>CAOKZL010001307.1:0-372197 GCA_948472985.1 Iguana delicatissima
CAGTCTTTCTCAGCCCTACCTGAAGTTGTCGAGGTTGAAACGTTTGCTTCAGGTGGTGCTTACAGTCGCTTGGAGGGAAAATTGGTGCATTTAGAATCCACACCCTTTCTTGCCCATGAGCAAACTGAGGATAGTAAATGCAAACAAGTCAAACAAGTTGCAGGTCTGTGACTCCAACGCCATCATTTTGATTCTCCTGTATGATTTTTAACTTCCTGGCCCAATGAGGAATCCAGCCAGCTTAGCAACCTAGTGCAATCTATTGTGTAACTTTTGATTGGCCTAATAAAGGCATCATTGAAATGTGCCATTTTGGATTTTGTAGTAGTAGTTCTGTTAACACAATACATTTTAATGGCCCAGAACAAAACAGAAAAACATGACGTGGGAAACATGTATATTTATACACTGAAATGGTGGATTTGAGTAAAACTTTCCAACATCATAGGGAGGGACTTTCTGATGCTTTAGTAACAAAATTTTGGCTATGGCAATGAATGTGTAGTTGTTACTGTTGCTTAACAATGGCTGCAGTTCAACATTTATTGGTCAATAATAGCAACATTCCCACTGATTTTAATGGAGCTAGATTGCTCCCATTTATCTTCATTTGAAACAAACAGCCTTCTCCCATATTCTGGCTGACAGACAGAGATGTATATCATAGTGACATATATTGGCATTTAGTTTTGCTGACCATTGTATGTTCAAAAACAGATTTCCCTCTACCACCCCACTTCATGGAGTTTTGGGTCCTCTTCCAAAAATGCAAAATGATCTTGTAGCTTGCTCTGACTGCCAAGATACTTTCATCACAAAAACTAAGACACACAATGTTGGAAATCCTTGTTTACCTTCATTAAGAGCCCCCTTGAGAATTCATTGGCAATAAATTGACCTTATTATTTTTCTTTCCACCCCTTTTTCCAAGTAATGTAGCCTTTTCAGATGGAATCCAAAACTGTTATTTCTGCAAAACTTCATGGCCTTGGATAAAAATCTTGTTTGTTTGTATACAACAATCACTGGATAATTATGTAAAGAAGCAGCAGATGAGATTTATAACCATCAATGGACTGGTGATGACTTTGAAGTACAACAGAACACTAATCCTATGAAACATTCTCTTTTCCATATGATCCGTTTCATTGCTATGTTATGCTGGTGAGATTAGAGCACACCTCGCTCCAGTTCCCTGGGGCTGGCAACAGTTCTTCCAAGACTTTTCTTTACTTGCTTGGATTCCAACAGAGGAGGAGATCCTGCATCACCAGACATAGCTATAAAATAGACCTCTATTGTTGAAGTTGCTTCTGCCCATGTCATCTCCCAAATGCCTTCCTCTTAAGCCAGGCAATGTCTCAGCCAAAAGTTTGCTGAGGCAGTTCAGAGTGGGGCACTGGGAAAATGACTGCAGTGCTTTTGCAGTCATACGGTGCACTGAGATGGACAAGAGGAGAAGACCCTCTGAGTGTATGTATGCCATGTTTTTATATTTACAGTCATATTTTTAAAAATGACATTACAGTCAGCCATCCGTATCTGCAGATTTTGTATCAAGAGATTCAACCAACCACAGCTTGAAAATATCCTCTCCTCTCAAAAAAAGATTCAAAAAGCAAACTTTGATTTTACCATTTGATATAAAGGAGGCCATTTTACTACACCATTGTACAGAATGGGACTTGAGCACCAATTAATTATTCTTGCATGGCAGAGGGTTGGACTCAAATGGCCCTTGTGGTCTCTTCCAGCTCTATGATTCTATGAATTTTGATATTCACAGGGAGTCCTGGAACCAAACCTTAGCGAATACCAAGGGACCACTGGATATTGTTTTCCATTCTAGGCATTTCAACATAGCTAATTTCAATATTTTTTTCCAACTTTTGTATGTCAGGGTTTTAACTGTATCTTGCTTTACTCTTGTTGTAAGCTGCCTTGGGTTCCATGTCAGGAGAAAGCTGGGATATCAATTCAAGTAAGAAAATATCAGGTTCCAGCAGGGTTTCTTAGGTTTCTAAATGGAATAAAATCCACACCGTTTTTTGGACAATTTAATTTCTAATTGTGCATTTTTAAAAAACTGCTGACATTCCTTGCATATATTCTCATCACTGGCTAAGGAGAGTTTATGTGAGGATTTTTCTCCTATCTGAAATATGCACATGTTCCTGTGTCCACTTGCAAAACAAGTTCAGGATTTCTTTTTTCAGAGGCATCTATGGCTATCTATAAATGTGCAGATTCTGAAATGCAAATTATGTCAGGCCCACAGCCAACTCAGAAATTGTGAACCAGAGGGAAAGTTTACACAGTCTTGGGCCCTTTCACAGTATACAATTATAGCACCATGATTCCATTTTAATGACCACAGTTGCATCCCTGTGGAATCCTGGGGCTTGCAGTTTGGTAAGGTACTAGAACTCTTTGGCTAAGAATTCTAAATACTCTTCTTAAACTATGAATCCCAGATTCCATTGGCTGTTGCCATGACAATTAAAGTGGAATCATAGTGGTATAATTGTGTGGTGTAAATGAACCTTAGAGACAATTCTTAATACAGCACTAGGATAGGGAAACCCTTGTTTCCAGAAGCACATCATCTGTTCAAAAGCACTGGGTCTGAACTGCTGTTACTGAAAGAGCATACATTAATTTTAATTGTTCTTACTAGTCATATTGTACTCCAACTAAAAGTTGTGGCTGCATATAATTTAGAAAAGTTGTGGTCATCATCTAACTCAGGGGTGAAGAAAGTGTGGCCCACAGGTTGCACACAACTCCTGGACCACCATTTTGCCTTCTACTACTCCTTGCAAATCACAACCCTCCGAAAAAAAATAAAATCTACTTTTGTTTTTATTATGTTACTTTCAGTGATATCAGGAACAATGAGGAGGATGGGAAGGGTCATAGGAGGATGATTGCTGCTCCTATGTAGTTTTCTATCCCTGATCTGATATACCTTTTCCCAACCCTATCAGCCATTTTCATTCTGTCCTTCACCAATGATATCCAGGCAATTTATACACATATATTTCAGTTAACAAAGGCCCTTTCCACACCTTTCCACACTGGCCTATTAAAACGGTGCAGAGCGACCTCCAACGGAGGTCTTCTGCAATGTGGAATGGACTGGGGCAGACTACTTTTTGTAGTTCCACACCTCAGTCTGCTCCAGAGCAACCGGAACTGGTCGGTCACACAGCATGCTTTTTAAAAACCTCTTTTAAGAGATTTTTTAAAAGTACGGAGCGCATGACCCCATGTCGCTCAGTCGCCGTGCTCCGGTGAAGATTTGCAGGCGCGCACTAGTGCGTGCCTGCAGATCTGCCAGGGGCGGGCTTTAGGCTGGCGAGCTTCTCCGGTTGATGGAGAGCCTCCACCAACTGGAAGCCGCCATTTTGGATGCCGGAGCAGTGCAGAGCGATGAGCTCGCACTGCTCCTCGTCGCAACGGACTTGTCCGGACCCACCAAAAAGCCGGTGAGTAGCGGCAGGGAGCGTTTCCCTCACTGTGTGCGGAAAGGGCCAAAGCAGATGTGTTCCTGGACATTACTACTTTAACAGCAAATTTGGTGCTAGAGGCAGAAAGAACACAGAAAAGAATGAGGATAAATTCTCACATCACCAAAAATAAAAAATAAAAGAAGAGCAGTACACATTCCAACAAACTTTTAATTCAAAACTAACAATATGTGCACGAGGAATGAAACAACCAGAGCCAAACAAAAACATTTTGAACTTTCTTGAGACTACTTGAAGTTTTCTTCCAAAAGGCATCCAGCGATGACTGTTTTCTTCCACCTGCCTCCGCTTTTTACTTATAGATCTGAACTTATAGATCTATGCTTTCTTCTCATGCTTGACTGATCTTCCTCTTCCCCCGATGTTCCCTAGCTCAAGCTTTATTGCATTGTTTACTGTAGATGCACTCCTGCAACCTGATACAAAAGTCCATGTTTCTCACCCTCCTTCACCATCTCCCCAGTGAAAATTCTGCTTAAAAAAAAAAAAAGTTCCAGCTAAAGAGAGGAGGAGGAAGAGGAAAATCAAGTGCTGAGTGAATGAAAAAGATTTTGCAGAAAGAAGCTTCACAGTCAGAGATTTTGTCCACTGAGGTATGCCTATAACTCAGACCTTTTCTGCACTACATTGTTATAGCACTATTATTCCACTTTCAACATCCTGTGGCATTCTGGAGTTTGTAGTTTATGGAGGCCAAAGAGCTCTCTGGCTGAGAATTCTAAAGGCCCCTCCCTAAACGGCAAACCCCAGGATTCCATAAGATGTTGAAAGTGGAATAATAGCACTATAACAGTCTAGTGCAGAAATGGCTTAATTGTTATAAACTGCTATATTTCTAAAAATTGATTCTATAGTACAACACCCTGAGATCTTATGACAGAGGGCAGGATACAAATTGTTTACTAAACAGGCAAATTGTATGTAACAAGACAATAAATGAAGAAAACAATTTTTAAAAATCACAACATTACAATATTAGTAAAAACAGCCAGAGGTAAAGGCTGCATTCCTATATCCACTTAGCTTGAAATCCCTTTGACTCCAGTGGAACATACTTCAGCACTGGCATTCTTAAAAGCTTGAATGGCTTGGCAGTAATTTTAAAATGAGGTATTCCCATTAATATCTGAAGAATAAGTACCAGAGAGCTTCACAGAATCCCATAATCCAAAATAGGGGTGGCCCCAGAAGTAGGTCCTCAGTATATGGAGACATAGGTCATTACAGAAACAGCCATTTTCTTAGGTCTCTGAATCCCTAGTCTGATATCCAACATAAGCCATAGGGTGGGGTGTTAATGAAATGGCAAATGATAATCAGAGTCTGAAAAGTGGTCCCATTGGCTGGGGGATTCTGGGAGTTGTTATCCAAAAAAAATGTGCCTTTTCTAACCTTTGGCCAAAAGATGTGGCTACTGGTACCAGCAGTTCATGCGTAGTGTGGGCAACAGTAGCTGACAGGCTGCATTTGGCTTGAAATACCAGAAAGTATGCAAACCAGCTGTAGCTGTCAAAATCCTATTTTGACACGTTCCATTTATTCGATTCCTCTGAGCACACCTTTGGTCTCCTATGGCTCTATCTCCCATGGCCTTCTGCTCCCAATATGACATGATAAGTCCAGAGCCAGCCCCACAGAAGGCATTAATGAGAGCCAGAGTGTTCAGCCAAGCCAAGTAACTCTCCAAATGTGGCAGGCAATATTCTTAAAGTCTGAGTCATGGGTCAATTCCAAAGGTGAGGATAGCAGAACCAAATTGTGAAGCCTCACAGGCAGGATAAAGGCAGATCTGCTGAATCTGGAAACAGCGCAAGGGAGCAAGTGGCAAATTGTGCAGGAACACGGGTACAGCCTGAGCCAAAACTGGAGAAAGGGCAGCCAACAAGTAGAGGTGAAGCAAGAACCAAAGATACAATGATTGCTCCTAGAGAAAAAGACAGGAAGTGGGGGAAAAAGGAGACAATGAGTAAGCACATTCTACCAGAGTATAGCATGAAAACTTTTTTTTTTATGGCCATGCTGACTGGGAGGGGGGTATGGGATTTTTCTGGTCCAAAAAAAAAAAAAATGTTTATTTATAGTGCCCTTTCCACCAAAGGGAGGAATGTCAACATATACAGTAAGGAAGAAAGACAATAAACATGGACCGAAATCCCCAACGCTCTTCCAATCGCTACCCATCTCAGCACCTTAAACACAACACAGGCTTAAGATGGTGAATCAAAGAGGAAGGTCTTCAGCCCTTTACAAAAACGGGTGAGATCCTCCTCCAGCTGGAAGTCCAAAGGAAGACCATTCCACAAATGCAGAGCCAAATCCTGAAAAGCTCTCAGGCTTGACAGAGCTGTACATGTTGGTGGAACAACTAGTAATCCTTTGCCTGTAGACCTTAAATTCCTGGATGGAACATATCATACTAGCCAAGCTGCAAGATACTGAGGGAAGTTAGAACACAAAGCCTTAAATACCAGAACCAAAGTTTGAAACAGGCCCTGGCCTGAACTGGTAGCCAATGAAGGGATCTACAGGAGGGAAAAACAAGTGAATATTCGAGGAGATTTAAAACAACCCGAACAGCATTTTTCTGAATTAAAACCAGAGGAAGAAGGGAGCAGGAAGGCAAACCTGCCAGTAAGCTGTTACAACAATCCAGGCGTGAGATAACCAAGGCCTGGACAAGCAGGTGGGCAGTCTCAATAGTTAGGAACCTCTGAAAGGTAAAGTTTCCAAATTGCCTGTAAACATGGTTGAGCAGCAGTATAGCACTCAGTTGGCTAACTGTTCTATAAAAGAGGGAAAAGGTAGGGCTTCCTATCTGAGTACTGATGACTATGTTACTCCACTGGAAAAACCCTATCCCGGGGTCTACAATTTTGATATTAAAAGATGAGTCTGTGTGCCAGAGAGGTCCCCCGAAGGGGCACGTAGGCAGGCATGGTCAAAAGACTGAAACCAGGTCTGGCCAGTAAAATCCCCAATCACGTAGCCCCAGGAGAGCTCAAGGTGTGTAAACCCCCAATAAACAAAGGGTCTTCAGCCCCTGAGACACCAACTTGAGGGGATTAGTGTGTCTGCTCCAAGTTGAGTAAATATTCCATCAGGTGAGGACCAGAAGTCACATCACAAAATACAGCTGAAGATCCTGAGACTTTGGCAACACATTGCAATCTCATCACACAAAGGTAATTACCATGGTGGAGCTTTGTTATCACTCCAACACCCATTGTTCTCCTCGGGAAAGGATTAGTCCTCCAGGTATTTTTCCCCCTACAAATAGTCCCAGTTTTTGAGCAGTTCTTTGGATCACTCCCAGTCATCCCAGCAGACCATTTCTCCATCTGTTGAGTGATCCCCCCAGCCTTCTCCATGCTGAGCCCCACTTGTCTGCTGCATTCCCGGACCCAGGACTTCAGGAAAAGGTGCAGTATTATCCCAACTACACCCCTTCAATACCTCCCTGTCCAATTTCCTCTCTTTTGCTTCTTAATAGCTCTTGGGTGCATGTGTGAGTGATTGCATTAATGTATGAGACTTTCCTTCGATAAAATCATTTATTGGACATTTTTGTTTGGTTTTTGGCTTGGCCTGATCCCGTAAAAACTGGGTAAAAGAACCCGCTAGGTTACTCTGCCTCTCGCATTGCTATTGCTTGTGCTCTGGCTAGTTTCCATTCCCCATCAGGTGGAGCACATTGAGGTATCCCCCAAGGGACCCCAGAAATCAGGGTAACAACTAGAAGTTAAGATGAAAGCCAATGAAGATTCTTGGGACTTTGTTGTTGTTGTGTGCCTTCGAGCGGTTTCCAACCCATGAAGATCTTACAACAAAGTTATCATGGGACTTTCTTGGCAAGATTTATTCATAGGAGGTTTGCTTTTGCTTTCTTCTGAGGCTAAATAAATATGACTTGCCCAAGTAGGGATTCAAACCCCAGCCTCTAGAATTGTAGTCCAGCACCCAGACGACTACACCTGGCTCTCTCTTTGGGGACTAGCAAACTACTATAATGATAGAGTAGTTAAAAGAATAAGTATCCTGCTTAGTACCACATGGAACTTGGTGGATATATGCTCACTCATTTTAAGAAAGGAAACCAGGGTGTGGTAGAAAACATCATAAAGGTCAGCATACAAGGGCATAGCTGTACATTTCAGCAGCAAGCAGTCTCAAGCATTTTCTGTTGAGCAAGAATCAAGTTCATTACCCATCTCCCATCAGTGTTAACAGTCTAGATCTATTCCTCACTCTCCCTGAACTCTATTCACCTTCCTTCCTTCTTCCAGCAACCCTCCAAACTTCCAAAGCCAACTAGCGCCGACTAAAACTCTCAGTTAAACTATCAACTCTCTTTTTCCTTCACCCTCCAGCCCCCATATCCATTCTGAGAGCTATGAAAAGTTAATACTATATATGGGCTGTGACAGAGTAGACATTTGAAAGCTCTGTCTGTCATGTCATGCCAGTTGTTTCTTATGTTGAAAATATTTGAAAAAATCTAAATGCATATCCTTCACTGTCAGCTTTTCCACCTTTTCCAAGCTCCAAAGAGAATGCTTATTTTGTGAAATTGCCTCTCCAAAGTTGCTGTTAATGCTTATGGTGTAAAACCTTGCTATGAGACAGGAGACAATAGTTCAAATTTTATCTGGATAACAACAGAAATGTGACTGGAACTCAAAGTGATCTGTATCCAACTCAATGTGCAGCCAGACCTTTTCAGTTTTTGGTGATTTCACTGACTGAGTTCTCCACACTTAAACTCTTGAATCATCACACTTAAGATATTACAAAGTGAAGACACTGGCCTAACTCACTCCCTTCTAATTCTGTACTTGTGTACAGGCTACATCAACCAAGGAAGACATTAACATAAATGATCATTTCCTATGATTCATTTGCTTCCCCTGCCATCATGGGATTCCCACAGAGACACGTGCCTCAGCAATCCAACTTGTGAATTAAGCTTGTGCTTACCTTTCAATGACATAGGGAACAAAGCATGCTAAATACAACATATGCAGGTGAAGAAAATAATGTACTATGACAAACAGATACAATTTAGCACTTAGGGGAATTACCTCTAGAAGAAAACGTGATAAAAGTTTGTCTAAACTGCCCTGTTACCTTTTTGCTGTACAAAACCCCCTGCATCTTAAGTACACAATATAATTACTGGAAATGTAGTCTATTTTCCAATGCAAGTGTAAGAAAAGATGGGTTTTGAAGAACACTGCAAATTGTCTAGTGGTGCAGGATGCATTCAAACAGCTATGGCCCTTTCCTAACGGGGGGGGCCCGAAACAGGGCCGTGCACGCAGGGGCGGAGCTGACCCACAAGCGGGTTGCTCCATCCCTCCGAAGAGCATGGATCCGCCATTCCAAACACCGCCGAATTTCGGCGGCGCTCCGCAGCAGCCGGCAGCGCCCAAAATGGCGGCCAGCGGCTTCCGGCGGCACTCCGCCAATTAGGACAGCGCGCCAGCTGGAAGCCCGCCCCCGGGCAGATCTGCAGTGACACGCTACTGCGTCTCTGCAGTTCTTGACCGGGGGCTTCTACGGGGCAGTGCGGGTAAGTTTTATAAAAACCACTTTTGAAGGTGGTTTTTATAAAACTCACAGCACCACCCCCAGGGCTGCGCTAGAGCAGTTTGAGGTCTAGAACCTCACTTTTTTTAACTGCTCTAGCGCAGACCCCGGTGAAGAAGACCTCCTGGAGAGGTCGCTCTAGTGTGGGCAATATGCCCATGTGGAAATGGTCATTGTTTGCCCTTCCAAAGCAGAGATTATTTCACATGATGGTTTTGTATGTTGTTTTTAAAAGCCCTTATACCCTATGAATAATTTTTTTACTGCTTTACCTCCGTTTCAACTGATTCTTTCAGGGAATTTTCTGGGTTTCAGCCATGTAGCATCATAGACACCAAGAATACACACACACCTGTTCATTTTAGGAGCTACCTTAAGATCCCTATAGGAACCCTGGGGGAACTCCTTTGCACTACACTATTCTAGCAATACAATTCCACTTTATAATTGCCTTGGTTCCATCCTACAGAATTCAAGTATTTAGAGTTCAGAGAGGGATATTTAGAATTCTCTATCAGAGAGCTCTAATGCATTATTGAACTACAAACCTCAGGATTCCATAGGATGCAACCATGGAAATTAAAGTGGAATACTAGTGCTATCGCTGTGTAGTGTGAAAGGGAACATAGTTTTTCATGTGTTCAATATTGTTTTTTTTAAAAAAACACACATGAATTTTTCAGGGATTACTCTGGAAGAACAACTGATTGGTTGGCTCTATGTGATTATGATGAATGGTGCTCCAGAAAGAATTCAAACTCTCCCCTCATTCTCAACTTCTCTGATTTCATGGATCTTCCATTTTTTAATTTAGAATTTTTCTGCAGTAAAGCTGGGCCGATTCCTTGAGATGTTTACAAGTCAGCAGAATTGGAACACCAAATGCATTCTCCTAAGACACCAATAATGATCATACCGGATGATATTTCATTCTTCCCTAGTTTCTTTTCAGTTTGGCAACTCTCTCCAGCTTCAGATCTTCAACAGTTGAATGACCTTTCTTGGAATACCAGAAGGTGTTGGCAGGATATAGCTATCAGATGTCATTGAGCATCTATAACAGTTTCCTACTAGTTAAGCCAAAGGTCACTGCTTAGAGAGGTGATGATAGGTGCCAAAAATCCTGATCATTTGTTTTAAAATCTGTATAATAATTTGGCGTCCAGTTTTGAAATGTCAGTTCCTGTCATTTCTACCTGTTTGTTTATTTTTCTATGACATTTCCAGTCAGTTCAAGGTGGTATACATGGCTGTCCTCCACTTTCCAAACTTTGCCACGCAGCAACCCTATGAGGTAGGTCAGCCTGAGAGAGTGTGTGTGTGTGTGACTGGCCCAAGATCACTTTCATGGCTCAGTGGTCTGTGAATCAGGATCTCCCAAATCCCAGTTCAACATTCTAATATTGCTACCAGAAACAATACAAAACCAGAAAACCAGCCCAAGAAACAAGACTTGCAAAATAAGTAGTTGTTATTGGTAGTCCCAAAAACCAGAAGACTAGAATGAGAACCACTGTTCTGACTTTTTTATGGCTTACTGTTCTATTATTATATGTGCAGGGAGATAAATGAACATGATATCTAAAGAGTACAATGTACACCAAAGCTGTGCAAATGCCAGCCCAGGCTGATGAGCTCTGCTAAGCAAGACACTGGAACAAGCGCCAACATGAATCAAGTGATGAGGTTGCCAACTCAGAATGGATTGTATAGTGTTTTGTTTGTTTTTTAAGGGCAGGCTCTGCCACTGTTGGACTAAAAAGGTCAAGGCAAACAGCCTGCTGCTCAGATTGATCATACATTTTAAAACACTGGGAGCTGAGAGTGAATGACATTGAAAGGAGTAAATCATTCTTGCTGAGCTTTCAGTTCATTTTGTCCATTTCATCAAGTTCTGGCCACTGTCAAAGGAGGGGTATTAAGCCATAGTGAAGCACAGTCTCTTAGGGTGCCTGATGAAAAGTATAATAGTTGGACAAGAACACAATGCAGTTGTGCAATTTCCACTTGCAGGGTCTCACCTAGAGCCAGGAGAATATCATCTGTGGCATCCTCCTTTACTGCCTTTTGCCTACCTTATTTTGAAATTACATTCCTAGATCACTTCACAAACTCTGATATACAGTTTACATGCATATGAGATAGTGTTATTTGTATCCAGCAAATAATAATAATAAAAAAATAGAATGTTAATGCCAGAAGCAGCTTTTTTTCAGGCAGTGGGAAGTGTCAGCATTAAATGGCTTCACAAGGCGTTCCCATCCTCCTTAGACCACGAATTGTCACTGGTTATTCCCATGGCTACATAGAATCATAGAATCATAGAAATGTAGAGTTGGAAGAGACCACACGGGCCATCCAGTCCAACCCCCTGCTATGCAGGAACACCCTCAAAGCATTCCCAACAGATGGCCATCTAGCCTCTGCTTAAAAACCTCCAAGGAAGGAGACTCCACTACACTCTGAGGCAGCATATTCCACTGCCGGACAGCTCTGACTGTCAGGAAGTTCTTCCTGAGGTTCAGGTGGAATCTCATTTCCTGCAGCTTGAATCCATTGCTCCTTGTCCTGGTCTCTGGAGCAGCAGAAAACAAGCCCCCTCCTTCCTCTACATGGCATCCCTTCAAATATTTAAACATAGCTATCATGTCCCCTCTTAACCTTCTCTTCTGTAGACTAAACATACCCAGCTCTCTAAGTCTATCCTCATAGGGCATGTCTTCCAGGCCTCCCACCATTTTGGTCACCCTTCTCTGGACTTGCTCCAGCTTGACCATGTCCCTCAAGGAGCAGTGTTGCCAATCTTATATGTAAAAATGTGTTGTTTGTCCTGTCTGTTCAGATGTTGAGTGAAAACCAGTGTACAAACCCTGTGATAGGTGTTTTCTTAAGCTGAATGATGCCCTCCAAGCCTGGCACCTCACTAGCTTATTGGGTTACCTCTCCCCCAATTTACTGCTTCTTCTTTATATCACTAATACCTGTAAGAAATCTTTTCCTCAAAGAGTGTACCCATGAGCAGTTTGTGTGGCCTCAGTGCACAGGTCAAGATTGTGCCAATGGCAGTGGAGAATAAAACAGAAGCAAGGAACCATTCTGGATTATGCAGGGATGGAACTGTGCCCTTATACCAAACAAGCTTTAACCTGGCCCATTGTGCTGAATGGAGAACTGCAGCCAAAACCCTACATTACCCAGGGTATCATAAGAATTCCACAGATGGATCTCCCTTCACCTCCCCCAGAACTCATTATTTTGTTCGATAGCCCCTTGAATGGCCATTCTGTGGTCAGAGAAGTGTCTGCCTATACCCCATAGCCAGACACAGTCTGATAACATCTTCTGCTGAGACTCACTGGGTTCTTGGCAGATAGCATCACTGGCCTGCAATTCATTATGGAGCATTCTGCCCTTCAGTGCCCCACACTCTCCATCAGCCATTGAATGGCCATTCAGGAGGGCTATCGTAGAAATACTATGAGTCTTGAGTGGGTGACTTGGGCTTGATCACTGCGGGCGGTGAAAGAGAATAATAATCTCCACAACAACAAAAAAGACATATATAGGTGCAGGGTAGATTTAAACTTTTCGCATATCACTAACAAAATGCTAGCTTGTTTGTGCAAAAGGGTAGTGGATACCTCCTTATACAAGAATAACAGTATTCTGGGCATATGGTTTACTTCATTTATTTCTTTTCTTTTTCTTTCTCTGGTGATGTATTACAAGAAATATTATGGTGTCTTGTAGAGCAAACTCCAACCCCCCAAAAAGTGTGTGATTTCTCCTGCCCCAATTTTTGTGGCATTTTTTCCTGCTTTTAACAGCACAACCAGTAATGTGGGAAAATAACACTGGATGGATGTTTTTTGATGAGACCGTGCCGCTAACTTAGCACTATGTCTATTTTGACTATCAGGAAGCATAGATTTCCTGGCTCACTTTGATTTTTTTCAAATTCCTTCACGTATCTTGCAAAAAAAAAAAGTGAAAAAAATAAATACTTGTGCACATATAGGTATTTTGTGTGCACCTTTCTCTCTCTCTCTTTCTCTCTCTCTCTCTCCCCCTCTCACTGGGGGGACAGTAGATTCCACCAGAGGATTTAGGATACAGAGACCATCTCCCCCACTTTCAGAGAGGGAGTCTGCCGTTCGGGGAACAACATACATATTTTCCATCTGTCTTAATTTGGCAGGGACAGTCCCAGTTAATCCTCTGTTGCTCCATTTTTTTCCCAGTTGCTTTACAATGTCCCAGTTTCTCTCTTTCTACTCCTCTCACTTCCCCCTTTGTCTCCAGCTTACTTTGATTGCTGCAAACTGTGTTCAAAGTGCAAAAATAGCTTGTACTCAGTTTAAGTGAACAGCGGGGAGAGGAGAGGAAGGGACAGACTCTTGTCCTTTCCTTAGGTTCCAGCAAAAGCAAATGGCTGCAGTTTCTCCTAGCTTATACATTCTTCCTCATAAATAACTTTTACCATTTTGACTACACTGAGATGTTGCTTGACCACATGTGTCCCAGTTTTCATCTGTGAAATATTGGAGGATATGGAACAACTACTGCCCACTGTGCAACCCCAAAACCTGGTCTAGTAGGCTGTGAGCTTTCTGGAGCTGTTTATCAGGTGAGGTAGAGGGCTGACAAGGGAAAGAAAGTCCCGAAAAGCTCCACCAGTGGAACATTGGTTTCAGCACACACACACCCCATACACAGACACAGACACTACCAGGCCACACATATTGTTTTATACACCCACACTTACTCATTTAAAAGAACCAGATGTGAGAATGCATTTTTGTTTTGTAGAGAATTCAGACCTGGAGATTTCGTTGGAATGTGTAAAGTAAATGGGTTACCGTAACTTCGACAGACAGCCCTCCTGCCAATTGCTTTCATGAGAATAAATGAACCCTCTTTTATTTTTTACAGTCTTTGTTACCAGCTCAGAAGCTCTCTGGGCTGTGTTTTTAGTGTCTCTGATGTTCTTTCAATTTATAAGGGTGTGCTCTAATAAACTACCCCTTCAATATTTAATAAATCTGATGGGGAGGTTATTCAGCTCTTCTGCAAAGGTTACTAAAAGTCATAAACAGAAGGTAGCTGTAATAAATAAAACTAATAAAACTATTCATTTCCTGGAATAGTGAGAAAGAATGTATAGGCTCAATGTTACCAGCATGCTACGTTCATGGTTGCAAAATACGCACTCTCCCCAAAGATACATTATCTTTAAAAAATAAAACTTGGTTTAGGTGGGCTCCTAGGAAACTGTCTGAGACCAAAAGCCCGTTTCAGACAAACAGCTCTTCTGTCCTGTATTTAGCCATACATACAAAAGACTTTCCAGCTCTTTACATTGCCATCTGTCCACTCACTTCCTGTCTACTTCCTTTATTTGATAGCGTTGCCAGTATAGGTTTTATTGCAGCATATCCATGTTAATGATCTACATAGCAGGAAACATCCAGGTTGAAATTAATTACTAAAATGTGTACAGAGCAAATTGTATAACTAACCAATAAATAGTCAGATTCAGATGGTACTAGCACTGTACAGTTGCCACATACCATCTTTATGCATAGGTGCGTATGAGTTTTTTGGAAGCATCTACCTCTGGTATTGGAAACAGATTGTTGAACTGTATGCTGTTGGCGTGAGACGGCAAGGCTACATATATAATCATATGTCCAAATCAGTTTTAAAAAACAGATGGCAGGAGAAATCTGTTTGGGAGATATATTGATGTCTTCACCTGCAACTAAGAACTGAAATTCTGCATCAAGGAAATGTAGCACAAAGTTCCACCAGCCAGAACTATGCTACATCTCCTACTTCTCATATCTGAAAACCCACCTTTTTAATACTAGCCCCCCTCACCCAATGCATCCATACAGTGGCCAGTGGAGAACAGGGCACAGCAGAAGAGAATCTGGCTATGTGAGTATAGCCAGATGCACAACAGATGTGATGCCTTCATCATTATATGTATGAATATAGATGCATAGCCAGAGGCTTCTCAGCCATCACTCACTCTCCTCCAGCCACAATATGGCTGGGAGAGGGACCGCATCAAAAAGATGGGGGAGCGGTTGACCACTGCATGAGAGAAGCACAAAATTCAAAACTGCATGAAAACCAAGGGAAAAAAAGACACACGAGGGCGTAAGTTGGCCTTATTGTATATGTCACTAACAGGATGCCAGCCAAGATAAATAGTGGTTCACTTCCCTCACAATAATGACTAATCACGGCTCCATGTCAAACAGAATCTGAAACTATTGCTTGAACCTGTTAGCAAATCTAGTCCAAGGGAAACAGGTAAATATTAACAACAGTGCATGTTCATGCTAATCAATGTCAATTAAGCAAGCTAATTGGCTCTTGATAAAAAAAGGAAAATGATAAAGGAAAAATACATGACTCTCTGACTTGCAAACAAAAGTTTGCATAGAAGTAGTAGTATATTTGCGCAAAATTAGTATTATATTTGCACAAAACCTAAACTCTCAGCAAATAATATAAGGCTTTAAGAATAATACTCCACTATTAAACATTAAGTAGTTGTATAGACAGCCAATGGTTTGAGTGCTGGACTACAACCCTGGAGATCAGGGTTCAGTTCCCCGCTTGGCCATGGAAACCCACTAGGTGACCTTGGGTGTGTCACATACTCTCAGCCCCAGAAAAATTAGGGTCTCCATAAGTCAGAAACAACTTCAACAACAACAACAATTTAATATTATAATGCAGCACTCAAAGGGTGATGTACACTAACATAGACAGATTGTACACAGTCCCCTTCCCCCTACATTTGCTTTGATGTCCAGTCTCTTGATTCATATCTGGGTCTGAGTTGGATTAGATAATTTCAAACTAAAACCATTCCAATTTGGGCCCCAAATTTAAATAGAAATTCAGGAATCACCAGATCACCAGTCCCCCACACTGATTTGCATAGGAAAACCCAGAAGGCTATAACTTTATCATTTTTTTTCACACAAATACAATTTAGGAACACAGCAAACCCTAAAGAGGGGGTTAATCCAGCTCAGTTTCGGATAGGTAACTCCAGCAATCTTGTATAAAATGTTGTTTTTCAAAAAACAAAAAGAAGTGCTAAAAATGCTGCTGATTGCTCAGTTTTGGTAGGGTTTCCCACCCACTGCTTTTGTCATGGAATTGTTTCCTTACAGCATCAGACATCTAACCTCACTAACAACAGTAACAACGAGGGAATTTTTTTTTTGAGGAAAAGGAATTTTGTTACCTTAAACACAGTGAAAATCATTAAACATAAAAATTAACAAGAAAAGCAAACAGAAGAGCATGCTAGACTAATCAACAAAACAAAAGGAAATTTAAAAACTCAGCGAGAATAACTCAAATGATGATTAACAACCACCTGCCCCTCACCACAGCTCCCTCACGATCTGCTACTAATACAGGACAAGGAGACACCAGGGAGAGAGAATGCATTCTATATCTTCAAGCAGCCTTACACAATCCTGTAACACAAGCACTACGGGTGGAGAATACTGGTGAGATTCTTGCCCTGGGTGGCATGCCCAAGCTGTCAATAAACAAAATCAAACTCCTCTTCCCTTCCTGTTTGTCACATCAACTTGTTCCTCCTGACATGGTGATGTTAAAGAGGCATTATATCACTTTTCCTTCATTTATTTTACCCGAATATCCAACTCATTCCAAAATGCATTGGAGTATAATGTTCTACAACAAAAAACAAATTAGACCATTCCAGTCCTATCTAAAATATAGACAAATCAGTCTGAATTAGATCTGTTCACTTTTTTTATTCAGGACTGAGCCAAACTGGTTGCTCTGCCCTAATAGATAACACCACCACCATGATATTTGCAGGCTTTTCTCATTTAACTTTACTATCCTCTTGTCATAGGATTCAGCTGTGTTCTGAAAGCCTGGAATAAATTACATGGTTTCTTAGTAAGGCTGTAGTCCTTTACACGTTTACCCAAGAATAAGCTCCACTGAACATAGTATAGGTTACCCCTGAATAGGCATCCGTACTTCCTGTCATGCTTTCTACAGACAGCTATTTCCCTTGCTCAAAGGCATACCCTCTAACTGTCCCAATTTGGCAGGGATTCTCCGCACTTTTTCATCTGCTTTTAAAATGTCCCAGTTTCTCTCTCTTCTGTCTACTTTCTCCCTTTGTCTTCAGCTTACTTCCTCTGCAGCAAACTGAGTCCCATGTTGGGTCCTGCAGAAAAAGAAAAGCAGGATATAAACTAATCAACTAACTAACTAACTAATTAGCTAACTAAATATTTGTAAAAAAGAAGTTCAAAATGCAAAAGCAGCTCCCCCTCAATTAGCTCAGCAGATGAAATGAGAAGACGAGTCGGAATCTTCTCTTTCCCAGCAGGGTCAGGGAAAAGCAAACTGCTGCAGCCTCTCCTAGCTTGTATGTTCTTCACCATTAATACCCTTTGCCATCATGGCTACACTGGGATGTTGCTTGGCAGCACATGTCCCAGTTTCTGTGTGTGAAACATTGGAGAGTATGCAAAGGTACTCCAGATGTCAAAACAATTGTGTATTACTCTCAAAGATCCAGAGAGAGTAGGCAAAATATGTTGTGGTTGCATGTGTCTAAAAGAGTCTAGCTGAGGGAACCCAGAGAAGGCCTTCCTAGAGGCAATTATGGGCAAGAAGATGGCTTAAAATACCCAGAAAAATTTAAAGCAGGTCAGTAGAAAAAAGAGTGGTTAAAAACAAAGAAAAGATTGTTGTCTGAATACTATTGTTCATTCTAACTAGAGTACAGATATACCTCAGTTAACAAAGAAGATATGTTCCTGACTGTTATTCTTTAACAAACAATTTGGTACCAGAAGCAGGAATGACATGGAAAGAATAAAGATAGGTTCCCACTCCAGAGAAAACATGAGCAGTTCAACATATTTTAGCATACTTTTTATTTCAAACTGAAAAAAATATGCACAGGTGAAATGAAACAACTGGATGAGGAAGCTTTGCATAAATAAAGAAAAACATATTGAACCTTCTAGAGAACATCTGAAGGTTTCTTCCAAGATGTAACCTGGGTTAACGTTTTCTTTCATCAGCCTCCACTTTTCTTATGATTTTCATCTATGTTTTTTTTTTAAAAAAAAAAAAGTCCTATTTGGGCCTAGCTGATGACGCAGGTTTATCTGTTCTTTCCTTTTCTTTTTGCTTGGCATTTATGAGGCGGCTGCTCTTTTGCTTGCCTGTTGTAGGCAGAAATGAAATGAAGCTGGAGAGTGATAGACTGAATTTTACAAGGCCATCAATTTGTTCATTGCAAACACATTCTTCAAGCAACCCAAGAAGTGACTGTATACATGGACATCTTCTGATGGCGAATATAGAAATCAAATAGACTACATAATTGAAAGCAGAAGATGGAAAAGCTTTATTGTCTCTCTAAAAATAAGACCAGGAGCAGGTTATGGCCCAAATTATAAAAAATTAGAGTAAAGCTAAAGAAGAGTACTAAATCAACCATCATGCTAAAAGAATAGATTTGCACTGTTAAGCCTTATTGACTGGGAGCCAGAAGGTCTCTGGATTAAAGCCAGGGACACTGTCAGGAAGAAATGCAAAAAAAGACAGTATGTGCAGCCAAAAAGAAAGAGAAGTCCCAATAGATGATAGAAGAAATTCTTCAAGCAGTTAAGGACAGAAGAGAAGAGAACCCAAATGGCGACAGTACTAAGATCAGAATCCTGAATGCAATCTTTCAGTGACTTGTGCACAAGGACAAGAAGAACTATTATAATAGTCGAGGAAGAGAAATAGATGATGACAACAAAAAAAGGAAGACTAATAGACCCGTTCCACAAGGTTCAAGGAATAAAGCAGAAATTTAAACCAAGAATGAGAATGCTCTATGATCTGCAAGCTACAGAGACAGACTCTACTCTAACTAAAAATCTGTCAAAAGCTATGGAATACAAAACAATGACCCAACAGATTGGATATGTTCAATATACTTCCTAGTCCTCAAGAAAGGGATACCAGGGATATGCAGTAACTCCATGACTTTTGCATTAATTTCCCATGCAAGCAAAGTCATGCTCAAGTTTCTACAACAAAGACTTTAACCTTATATGGAGCAAGAAATGTCAGATGTGCAATCTGGGTTCAGGAGACAAAGAGGCACTATGGATCATACTTAGGACAAGAAGCTACCATAAGGGCAGAATACAGAGAAACAGAATGGTTTCCAGCTGGCAAGAAGGTAAGCCAAGCCTGCATTTTATCACCCTATGTGTTTAACTTGTACACTGAACATTTGATGTATAAAGCACAATTAGACTCAGAGGAAGGAGGCGTGAAATTTGGAGGAAGAAATATCAAGAACTTAAGATATGCAGACGATGCCTAACTATTAACAGAAAACAGCAAAGACTTGGAATGATTGCTGATGAAAGTCAAGGCAGAAAGTTCAAAGGCAGGTTTACAGTTGAATGTTAAAAAAAAAATAATGATCACAGATAATGGACATAATTTTAAAGTAGCTAATGAAGACATGGAAATAAAGAGTTTCCATACCTGGGCTCAGTCCTTAATCAGAATGGAGACTGCAGTCAAGAATCAGAGGAAGACTAGGACTTGGAAGGGCAGCTATGAAAGAAATAGACAAGATCCTGAAGTGTAAAGATGTATCATTAAATACTAAAGTTAGGTGATCCATGCCATTGTATTTCCAATTTCTATGTCCAGTTATGAATGCTGGATAGTGAAGAAAGCTGATAGAAGGAAAATCGACTCCTTTGAAGTGTGGTGCTGGAGAAGAGTTCAGTGGATCCTGTAGACTGCTAAAAAGACAAATAAATGGGTCCCAGAGCAAATCAAGCCTGAACTCTCCCTAGAAGCCAAGATGATGAAACTGAGAGCATCATACTTTGGACAAATCATGATGAGGTATGACTCACTAGAAAAAACAATAGTGCTTGGTAAAGTAGAAGGCAGTAGGAAAAAAGGAAGACTGCATTGCAGATGGATACACTCTATCAAGGATGCCATGGCTCTGAGTCTGCAAGATCTGAGGAGAGCTGTTGATGACAGAGGCCATTTCCGCACTAAACTTTTATAGCACTATGATTCCACTTTAAACGTCCTATGGAATCCTGGGGTTTGCAGTTTAGGAAGGGGCAAACTGCAAACCCCAGGATTCCACAGGATGTTGAAAGTGGACTCATACCACTATAACAGTCAAGTGCAGAAATGGCCAGAGTGACTTGGGGGTCACTTATTGATAGAGCTGCCCTAAGTCAAAATTGCCTTGATGGCAGTTAACAACAAGAAATTGTATTCTAGGCTAAACTCCAACTTAAATTGTGGCAGATAAGTCAAGGTTGGCCTCTAAACATTTTCTCTGTATAGCATCCATGGTTTTGACTCCAATAAATCTATCCCATCATATAAACATTACATCTAATCTGGACTCACCCAGGACGTTGAATAATTGACTTCAATGAATTCATGTGTCCATTGTTGTATATATGGAGCCTACCAGGATCAGCCCAGGAGCTTTTGTCACATGAGATGAATAACAAGGTGGCCGTCCCCCTATTGGTTCAGTAGAGGCTGACCAGGCTGTTCGTTACTTACTTCAACACTCGTAATAGATGAATGACTTCTTTTCCAACTGAGGGCAACAGGACAGCTCAGAGGAAGTAGGCAGGGCATAGGAACTCCCAACTCCAACATCTTACCACTGCTCCCTTCCTTCCAGCACCTGCTGCCTGGGGTGGATGCCCTTTGCCTAAGGGTAGGGCTAGCTGAGAAATGGAGAGAAACGTGAGAAAGAACCCTATGAAAAATATAGAGATTTTTTTTTTAAAAAAAAAAGCTTTTGTGACTGACTGCTCAGCTGTCAGTTTCACAAGGACCTTAGAAACCAAAGTTCATTTGCAAGTTACTGAGTCACTTATGGGCCAGAAACTTAGTTGGTCATTTTAGAGATACTTCTCATTTATCAGTTTCTTGACGTTCAGTAGGTGTGGGTTTGTGAGAGAAAGCCAACAGTACCAACAGCTGCCTGGAATCTTTCTACAATCCAAAGGTGAATAATTAAATATAACTGAAGCCCCTAAGGAAGGCATGAGTCACCAGCCTAAGAGCCATGTTATCATGCAATGCAAATTAAGAGGGAAATGCTTCAAGCATGTCCAGACAATTGCAGTAAGAAGCTGTGAGCTGCACCCCAAAAATATAATAGAAAGAGTCAGTCAAAAGGCATTCCATGGTGATACTGTTTGTTTTGTTAGCGGGAGAATTGACAGGATTACTTTAGCTTGGAAGAGAACACGTCTCACTGAAGAGTGAATGGGTAATTTAAATAGTGGGTGGTGGAAGGGGAAGTGGGTCAAAAGTTTCGGAAGACTTGTCTTTGGTGGCATTACCAATCCAATTGTGTGCGCACGGTCTATAGACGTTTGCAGCTGGCGTTTCCATGAAAGCAATTCTGAAAAGACACACACAAAAAATCTAGTTATGTAAATGCCACACCTTTGAGGCAAAATTCCATACCACCTGGGCTGAGTCAGCAATAGAAGTAAACAAGAATCTGTCACACAAACTTCTCACATCTGGGAGTTTCTTATAGATCTTTCTGATGTCAAAATGACGTACTCTGGGTTGGCAGCACAGACAGAAAGCTTAGCCCTTTAGGGCCTGGTTGACTTTTTTGTTGTTTGGTTTGGGTTTTTTGGACATCAATGAAAGAAGGAAAACTAGAACATCCATTGAAATCAGTCTGAACATCCTTCCCAGGTGTGATACTTATTATTAGACTATGACACATTTATCTAGAACTACTCAGTGTGCAAAGAATGCTCTGATACCATATAGTCTCACATAACCCATGAGGTTGAGTAGGCTGAGAGACAATGACTTACCCAAGGCCACCTACAAAGTGAGAGTCATGGCATCATACGTGCTTTTTTACTGGCATGGCAGCTGCATATTCCAGGTGCATGTGCAACCCACATGCCCTCAAAACTGATGGCAACATTCCCATGGCTTCAAATGCTGGGGCTTGATTCACACAACATCCATATTTGAAGTTGAAACATTACTTGTCACCGCAAAGTGATTTCTGCTACCCTGGGGGAAGTTGTCTTGTGTGAGAGAGCCCCCACACTGCAAGTTCCCACATCTTTGAAGGATACTTGTTTCCAAATGTGTTTCAAGATGTGGTAACTTGCAGTTGCCACAATGAGAGTGCTTTTGCGAAACCATTTTATCATAATAAAATTTTAGGAGAAAGCTTACTAGTTGCAGCAACTTGTTCAATTTAAAACTATTGTGCAAAGTTGATATAGTAAAACATATTCGACAAATTGGTAAGTATAGAGCATCAATGATCCATAGAAGCTTACCAGTGAAAGTCTAAGTTTTATTTTTAAAAAAAACCCAAGTAAAACGGAAACTCTGATGGCTCCTCCTATTGAGCTAAAGCAAGGAGTGGAGTAATAAAGGACAAAGCCTTAACTCTTGCAGCTGTATACTGTATCACTGTAATTTCACATGTAGAAAACTGGCTTCAGGGAAGTTGCTGAAAAAAAGCTGCAAGGCAGAGATTGACATCCTATTATTAGCATATACAGGCACAAGTTAACCTTATCCCTGTGCGAGTCTATTTTTGATTGCTGCAGAAGTTGGTGTTCTCTTCCTCTGTCCCCAGTGACCAAAGCCAGTCCTGACCTACCACAAAAGACACTGAAGCCCACCCAGCCATGGCCATTCGTATTTGCAGAAGAATGGGAGGAATCACAGAAGCATCTGGCTACATCCCCGTAGCCAGACACAAAACTATTACATCAGCTGTTGAGACCTTAAGAGGACCCCAGCAGACCTCAAAAGATGAGATAATCACTTTGAATTGATCATGGGGACAAAGCCAGATGCTTTTGCAATCCCTTCACTCTCCTCCAGGCATGAATGACCATGGATTGGGAGCTTCAATAGCTCTACAGGTGGTTCAGGGTGGTACATGGTTCAGAGTGGAGTAGTTCTGCATGCAGAACTATGCTTTGCCAAACCATGTAGTTTTGCAGCCAGAGACTATCAAGAACCAAGTGCTCAGAGTGTAAGAATGGGGACCCAGGCCTCTTGGCAACCATTTTAGAGTATGACAAGGGGCCAATGGTGGAGTTTTCAAATTTGGAGTTGTGAGTTTTGCTAAAGGCCTGCCTACCTTTTATACTATAGTTTCAGCACTGTTGAGAACACCCCTATGTAAAAATCGGTTCTCTCTGTATTAGTATTACTCAGAGAGGTGGTCTCTGGACTAGTGCTGGTCTGCAAGCCATCAGCTGCTGGTAATAAAACAGTTGCAGCCAATGAACACAAACATGGTACAGGCATCTGGCACATTAGAATAAAAATTGCCTATCCCCCACATCAGTGGCCTGAAAAGCACTGGCCTATATTAGCCTTCTCAAAGCCATTTTACCATAAGCAGGGCCAGCCCTTCTGTTGGGATGAGTGAGACAGTTATTTCAAATAGCACATTTTTGGATGTCAGGAAAGGGCTGTGAAGTATTATTTATTTGTTTTGCTACTGTCCTTTAACTTACAAAGGTGACAGAGGAGGAGGTAAACATGAGTTTTTCTCACACGTGTCAAAATAACTCTGCTGGCTTTGAGTACTAGACACCTTTGTTTGGATAGGAAGGAGGCTTCATTAGCCACTGTATCTTAGGCAGAAAAGGATCTTGGGCTGGCTTTGACTCTAAGAAGAGTAATAGTTGGGGCTTTGTAATAGCTAGATGGTCTAATGTGCAATTTCACCTTTGATGGAGTTCACAAAATATTTCCCATTCAGTTTACTGTAGTTACAGTAAAGAAAGATTAACATAACCCTCAGATTATGTTGACTGCTGTTTTTCTTGAATTACATGTAAAACAGAGCTAGTGTGATGTACTGGACTATGACCCTGGAGACCAGGGTTTGATTCCCTGCTCTGGTATGGAAACCCACTGGATGACCTTGGTTATGTCACACACTCTCAGCCCTGGAAAAAACCATGATAGGTTCACCTGAGGGTTACCATAAGTCAAAAACAACTTGAAGGCACACAACAAAAACAACAAAATATACATTGCAAAATATACAAATACACAAAATATACATATATTTTATAATACATAATATATAATACATATATTTTACAATATATGTTAATTGCAGAGCAGTGAATCTAATTTGTAGCAGTCTCTGCTTTGGAAAGCATGGTTGCTTGTGTTGGAATTCATTGCTATCATCTCATTCATATGTGTCAGAGTGCAGGTGTGTGTGTGTATCTGCGCATGCATGTATGATGTGATAAGACAGAATGATACAAGTTTATGAGTCATTTCAGCTGCTGGGAGGAGTGTCATCTTTGTAACAATGTAAGTGGTTCTTATCTGATTTATTTTCAGGGGAAAGGGCTTCTGAATTTGAAAAACTCACAACCTTTAGTGGGCCAGTTGCTGTAATTATTTTTACATTTATATTCCATTTTTCTTCCATCATGGATCTCAAGGAAGAGGCCCTCCACATTCTCTAGGGTTAGGGGCATGGGGCCCTCACAAAAGTGGGAAAATCGCAAATATGAAGAGGTGTGTGCATGAGTCTGTGGGAAGGGGGCAAAGGCATAGTGGCGAACAGTAGGCACCCAGGGTCCAAACCAGAGCCCTTTCCATACCTTACTGTTTTCCATTGTTGTCCTGTTGCAATCCTGGCAGCGCCACTGCCAGGATGGGAGTGCAACCCAAACATGCCCCTCTGCACCTGCTTGAAGAAGGGTAACAGGAGTGACACATGCTTTCCTTCTGCAGTGCAGCAGGCCACTTCCCATGCTGCACTGGGGAAGGAAGCATCTAGATTGCACTTCTTCCCTTTCCACACAGCCACTGGTGATGGAGTGTCACACAATTGGGGGCCTTTACCAGATTTTTTCTGCTAATGGAATATCCTCCGATTCCGACGGGGGGGGGACACGACGGCAGTAGGACCACAACAACGTCATGCAAAAGAACAACTCGTGGACTGGCAGCAACACATTCCCATCCCGGGACAGCAACATCATGCAGAAATGGCCCAGATCAGGAAAAGGAGATGAAAAGGGGTGAATCTGCACGGTGGTCCTATACCTCCTGTCTCTCCTCCATCTCCTTCCTTGGGTGTGGGGGGAGCATTGGGAGAGGGTCTGTAGTGCTGAGAAATTGGTCTGCAAACCATCCTTAGCTGGCTAGCCAGTGGCTGGTGGAGGAGGAGAAGGACCAGAAGCAGCTTTTTAAAGGGCTGCATGGCCTGAGTGGAGCCACCAAAAGAGTTTGCCCAGAAAAGAATTTGCCCAGAAAAGAAACACTTGAGGTTGTGGAGAGCAGAAGTTGGAGAAACTTACAAATAATCAAATCTGTGAAAGTGAAACCCACAAATGTGGAGGGCCAACTGTACAACCTAGGTGATTTCAGCAAATGTGCTGTATTAAGTGATCACTGAGATCCGTTCATTACTATCTCTTTCTATTTCTCTGCTCATTACAAAGAGAAGTGAAGGGTGGGACAGAAATCACATTTACCCAGTCATTCAATTGCTTGTTCTTTTTCATGTTAAACTTGTTAAACACAAAACAAACAAACAAACTATGGCTTGAATCCTAAACTGCTTCTCAACTCCCCCTCCATCTACTGCCACCTATTTCCAGAGCTTTAGAAAAGTGTTTTTTTTTTTTTTTTCAGACTACAGTTCCCCAAATCTCCTGGCCACTGACCCTGCTGACTGGGGAATTCTGAGAACCGTGTTTCCAAAAGGTGACATTTCCAAAGTCTGTCCATGCCCCATTCATACATCACGCCAAGGATCATCAACCCACGTCCAGAGATGTCCATAAGGCATCTAAAGGGCCGAGTGATCTGGGTGCATAAAGGGTCTGAGGACTTTTAAAAAGAGAAAGAAGCTCTTTTTAAGCTTTAAAAAGTTTTGTCAAAGCTTTTCTTCATACCCTGTGTTGCAGGCGCCAGCTGTTCATCACCCAGCTGGGCTAGCAGGAGGCCATTCACAGTCAATAATGCTTGCCTGTTCAGAGTAGAGCAGAAACATAGCCAAGAATCAGTTCCAAGGTCTAGGAATCCAGTAGGCAATACAGTCAGACAGTCCAGGGTCAGAAAATCCAGGCAGGCAATGAGCAGGGAATCTAGAGTACACAAGGCAGGGGCCAGGAAACACAAGATTTGTTTCTGACATTGAGCCACCATCCTCTGCCTTCCTTAAGAAGGCTGGAACCAGCTGGCTTTCATGCCTGATTAGTTCCTTGTGCACTTGCATCTGTTTGTCTTCCTTCCAGGCTGCTGTTTACCTGGGAAAGCCAAATCTTGGCCCATTACACCCTATAGCAGCCAGGCTGGTGCACACTTTCAAAATGGGGCTGGAATACCACTGAGAATGATGGTACACGATAAAATATTGTCATTTCCAGAAGTCTTCTATGGAGAAAAAAAAAAAAGGCAGATGGCCACGTCCATGGGGTGATTTGGACTGGAAATCATTTGTCTGGCCTTCTGTAAAAATACAAATTCTAACAAAAATTATTATTGTATAATGCCATTATTAGACCACTAAAATTTCACAAATAAGGTGAGCTTCTAATTTCAGCATAATGCTCTCTTTTTTTAGGTTTCCAGGACACAAATTCTGTGGTACTGTGGCAGGATTTTAAAAAAAATCCAAAAATCTGTCTTTTGTCTTTGTAGGCAGACTGATTTCCAAGACAAAGACTGCAGAGTCTGCGAAGAGGAAACTTGTTACACTGTCAGTTTACATATTTTCTCCTCTACAGATAAAAGCATGGCTGGATTTCTGCCTTCTGTTCATTGTCTGACTAGAAGCCACTCAAGCCTGCTTAGAACAGAGGAATAAGAGCAGCATAGCAATGGTCCAGCCATATCCAGCAGATTGTAGCAATTGTTTCTAAATTTGCACCTATCTCTAAACTTTTCATATGTAAATAGGATACAGATGTGTCCAAATGGGCTCATGCCCCAGATCTTTAACTAAGCAGTCTCAGCACCAAGTATCCAGGATATGAAAAATGGAACAGAGAGGTGGGTGAAAAACATTTGAGGAACACAACATTCAGTTTTTGAAGGTAGGGATCCAAGTAGTTTTATTATTGCACACCAAGAAACAGTCTATTTGATTTAACCGATTGCATGTTTATACCGAGGAGCACTGAAGTGTGTGTGGAAGTTGGCTTGACTTAACTTCCACCTACTATCTACAGTCTATAAGGGTATTGTTGTTGATGATGTAGTTGTTGTGTGCCTTGAAGTTGTTTCTGATTTATGGCAATTCTAACGCAAGCCTATCAGGTGTTTTCTTGTCAAGATTTGTTCAGGGAGGAGGGTTGCTTTTGCCTTCCTCTGAGGCTGAAAGAGTATGACTTGCCCAAGATAACCCAGTGGGTTTCCATGGCCAAGTAGGGATTCAAGCCCTAATCTCCAGAGCTGTAGTCCAGCGGTCAAATCATTACCCTGCTCTGGCTCTAAAAGTATTGTTAATCTTGCTGAAATCAATGCACACCTGAGTCTCTATTAGGTTGAGACCATTGTGCTGGGGTTTCAGGTGGGAGAATGGGATTAGATTATGTTTGCTGACAGCACATTCCTTGGAAAGGAATTTCAAAGAACCATACAGGAGCAGAGTGAGAAGCAGAGATATGTAGAGCAAGAGCAGGCAAAGTGTAGTCCCATGGCTGCATCTCCCCCTTCAAAGTTGTTTTTGCTGCCTTCGACTCCCCCCTCCCAGGGTACCCAAACCACCCTCTTTCTGATCAAACAAAGGAGGTGAATTGCATCCACTGGAATTCTCCAGGGGCTGTTTCACACTGAATTATTATAGCATTATGATTCCACCTTGATTGCCATGGTTCCATTCTGGGATTTGTAATCTAGAGAGCAGTACAGGGGCCCCTCCACATTTGCTAGTGTTAGGAGTGCAGGATCCTCTCAAAAGTGGGGAAATCACAAACATTAAAATGTGTATCTGTGTGTGTGTGTGTGTAGGAAGGGGTTGAGGTGGGGAGAACTAACACACAGGGCCCAAACAAGGTAAGGGAAAGGAGAGGGAAGCAAGGTGGGCAGGATGGTGGCCCTATACTTCCTCTCTCTTGCCCATCTCTTTCATTGGGTGTGAGGGGCATCAAGAGAGGGTTTGTGGTGCTGAGAAATCGGGCTCCAATCTGCTCTTAGCTTGCCAGGCAGTGGCTGGTGAAGGAGGAGGAGGATCAGAGGTGGGTTTTTAAAAGGGCTGTGCCACCTTATTAGAGCCATCAAGAGGGAAGGTTCCCACAGAAAAGAAGTGCCTGAGGTGGTGAGGAAGGGGTAGAAGAAATATGCAAATCTGTGGAAGTCAAACCCACAAGTGCAGGGGGGCAACTGTATTTAGAATTCTCAGCTGGAGAGCTCTAGTGCCTCACCAAACTAGAAGTGTCAGGATTCCACAGGATGCAGCCATGGGAGTTAAGGTGGAATCACAGCACTACATTGATTGATTGATCGTCTTTGTAGGCCGCCTTTCTCCTATAATTGTGTACTGTGAAGGGCCCCAGGAGAGGTAATTCACCTTTTATGGGACCTGGAATTGTTTAACATTTTTTAAAGTAGTTTTTCAAAACCAAACGCAGATTTCCAGCCACTTCTGAGGGTTTTGGTTAATTAGTTGGTTTGGGGGATTTGGTGGGTTGTTTTTGTTTTATTTTTTTTCATTTTTGGCAGTCTGGGCAGCCACTGGATGATCCTGAGGGATGAAAATTGACCCCTGGATGCAACATAGTTGCCCACCCTGATGCAGAACTTTCAGAGCTAAACAGAACCATATTCGCAATAGGATTTTTAAGCCATTTTTAATTAAACGTGTGATGCTCAAAGTCAGTCAAAAGCTGTGGTCCATGGACTGGTGCTGGTTCATGAGCTGTTAGCTTCTGTCCTTAGAGAATTTCTAGGAGACAAAGAGAGAAGGGAAGGAAGAGAGAAATGGGCACAAATACAGTACCAGTCCCTGGAGCACTGGGGGGGGAATTCATGATCCTCCACATCAGTTAGCTTAGGAAGCTCTGCTCTGAGATGAATGAAAGGAAGTGGAGATCAATGAATGAAACTGACATAAGTAAGAACACTGTGAAACTGAGGCAGTAAATCCAGCTTGATTCTGGTTATTGGGTAATAGTCTTGATGACTGATTAATAACAATAAAGGAAGGCTTTCCCCACAGGTTTCACATAAGTAAATGTCTCAACTGGTCTGCCACTGGGCATTTTCATTAACACTATGTCACCAATTCAGGGCTTATCCTGGATCGTCTCTTTTATAAGGAACTTGTTTTGGAAACTTAGTACCTGAGGTAAAGAACTGGAACAAAGAAGTCTAAGGAGACAGAATTTAAAAACACAACTTTTATAGGAAAGCCACAGTATCCAAACACTGAAGAACCAGAATGCTACGCTTGAAAAAGTTCCTTTGGGAACTACAGTTCCCATAATTCACCAGCCAGCATGGCCAATGTCTCCCTATTTCTTGTTGCCATGCTACAGCAGATTCCACCAAAAATTAAATGTTTAAGAATAAAATGAGCAGAAAACTGTCAAATTTTGTCCGCAAAGCAAACATGAACAATTGTACTGGTCAATGGATTAACTTGGGCCATTTCTGCACTACGCTTTTATAGTGCTCTTATCCCACTCCACTTTAAGAAGGGGCTTTTAGAATTCTCAGCCAAAGAGCTCTTTGGCCTCAGGAAACTGCAAACGCCAGAATTCCGTAGGATGTTGAAAGTAGAATGAACAGTGTAGTGCGGAAATTCGCCTAACTCCTCTGTGCTACCACTTAATATGATAAGATAATAATGCTATACCTTTTTTTGTAAGTATAGTTGGAGGGTAGGAATCACTTTGGAGTGGATGATTCATTATGCCAGGAAGAGAAGGAATGGGGTTGGGAAATTCAGTAAGGCCTCACCTCCCATATTCTCTCAGTGTTGGCTACACTGACTAGGGCAGATGGAAGTTACAGTCCCACAATATTTAGAAGCCTATGTGTTGCTCACCAATCCAATAAGATCCATGGTTGGAAAAGTTACTTTTTTTTAATTACAACTTCCAGGCTTCCCCAGGCAGTACTGCTGGGAGGATCCATGCTAGCTTTAGGATTCTGGAAATTATAAGTCTAAAACGGAACTTTTTTCAAGCTCTATCAAGTTTGTCTTTAAGAACCCACATGTCTCATTAAATCTGGTCTGCTAGGATCATGCCTCAAGATCTCAGTTCAACACCTGCTTAGCCTGAAGAAAAGTATGACCTCCCACAGTTTCCCATGAGTTGATATCTGCAGTAGAGGTGAGCATTAATCATTAGGCTAACATTTTAATCCTAAACATATCTGCATATTTTCCATGTTGTTTTTTCTTCAGAACTTGATTCCAAACAAGCCTATTTAGGATTGCCACCTAAGTAGCTTACCCATTGTCAAAATACATTGCACAACAGAAACTGAAGGATCCAGCAGAGAGCTTTTATGGTGTGGGTAAGAGATACCTTTGGGGAGATGGGAGGCTTCTATTCACCTGGGAGGTGAATGCAAATCCCTCTGTGAAGTATCATCACATCTTGTCAGAGCTAAAGAGGCACAGATGCTAATCCTACAACAAGATGAGTTTAGCTTTTTTTTTTAAAGAAGAACGCAGTATTGCAAACAGAGTCTTCATAAAACTAGTTAACACTGGAGAGATAGTAAGGTATAGTATCTGAACCGGGATTTGGAAGATCAAGCTGGATGAGACATTGGACCGGGTCGCTCTCAGTATGACGTACCTCACAGGATGGAGTAGACGGGACAGTCATGTACCTTGCCTTAAGCTCATTGGAGGAAGGGCAGGATGTCAATGTAACTAATAAATAAATATTAAGCAACTTTTGACTGCACCAAAGGCCAGAGCATCAAGAATTATGCTGAAAAGGTTCCGCTTTTTTTTTTTAAACGATGACTGAACTATAAGTGCTGCCCTAGTTGTACATTTCTTCCCAACCACCCCAAAAAGAGCTTAGGGTGGTTAAGAATACTCGTCCAAAAACTTCAATGAGCAACTGTTGCCCATCCTCATCTAACTTTTCTTCCAGCCTCAGTCAGTCATATACAACGGTTGAATGTGCTTTACTGTGTTAGGCTGTTCTCCCATTTCCCTTTTGGCCTGCTGTCCTTCTTAAGCCTCTGAGCAAGCTGCTTGCCTCAATTTCTGCTTAACCGTTTTGGTTGTAGGCATATTACAAATTATAGACAATTATTTAAAAAATGTTTCTTCATTACATTTTCACACAGAGCCGATGTGTGTACCTCTGTTACTTTAGCTAAAGTACTGCTCTGTTAATCATTCTAAAGATTCACTAAAACTGCCTCTGGTTTTTTTTTTTTTTTTTTTTTGAAAATGAGTACACTATGGCAGCCCTTTTAAGTAATAAAAGCGGCTTCTTGAATTAATATTCTGCTTCCTTGTTTTCTTGCTGCAGCTCAGACGGGGTTTTTTTCTTTTCTTTTTTCTTTTTCTTTTTTTTTTTATCTTTGACAGAATGGCTAGACTAGGTAATCCATGCAAACAGCTGCTGCCTGCAATGTGATCTTTTTCCCCCCAAACCTTCTAACAAAGAGTCCTGAACCTGTTCGTCAGTTTTGGATATTGTTCAGAAATATCTAGAAGCTCAAATCTGACAAAAGATGAATGTTATTGACAGATCAACTGTCTGATCCACTGATTTTAGTCTTAAGAGGTGCCCCACGCAACATTAAGTAGAGCATATGCACAGAGAATCACCATGATAAGAATATAGCCATTGAGAAATGTGTCTCTTTCGGTTAGGAATCTGTATACTAAATAGTATTTATTGGATCTATTGAGCCAAAGAAAAGAGTCAGCTATTATTTCTTATTACCCTCCTTCCATCCACATCAAAGAGGGGGAAACAGAGCTTTTAAGCAGTTTTTCCTGGAGATTACCTTTTCTGAATTGAAAATTAGTATTTTTGGTTAAATGTGAATGGGATACATCGTGAACGAATACAATGACTGTTAAACCATGTAGGCAAGAGCATAGAATTAAGGACCAGCAGGGAAAATAGTGTTTAACTTTGTTAGAAAGAACAATTGTTAGGTGAGTTCATGCAGGCACTGGGAAAAAGAAAGTTTGGAGATACCATAGTTAAAAATGAATTAAAGAATTCGCAAAAACAGTGCAAATGGTGTTGTCATTTTGGCTATGCAGTACATTCCTTAAAACTGCAGACAAAGATGGACCCTCATCATGCAATTTTACACTCACCGGCCTGGAAAATAGAGAGACTGAAGGAAAACACGGCAGCTAGTGGCAGAGAAAAGAAATGGAAGAAATTCATAATAAGCCTGAACACTTGTTAGTCAGCATTTGTTTTGAAATTAATTTATTCAACATAGGATAACAAATGACAGGCATCCCTCAAGTTAACAAAGCCTCTGTTGTTGTTGTTGTTTAAAAAAACCTCCTTTTTACAAAGTATTTTGTAAAATTGTCCCCCTTTCAGCCTCATCCTCTGTCTAGCTGGAAGGTTTTTTAGCACCATAAGAATTCAAAGGATGGTAGAAAAGTGCTAGAGAAACAGAGTTGGCCATCCACATTTGCTAGGGTTAGGGACACAGGACCCCCACAAAAGTGAGGAAAGCACAAATATCAAAATGTGTGTGTCTCTGTGTGTGTTTGTCTGTGTCTGTGGGAAGAGGACAGAGACATGATGGGGAGAAGGGACGCACATGACAAACCAGGTCAGGGAAAGGAGAAGGAAGGAGGGGTTTGGCATGGTGACCCCATACTTCCTTTCTCTTTCTCTTCTCTTTTCTTGGGTATGAGGGGGCATTGGGAGAGGGTTTGTGGTGCTGAGAAATCAGAGTGTGAACTATTTTTAACCGGCCAGGCAGCGGCTGGTGGAGGAGGACCAGAGGCAAGTTTTTAAAGGGCTGCCCAGCCTGATCGGAGCTACTGAGAGGGAGGGTTCCCCTGGAAAAGAAGCACTTGAGGTATGGGCAGGGCAAGGATTGGAGAAACACACAAATAATCGTATCTGTGAAAGTCGAATCCACAAATATGGAGAGCCAACTGTACAGACTTTGGGTATTGGGTTGCAGCAATGAGTCTGCAGTAAATAATGCAACAAAGGCCCTTTCCACACCTTACCTGGTCGCAGAGACATCCAGTGTGGGTCCTGGCATCGGCTTTGCTGGGAGAGGAGCACAACAGGTGCACTCCCGTCTGCACCAGCTGCCTCCTTGTTCCAGGAAGTGCGATGGCCACAGCTCTTCCTGCTGCAATGCAGCCAGGTAGTTCCTCAGGCTGCACTGGAACAGGAAGCACAGCCATCGCGCTTCCAGGGGCTCTGCAGACAAGGTAAGTCCATGATGGTGACTCAGTCACTGGTCTTTGACAGGAAAAACCCATCAATGATTCGTGGCATGGTTGCGCTGCCTGGGAACAGGAGAAGGACGGGACCACAACAACATCATGCATGAGCATCGTAACAGCCCCATCCCTGTGGCAGGTTGGGAGGGTGAAGCGGAAAGGGCCAAAGCTTGAGCTCATGAGCAATGGGGTTTTGATGTAGCCAGTCTTACTGTAGCTCTGTGTTCCTGCTTAGAACAGGCAAGGTAAACAGCAGCTGCCTCCAAAACCCTTTACTGTGCATGGGTGAACAGCAAAACAGAATGAAAAGGGGACAGTAGATCCTCCTTACCTCCTACATCCCATCATCTCCCCCGGTGTTCGTGCTCATTACCAGAAGTCTTACCATTAAAAAGAAAATTATGCATTTTGCTCTTTAAATAAAGTTGGAGGAAATTTTTTTAAAAAAAGCATAAATCTTTATGTCTGGCCACCAAAATAGAATTCATAACAAAACTGGAGGCTAGTGAAAGAGAAAAATCTGAATGCCTTTTGGAAGAAGCTTTCATGTGATCTCTAAAAGGTTTCAAAACCTTTTGTTTATTTATGCAAGGTTTACCTGACCTCATTGTTTCATATCTCATATAACTTTTGTTAGTTCTGAGGTCCAGCAACAAAGGTTGCTGGAATATATTGAACTGCTCTTCTTTTTTGTGGTATGGGAACCATGTTATCTCTGACACTAGTATCAAATTATCTATTAAAGAAGTAAGAATGAGCAGGAACACATCTGAGACACACTTATAATTTTTTTAAAAAATACTTTAACTAAACATTTATACTGCTTCAATCCTGTTTTGTGCCATTTTGCTCTCTGGTCTGCCATTGTACTCTATGTGTGTATGTGAGTTGTGGTTGCTATTGCCACAATAACACTATTGCCTCCTATCACTTTCGTGTGCCTGCTTCTGGTACAACCTCCACATGTATGCGTGCAAGATTGCAGGAAGTGCTGAGTCCCAATTATAGGCAATGGATGTGACAGGCATGTACCCATGTTGCCGTGGACACACACACACACCACACCCATTGACTACAATAGGACACAATGCTTGTATTTTTTGTTTTACATGGGAGGGGTCAGTGGCTGAGCTTGGAGTGTGTGGAGGGAGGGCGTGACTGCAGTGCATGGGGGCATGGCCACAGTGTGTGGGTCATGGCCGTGGTCTGTGGGGGCGTGGTCAGGGCATGTGGGTGTGTGGCTACAAGCCAGGGTGCCCCAAAAACTTGGTCACTGGGGGTGAAGCGCCCCCCTGCCCTCCATTCCTATGCTACCGGAGGGGGTCCCAGAACAGAACCCCCACATATACAGTGGGCACACTGTAGTTCCTTTTCCTCTTGCTCCTCACTATCTATTGAGGAACTAAATCTGAATGTTCAGGCACCAGGACCATCTTCTCCTCATTTCAGCCATGAAGATGGGGGCGGAGGAAGTACAGGTATAACTAGGAGTGGAAAATATATCCCCTGAGTATCATAAATCTATGAAAAGAAAATGAGGGTGAAGTGATGGTAAAAAAAACAAAAATGAAATTAGGTAAGTAGTTTTGTCTTGGCCCTGGTTTAAAAAGATATCAGTCTTAATAAATAACACAATATCTTGTGTCAATACAGTGGCTCGAAGAATATGCATGCGTGGAAGAAACAGGCAACAAAAAAATCTCCACACAAATATGGTTTGTAATTGTGATGATTACTAATTACATGTAAGCATATCACATATGTCAACTGTGCTTAACAACTTCCTGTAATGAAAGCTCATGTTATCTTCATACAATAGCTGAAGACAAAGAATCAAGCCAGTTTTAAGTTATTTTTATATTGTTTTAAAATACTGTTTTTTTATTATGGTATTAATAAATGGCTCTAGTATGGTAACTTATTTAATTGTAAAAATAATTTTTCTTACTAGGCTTTAATTCGTATACCTTGTTTAAATTCATGTTGGGTCTCATTTGAGAAAAAGGCAGGATATAAATTAAATATAAATAAATAAACCATAAAAATATTAGCTTGCTTACCTTAAAGCCACCTATTGATTTTATGGCTGACATGGTTTTTCAACCGGAGTCTTCTCAACTGATAGCTAATTTTAAGGTCCTATGCATATTTACTCAGAACTGAATTCTACTGGGTTCATGGGGTATGATAACCCTCCATCATTTGCCAGCAACCATTCCACTGACCACTTGTATAAAGAGAAAAAGGAAACTAGGCCCTTCCATTGGTTGAGCCAAAGGTTACTGGTGATCTACATGTCAGTAGGGCAAAATGAATCTAGTCCATGTTTTAGCCCAAACTTAAAAGGAGCTCTCTAAGTGCTGAACCATATCCACAAATTAAGTTTTTTGTTTCCCCCACCCCTTGGATAGTTCTTCAAAAGTTCATACTAAAACATGGAGTTGATTCACCATCCCAGTGTCATGGAAGCCACCTATCACAACTGGGCTGAGCAGAATGTTTGGCTTCTCTTCTCTTCTCCTTGAACTGTTTTGAATACAGCTGATTATAAATTTATGTTTAAAAATTCCTGCCTGAATTTGGTTTTTGTTCCTCCCTCTCAATTTCTTTTCATTTTGTGTTATATCTTCTAGATTGTAAGCCTGAGGGCATAGTCTTCTTAGAACATTTTGGGGACCTTTTCAATGAAAGAGTGGGATTACAAACCTTTAAATAATGAAATCAAGCATATTTGGGTCTACAGCATCCACATTCTCTTAACTCCAGCCGCTACAGTAACTCTTTCAGTGGAAATACATGTATATTATGGTTGTCTGAAAACTGCGGAGGGCTCCTGCGGAGGCGTATCTAGGTGGGGCAGGTGGGGCATGTGCTCTGGATGCCAATGCCAGGGGTGCACAAAAAAGCCATGCTGGAAAATTTAGTGGCAGAGGAGGAAGCAGCTCTGGAGGTAGGGACGCAACTTTCATGCTGCCCTAGATGCTGATTATGCTATGTATACACCTCTATGCTCCTGTACCTTTCATGGTTGTGCAGAAGATGGAGTTTCAGCAGGAGCTGCTTGTCACACAGTCAGGTAACAAATGACACCTGCTGGGATTCCCTTTTCTACACAACCATTAAAAGGAACATCAATCATCCCTCCAGTATTCATTCTGGCAACCAGAAATGATTATTCAGGGATATGTGATGGATTGTGATGAAGATTTCCTTAATACTTTAGACGAGAAAAAGGGGGCCAGCAATTGAACATTAACCTCAGTGTCTTGTGGTTTAGTAATCTCTTTGCAAATTCATCTCAAAATGCCTGACACTTTGCTTGGCCACAGTACACCTGAAAAGGATCTAGGAGTCTTAGTAGACCACAAGTCGAACATAAGCCAGCAGAGTGATGTGGCAGCTAAGGAAGCCAATGCAATTCTGGGCTGCATTAACTGAAGTATAGTGTCTAGGCCAATGGAAGTGATAGTACCATTCTATTCTGCTTTGGTCAGACCCGTCTGGAATACTGTATCCAGTTCTGGGCACCATAGTTCAGGAAGGATATTGACAAGCTGGAACCTGTCCAGAGGCGGGCCACCAAAGTGATAGAAGGCCTAGAAATCATGGCCTACCAGGAGTGGCTTAGGGAGCTGAGTATGTTTAGCCTGGAGAAGAGAAGGTTAAGCAGCAACATGATAGCTATGTTGAAATATTTGAAGGGATGTCATACGTGGGATGGAACAAGCCTGTTTTCTGCTGCTCCAGAGACACAGAACAATGGCTTCAAACTGCAGGAAAAGAGATTCCAACTAAACATTAGGAAGAACTTCCTGAGGGCAAGAACAGTTTGACAGTGGAATGCGCTGCCTTGGAGTGTGGTGGAATCTCCTTCTTTGGAGGTTTTTAAGCAGAGACTGGATGGCCATCTGTCAGGAATGCTTTGCTGGTGTATTCCCGCTTGGCAGGGGGTTGAACTCGATGGCCCTTGTGGTCTCTTCCAACTCTTTTATGATTCTAATGCAGAAAACAGCAGCAAGATTTTTCTGAAATGTCATTAGGTGTGCGCTTTATTCAGTTTTACTCCAGATTGTTGTCTGCCATTCTCTTTTCAGATTAGAGCAGGAAGTTTCTCTCTATGTCTTACTAGAGAACTTTCAGAAGGCATGACTTTAAGTGGCTTTTGCATAAACAAAGGGCTTAGGTGGACCATCTGTAAGCTCATGCTGCAGGAGGAGAACCATCCACTTGTACTGACACAGTTACTCTTTTTTTTCTTTCCAGAAGAGCAATCCAAAGGTTATTTAGTGCTTGTCAGGCCCCCAAAGTAATACAGAATTAAAAATAAATGCTTCTGCTTTGCCAAAGACAGTTGAAATGGTGTCTTTACAAAATATCCTTTGCTCTCAATCTAATCAGCAAGGCAAGTTTTTTTTTTGAAGTTGAAAAGCTGATTCATACATATAGGTTACATTGCTGATTTAAGACATCACTGGATGTCTCAACAGAAACTAGTTCCCAGATTACTGTACTTAATTTTTTCTTGCAAAAGTGAGGGCAGTGGAAGGAGGAGAGATGTACTGTCCTCTTCTCCCCTCCCAGGTTACTCAAACAGGGGAGTCCTGTATTTAACCCTTTACTTCCTGATGGGCACCAACTGCATGGATAATAGATACATAGATCTGTCTGTTTCCTTGTGATATCCTCTCAAGGACCAGTCTAAACAAATGCCTTCACTGGAAATAGGAGCTGAGTGAGAATTCTTTTCAGTCCCCTTTTTCAACATGAACTTTCAAAAATATGCAAATGAATAACTTAGGAGCAATAGGGGAAACAATGAAAATTTTGTTTTACATACTCTCCAAATGTCCTGATTTGACAGAGACAGTCCCTGCTAATCCTCTGTTGTCTGATGGTTTCAGCTGCTTGTAAAATGTCCAGATTTCATTTTCCTGCTACTACTTTCCCAATTTCTCCTCAGCTTACTTCAGTTCCTGCAAAGTGAGTTCAAAGTACAAAAGTAGTTTTGTGCTCTAATAGCTCAGCAAGGGGAAAGGAGAAGAGGGTTGAACCTTGATCTTGACAGTTGTTGTTGTGTGCCTTCCAAGTTGTTTCTTATGTCAGCTCTAAGGTGAACCCATCATGGGTTTTTTTGGGGGAGGTGAGAGAGTGTGACACATCCAAACTCAGCCTGAGCAAGGAATCAAAATCTGGTCTCCAAGATCATCGTCCAGTGCTCAGATCATTACATCACACTGGCTCCTGCCAGTAGACTCAGGGAAAAGCAAACTGCTTGCAGCCTTTCTTAGCTTGTGTGATCTTCCACATTAGTAAATTTTGCCATCTTGACCACACTTTAATGTTGTTTGGCTACATGTGTAACAGTTTTTACCCGTGAAATCTAGAAGAGTTTGTGTTTAGTTCCTTTTTAATTAAAAAAAAAAACTCAAATATTTCATCATAAAGAGAAAGTGAAACTGACCAATTTGTATATCAAGCCAGAGTGCTAAAAGTCCTGGTTTTAATCCCTGTGGATTTAACTGCATTTGTGGTGTTAAACTGGGCTTGCTACCTCCTCCTTTCTGTCAGGTTATTCATCTGTAACTGCTACATAGTAGGCAAGTAGTTGTTCCCTTCTGTGTTGGGAACAGTTATATCTATTGAATTTAGACAGTACAAATAGGTGAGAATTTTTCTGGTGTTGTGTTTGGTGGGGGAGGATAAAGTTAGCAATGCTTGCAAACAAGCCAGAAAGAACTTCAGATATTTTTTAAAAGGAAAAGGAAATGTCATGTGGGAGAGACTGAAAGATTCGTCATGTATTGATTTGGCCTGAAGTGTGGATAATGCAACTCATCTCCACCTTTTGTTTCCATCTACTCATCCCAGAGAAGCTGTGGAACTGCTCAGTCAGTGCCAAGAGGTTGTTTTGTCATGGATGAGAACAGATAAGCTTAGGCTTACTCTAGACAAGGGACCAAGATCTACCCAAACAGGGAGAGCATAATGCTCCACCCACGAAGTTGTGTGTCCACCCCCACATATGACTTTTTTTTAGAGGGGGGCCAGCATCTATTCCAGAGCTTTCCAAACTTTTCATGTTGGTGACACACTTTTTTAGACATGCATCAGTTTGCAACACAGTAATTCAGTTTTACTAGCAAACCGGAGGTTAAACTAACCCCTTATAAGAGATACATAAATTGTAATAACGAAATGTATGGGGACACAACCTATCTCATGAGAACCTTTCATATATTTTTAAAAATATATGATTACCATAATACCAAATTTCCCAGATTTTAGGCAACACACTTATACACTTCAGGCAACACACTAACGTGTCATGGCACACCATTTGGAAAGCCCTGGTCCATTCTCTAGTGCTTTGTGTACCTTCTAAAATCTCCTCTGCAATTCCCACAGCTGTCAAGCCTTGAGCTGCTGCTGCTGCTGCTGCTTACCAGTGGGGAAGGTAGAGACCAGAGAGGTAATTCAGACATTGACAAACCAGCTCATCTCAGCTTGGAGGAGAAAGAAATGGGAGTGCAGCCATATTTGGAATCCACTTTCATATCTCTTCCCCTTGGAGCTACTTTAATTTAATTGCTTCTTCACACACTTTTCCTCTCCTCCCAGTGAGTAGCAGCAACCTCTCCCATGGCTTGATAGCTTTTTTTATTGTGCAAAGGGCTACACAAAGTGCCTTGTGCTCCACCCAAAATGAGAAACTAAGGATTCCAGTCAAGATTTCCCTGTGTGGTCAGGAAATTCAACTACTTTGGATGTAATTTTGCAGCTGGGGAAGCTCAGGACGACTATTTTTACTCCAACTCTGTGCCCTATTTAGAAAGAATGAACATTTCCTCCATTATCTCTGTGCTAGTGATACACAGATTGGAGCCCTCTAAGGTCCTGTAACCCCTGTTAGCAGACTCCATCCCAGGGAGTATAATTTTAATATTAAAATGCATCCAAGCCAGAGGTGACTGGGCTGGTACGTAGACAGCCAGGCTAACGATCAGACAAAAGATCAAGGACCAGAAACTTCCCCTGTCACGTCTCCACAAAAAACTGCAGAAAGGCACATACACACAGGTAATGGACCATCAGCTACAACAATACTTAGGGGAGATTGCCTGATTCCCCCAGCATGCTTGAAACAAGTGAGACATACCAAAGCAAGGTCCAATTATATGATACGGCTATCAGGCAGCTATCATGCAACCATTATCCTTTTCAGGGAAGGCTGTGCCCCCAAGGTATGTTTTGCCCTATAACTAGACCCCCTTTTGAGATTCCGTTTTGGAGCTCTCCCATGCTAAACTAGCAGACCGTCATTCTGTTAGTTGAGACTCCCCTCAGCCCTCTCCTTGTGCTGAGTTTTTCTCCGATTGTCTTTTCCCCTGGCTGAAGACTTCAGGAACAGGTGCAGTATCACACCTTCCACATTCCCTCCGCTTTTCCTCTATCAGTTTTCACCTTTTTCCATCTCGATAGTCGTTGTGTGTTTGCGTTAGTGATTGCTTCTGTGTGTGTGTGTGTAAGAGAGAGACTGAGAATATTTTCTAATAAAACATCTTGATTGAACATTTGGCTGGTTTTTGTTGGTCTGACTCTGTAGACATTGGGTAAAAGATATCGCTAACATTACCCTGGCCTCCATTTTGCTAAAGCAAGTGCTCCTTTAAAATTCTCCAATCTTTGTGTTTTCAGAGCTAATCAAGGTCTCCCCAAGTGGACCCCCCAAAATTCAGGGTAACGATGCAACAGGCAGCCAGCTGAGTACTAATCATGGCCCCATCACTGTATCCTGCAACAGGTACATTGGACCAGTTGTCTGCATTGACCTTTAAGGCAGAAGTTGGCAATTGTGACTCTTCAGAGAGTTTGCATGATATCTCCCATAATTCCTCACCTATGGGCTTTGGTGGGCTGGGTTGGGTGGGAAACCATAGTTCAAAACCATCTGGAGAAGCATAGTTGCCTTTCCCTACTTGAAAGCCCTAAATGGTTTTGGATCCGTTTTCACCTATGTTAACCTGCCCGCATTTTGAGATCTTCATTTGAAATATTACTTATATGTAGACTAGAGATGGTAAATTTTGATTTCTCCAAGTTTCTCTGAGAATAATGAAACAGTTTTTCATCTTGTAGCTTCAAGACACTCTGGAATTGCCCACCACCACCACAATGACAGGAAACTGTGCAGCTTTTCCACAACGCTGTACATCTTCCTCAGAAAACTGCACAGTTTTCTGGAAGCTATGCAGTTCATCCTAAGAACTAATCAGACTACCCTGATAATTGCACAGCTTTCAATACAGTGTGGCCTCCATATATGTGGAGGTTCCGTTCCAGGAACCCTTACATAAAACAAGAAATGTGAATGCTCCATCCCATTATCGCTAATAGATGCAACATGCACACACCCATGCTGGTGCACATGTGCACCCATCGTGTCCATTGATTATAATGGGATGTGAGGCTTTGTGTGAACTGGTATTCATGTGTGCAGAGATCACACCAGCAGGAGCTGCACTGTACAGAAAGGACTGCTTTCAGGCCTCCAAGTGTGTTTTTCATGCAAGATTGCTTTCTTTATGTAGTAAACAACAATGTTTCACAGAAAAAAATCTTGCACATCAAAAATGTTGTGTAAAATCAGGAAAATTGCACAACAAAACCACATGGCTATGTTACTCTGATTTCTGGGGTCCTTTGGGGGAGACCTCAATGTGCTCCATGTGATGGGGAATGGAAACTAGCCAGAGCACAAGCCAAGCACCATATAAGAAGCAGGGTAACCTAGCGAGATCTTTCACCCAATTTTACAGGGTCAAGCCGAGCCAAAAACCAAGCAAAATTGTCTAATAAATGATTTTATTAAAAATAAAAACTTGTGCACGTATGCACTTACGCACTCACTCAAGACCTTGCGAGGAATAAAAAGAGAGAAAACTGGATAGGGGGCTTTGGAGGGTTACAGCTGGAGAATACTGCACCTGGTCCTGAACTCCAGCGGTCTGAGACAGCAGCGGGGAGAGAGATGAGACTCAGCACGTAGAGGGCTGAGGGGATAGCTCAATGGGCGGAGTGACAGTCTGCTGGGAAGCCGGGAGTGATCCAAAGAGCTTCTCAAAAACTGGGTCTATTTATGGGGGGAAAGGTACCTGGAGGGCTAATCCTTTCCCGGGGAGAACAAGAGGTGGAGGAGCTAGAACAAAGCTCCAGTATGTCAACGTCCTTTGCATGATTGGATTTGCTGGGGTTGTCAAAGCCTCGGCTGTATGCAAATCATCCTCGCTTGATGGGCTGTTTGTCAGATGCGTTAATCCCTTCAAGCCGGCTCCTCGGGGCTGAGGACCCTTTGTGTATTTTATGTTTTACATGTCTGGAGGTCTCCTGGGGCTACGTGACTATGGATTTAGTGGCCTGACCGGGTTTTTCCTGTTTTCGGCCGTTCGACCGTCCCTACCTACATGTTCGTTCGGGGGATCTCTCAAGCACATGGAGATATTTTTAATATTAAATTGTAGACCCCAGGATAGGGTTTAACTACCGCAGTAACAGCTATTTGTTGTGCAGCGCTGCTGACAAAAATGTTGTGCAGCATTGCTGTTTTCAATGTTAAAAATAAATATGTTGCACAATAAAAATTTTGCACAAAATCAGCAATATTGCTCCAGAAAACCATACGGCTATTTGTTGTGCGACATTGCTGTTTTTGCACAACATTTTTGTTGTGTAACATTTCTGTTCTTTACACCGAAATCAGCAATGGTGCACAACTACAACAGTGCACAAAATCAGCAATGTTGCATAACAAAACCACATGTAGCTGCAGCTTCAGTCAGCCCAAATTTCTTTTCCTGCTGTGTAACATTTGGATTGTGCAGCTTTCAAACCAGCAAAAGCTCCAGCCACAACATGGAATACTTCACTACGTTGTTTGTATAGCAGTAGAGTGTGAAATCTAGTTTTGCATTTCGTTCACTTTCCCCAAAGAAGTAGTGAAAAACCATGTAAGCAAGTGAGGTGCTTTTTTCCCCTCCTCGTAGTAAAAAAAGATGTAAGTGTAGGTTCTGATTGCAAACCTGCACAGTTTGGCAAATTCTTCCACAGTTTTCAGAAACTGCACAATTTATGTTGCACTAGGAACAACAACAACAACAACAACAAGCTCCCTCAATTTGCAGGATTTTTGATGAGCTATTTTTCTTCCTGTCTGAGTTTCTCCCAATATCCAAATCTGGCCGCAGTTGGGAAATTGACACATTTCCTTTCCATCTCAAATGTAGACTCATAAAAATAACTCATTTGGCACGCGTGAAGGAGAAGGACTTATTGGCAATGGACTCGTGTCTTTGAAACATTATGCCAGTTGGGTTAAATTAAGCCCCATCAATGCAGGCTTTAAAAGCCCCAAAAAGGTCATTTTGTTTTCCATTCATTTTTTTTTCTTAATGGACTTACTGGGTTGCGGGGTATATGATGTGGTTCCAGCAGTGATTATTTATTGGATTTTTGAGTTTTTTATAAGGCTAAATTTTCTAAATGTTACTTTATGTCTGAATTCTCCAAAAATTAGTTTTAATAATATGTTTTTACAAATCTATTGTTATATTGTAGGTATATTTGTTGGAGATTGCCTTAAGAGGCAGTCTCCAACAAATACTGACTTACAAATATTTTACACTGACTCACAAATATTTTTGTAAGTCTCATCCAGCACATTTAGGTAGCTCTCAACCAGATTTTTGTTTGTTGCTGTCAAGTCAATGTTGACTTACGGCCACTCTAATATGAGAAACTTCCTCTTCTTTTTTATTGATCCAATCCACCTGTAGTATGGTCTTACCTCTTTCTTTATGCAATAAATCTGTTGAAAGAATTTTGTCCCAACCAGTGTGTGTGTGTCTGGGTTTTTTTTAAAACTGTATGGGTCAGATGGCTGAAGTTCAAGGACATTGTTTACATCACTTCTAGTGACAATGCCATCAAATGCCTACTTTGTAGGTCTAGTTCTGTGTGAGGATTAGTGAAGATTAGTGAGCTAAGTCAGTAATATAGGTTTTGAGAAGAGATAGGGAGGGAAGGGGGGAAATCATGTAAAATGTTAAGAGACAGAGGCCCAGAAGCATGAATCAGTGAGGGACAGGTTACAGAGTCAGCAGTGGCAGAGTCCTTTAGATGAGCAGGAGATTTTTCAACTTGGCTGAGGATGGCAGAGCTGAAAAAGAGAAGTTCATTTAATGTAGGCATTACAAGAAACATGAGCAAAAAGATAAAGCAGACAAAACTGTAGAGAACTCTGAAGCATTACCTTGGATGCCTATGATTATCTTTAGAGATAACTGCTGACATCCAATGTAATGCAGCAAAGCTAAAAGTCCTGCCAGCATATTTACATTGGATCTCTGGCTTGAAAGGAAGGATGGAACAGAATACAGCAGTGGTTGGAACAGTGATGCATCTGGTATCCACAAGACTAGATGGGAGCTTCCTTGATAGCCCCTTTAAGGCCCAGTCAATAGCCATCTTAACTAGGGTTGCCAGCCAAGGGCTCCTGTATGTGCATCATTCATGTTATCCTTCAGTGATGTGGGTCCAGGTACAAGAACATAGCTGGATGCTTCTCCACCACTACCATCCTACCATCCTCCATTGGCAGTTGGGTGAAATAATAAAGCAGCTAAAAGGTGGGCTTGGGGGCTGAAGAATGAAATGTTGTGTCATTCCAGCTGGCAGAACTTTATACTACTTCTGTCTGAAAGACTGTGGCCATTTTCTCACTACACTCTTATAGTGCTATTATTCCACTTTCAACATCCAGAGAGCTCTTTGGCCTCAGTAAACTATAAACCCCAGAATTCCACAGGATGTTGAAAGTGGCATAATAGTGCTATAACAGTGAAGTACAGAAATGGCCTTACTATCTTCTCAGGCTTTTTTTGTTATGGCTACTCCCAGACTTTAGAATTCCCTCACCAAGGGAGAAGGGAGGTTGAGATGGCTCCCTTTTTAGTCTCCTTTCTTTGGCGAGCAAAACTTTTCCTATTCCATCAGGCTTTAAGGAATTGAATGAGCTGGGCTTTTAATGGTAGCTGTGCTATTTTGTTTATTTTTTTTTTTTACTATTGTCCTTTAATGAATTTTAAATGATTCCAGCTCTATAGATTGTTCAATTGTTTTTAAAATAATATATTGAAAATTATATGTGGAGGTACATAGATTTATAAATAGACCCTCCACATTTGCTAGGGTCAGCGTTGCAGGACCTTCACAAAAGTGGAAAAACCACACATATCAAAAGGAGGGGGGAGCCGAGGCATGGTGGGGAGTACAGGCACACAGGGTCCAAACTAGGGCTATTTCCGCACTACACTCTTATAGCGCGATTATTCCACTTTCAACATCCTATGGAATCCTGGGGTTTGCAGTTTTGGGGGGGCCACCCAGCCCCTCCCGATACTGCAAACCCCAGGATTCCATAGGATGTTGAAAGTGGAATAATTGCGCTATAAGAGTGTAGTGCGGAAATGGCCCAGGTCAGAGAAAGGAGAGGGAAAGGGTCAGCATTGTGGCCATCTTCTTCCTCTCTCTCCCCATCTGCTTTCTTGGGTGTGGGAGGGCATTGGGAGAGGGTTTGTGATGCTAAGAAATCAGTCTATGATCTGTCCTTAGCTGGCCAGACAGGGTTTTTAAAGGAGTGTGTGGCCTGACTGGAACTGCTGAGAGGGAAGGTTTCCCCAGAAAGGAAACACTTGAAGCAGGGTGACAGGAGTTGAAGAAACTCTCAAATAATCAAATCTGTGAACACAAACATGCAAATATGGAGGGCGAACTGCATAAATAACTTTTTGTATTGTTTTAATAATTTGCAAGCTGCCTTGAGTCACATTATTGGAGGAAAAGGTAGGACATAAATGAATTAAAAAAATAATCTCCTCCTCCTTCTCTTCCTTTTTCTCTGTCCTACTTCAGGATCTGTTAACTATTAAAAATACAAGAGCCCTGTTCCATATCCAACCTGGGAACCACAGTCTTTACTCATGATGTAGTGGAAGTGTATCTGACCAGGAGGATGCAGAAGTGCTTGTGCAGGGTGGTACTGGATGCCCCCTATCGCACTAGCTTTGAAAAGATGTAGCCACTTGCACAACTGAGTTTTGTATGAACATACTGGCCATTTCCGCATGGGTTAAAAAAAACGGTGCAGTGTGTCCTCCATGGAGGACATCCACACCTTGAAGCGGTCTGGGTCCAGACTACATAGTGTAGATCCGCACCTCAGTCCACTCCGGAGTGACCCCAAGTAGTCCTCCAGTGTGTTTTTGAAAAACCTGATTTTTTAGGTTTTTCAAGATGTCGGCACACGCCATTGTGTGCCTGCTCTCTAATGCAGATTCGCAGGCTCGCACCAATGCAAGCCTGCAATCTGCGGAGGGCGGGCTTTAGGCTGGCGAGCTTCAGCGGTTGGTCATGACCCACGACCAACTGGAAGCTGCCATTTTGGACCCCAGAGCAGTGCGGATCTGCGATCACGCACTGCTCCTCCTTGGCCCAGACGGGTCTGGACCCAAAGAAGATCCAGTGAGTAGTGGCAGGGAGCAATTCCCTTGCCGCGTGCGGAAATGGCCACTGTTACTATTAGATCCTGACAACAGACTTTTGTTCTAGGTATATTTGTTTTATTGGATTAAAACATTTCTATTCCATCCTACTCCAAGGATTTCAAAATAGTGTACAACAAAATCAATTTTAAAAGTTAAAACAATTTAAAATTGTAAGAGTTTCTGCTAGATAAATCAGTTTTTGAAATTTTGTCAGATTTTAAGCACAAGTGAAACTTTATTTCAGTTGTTTTAAAAAAAAGTTAACTCACCACTTGATGTGTAAACTGTTCTTCTCTATAATAGTTTCATCTCTGATGAGTTGTCAAGGGACGTGCAGCTCTGCCTGAAGTGTGCATATGCAAAACGTCACTTCATGCTGCAGCAGGAGAGACATTACCATTGTATGAGAGATAACCAACCCACACTCCACCCGTTGGTTCAGGATACCAATCCTTGGTTGATCAGATCAAATATCTAAATAATCATGATTGATTAGATCAAAAATCTGAATGTTTCAACATTATCTCCACCCGGATCTCCCTCAAAAGTTACAAGCCAGAATAATGGAGATATCCTGTAGCATTTTCCCACCCACCAGTAAGCACTTCTAAATAAGAATCTTACATTCCTAATTCCTCAGTTGGTCAGCAGATGACAGGTCTATCTTCCATAAGTTATCTTCTTCACCACTGTCAAACTTAAAATGAGTGCCCTGAACTAGTATTTTAAAATAATGCCTAGACGTAAGTTAGTCAACATACATAACTTCTGTAACCTAAGGATGTTTGTTCTCCTCAAAAAACAATAAATATGTATCAAATTAGAGCAATGTCCTAAAGGCACCAGATCTCATCTGATCTTGGAAACTAAGCAGCCCTGGTTAGTACTTGGATGGGAGACCACCAACAAATACCAGGTACTGTAGGCTGTATTTCAGAAAAAGAAACTGGTAAAACCACCTCGGGAGTATTCCCTTGACTAAGTCAACCCTATGAAATTCATGGGGTTGCCATAAGTCAACAGGCAACTTGAAGACATATATTCACACACACCAAATGAATATGGGAAAAGTAGTATGGATATGTCTTTTGAACCAATATCACATTGGGGGATTTCCCACTGCTCCAGGAAGCAACCATATAAAGCATAAGATCTTCTTGGCAAGAGGCTGCAGCAGACATAATGAGGATTAGTAGGCATAATTGGTATGATTTCTACCTGCTGAAGGCATGTATGAGTAATATCCTCAGTCACGTCCTCACCTTTCCTTACTTCCGCTGGAAATAAAATGTTGACAGTAATTGGAAGTCATATAAAAGAGAGTCCTAAAGGATCCTGAAGTCTGTGCTAATTCATAAGGAACAGCACATCAACAACACTTGATTCTCTCCTGCAGTGTCATTACAGATGTCTTTGTTTTGAATTGGCAACAGGAGTAAACTAAGATCCAGAAATGCCCAGTTAAGTTAAGGTTGTTAAGTTAAGGTCGAGCTGTTCTGTCAATAATTCTACAGCTGAATATCAAATTTGTTTAAAGCTGTGTAAGATCACAAAGAGTAACCATTCCTCTGTTTTAATCCATACACAAAATTATTTTAAAAGTCAAGAGAGAGTACCTTTCCTTCTTTATCCCAATCAACCACCGAAGAGTTTAGATCGGCAACTTCAACTCTGGGAAATTAGTTAGGTAGATAAATCATGGCAAAACCAACATCTAGTATATTCCATGAATGTGCAAAAAAAAATTATCAGGGGTTTTTCCCATCTGAATTCAATGTTTTAACCCGTTAGCAAAGCTACACTAGTCAAAATGCGAGTCCAAGCATACTATCTCAATTTAGGGATCTAGTTATTCTAAAAGCTGGCTCCAGGTTGTTCTGATCCTTTGATCTCAGAAACCATTATCCCAGCCTCAGGAAGGTGTAAAATAAGCCAGGAGTGCAAAATGAAATGTGTGCCCAGAGTGCGTAGGGATTATGACTGTTCTCATTTTGTGCAGGTCTGGTGCAGAAGTTCAAGGTAGAGTATGGCAACCTAGTATGTCAACTGGCAAAGATGAAAGCAGAATATGTCAGACTAGTCTTGTTGGACTTTGTACACAATGAAAATAAGTTCCATCACCCTTCTGTCAATCCAGTGCCATGTTACAAGGGCCATTATGGAGATCAAACTTTTACCATCTTCCAACCTATTCCATATACAGTTAAGATGAACCAGTGTCACAGAATCATAGAGTTGGAAGGGGCCCTATGGGCCATCAAGTCCAACTCCCTGCTTAGTACAGGATCTCCAGCTAGAGCATCCCCAGCAGGTAGCTGTCCAGCTTCTTTTGGAAGAGATGGAGAGATCCAGAGAAGGAGATCCCACTATTTCTCTAGGGGGGAAAATCCCTTTTATTGCTCTTTGCTTGCCTAGCCAGTCTCAGCTCATTTTGAGTTTTCGCTTTCCTTACATCATTACTACGCATTTAGGTTACACATCTGTATTCTTCCTTGGTGATTCATCCTTCCTTCCATTTGTTATACATGCTCTTTTTTTCTTTTCACTTCCTCCTCGAGTTTACCATGCAGACATATCGGCATTTTCAGATATTTTCTTCTTCCATGGCTTTGCTTGTGATTGTGCTTTTAGTAAGTCCTCCTTCATGATCCCACTCATGCTGGCTTTTTCCTTTAGCACCTCTAGTCATGAGATTCTGCCCAGTGTTTCCATCAACTTGATAAAATCAGCTTTTCTGAAATCCACGGGTTGTGTTTGACTGTACTTTTCTTTGACTTGTCCTACAATTATGAATTTACATGTTCACTTCCCCCTAAAGTACCACCTGCTTTGATTCCAGTGTCCATCGCCTCCCTATTGGTTATGTCAAGATCGGAGACCCAGGTGGCGAGCCAGCCCAGAGAAGAGAGAGGGAGAGATAGCAGAGTCCTGCTGGGAGGAGTCAAAGGAAGCAATTACTCATAGGCAATCCATTTACCTAAGCCTGAGCGACAAGCGAAAGCCATAGTCAGAGTCCAAAATCCAGGGGTCAGGAGCCAAGAGATCAATCCAAGATAGCAGGAGCCGGGTGTTGAAAGCAAGGAACAGGCAAGGAGAGGACTTGTAGAAAGTTTGCCACAAGCAAAGGAAAGCTTCCAGGCAGGCAGTTATATAGCCCAGGCACAGGTGTGGCTGGTCACCGCTTCTTGAACTTAATCAAGGAAGCCTCCCTTTGCTCAGCTCTCTTGAGTCTCCGCCTTGTTTGTGGGCTGATTGATGCAGGCTCCAGGGCATTCTCGGGATCACAGCTGGATCCCTGTTGCCCCAAGGAGCAGGCAGAGGAACGTCCGAGCCTGCTTGGACCATGGCAGCAGGGGGAGCTCTTGACCTGCAGGACTCATCTCCAGCCAGAGCAACAGGGACCAACAGCTGCTGCTCGTCATCAGCAGCTCTGACAGGGGCTTCAGTTATCAGAGGTTATGATCAAGTCCAGGATTGCCAATCCCCTTGTTCCTTCATCAAAGTTTTGAAATAGGAAATTATCTACAAGGCACATTAGGCATTTATTGGAGAGCCTATACTTAACAGAGCTAATCTCCCAGCAGATATCAGGATAATGAAAGTCCCTCATAACTTGCGTCTTTGGGATTGAGATTTATTTAAGACAAGCATCATCTACCACTTCATCTTGGTTTGGTGGCCTACAGTGAACTATTACCACAACATTGTTCTTAATTCTTTCTCCAATTATTTTTGCACAAATGTTGTTGATTGGTCCATTTTGATTGCTTATTTGGATTTCTGTTTACATGAGTTTGTCTTTGATGTATAATGCTACTCTTCCTACTTTTATTCTTCATCTATTATTTTTGAACATACTATATCCCTTAGTAGTTATATTCTAATTATGGGAATCATCCCACCTAGTTTCTGTTATACCTATAAAATCATATTTACCTTCCTGCATTAGGACTTCAAGCTCATCTTGTTTGTTTCCAAAACTGTGCATTGATGTATAGACATCTGAAGTGTTGTTTCTTCTCATCGTTTATTCTACCATGAGCTTAACTGTAGCTTCCTTTTTTTCCCTTGGTTTCTCCTCCAGAATTCACATCCTTCCCAGTTGCTGTGAGGTGTAGCCCATCTGCAGTCAGTTATCCTTCATCTAAGAAATGAAGATGATGGTCCCAGAAGCCAAATGTCTCCTTGTGTCTTCCTGTTATCAGCAAGGAGTTTGGGCCACCGTCTGATCACTAACAGGTCTGGCCCAAGATATTTTGCTGTCTCAGGCGAAAGACAAAATGGCATCCACCTACCCTATTCTGTATCCAAAAGCAAACTGGACCAGCAATCAGATCTTCCTTCAGCATTTGAGAAGTGTCCTCCCTCACCTCTGAGATCAGCAGGCTAATGCTGCAAGGCAAATCCTTCAAGAGAGGACTCAGGTAGAAGGGTTGGATGCCTGCCACTTCTGGTCTCCAGCATCTGTTGCCTGAGGAAGTTGCCACACCAGCTTGTGAGAGGACCAGCCCTGGCCACTAAATTCAAGTCTGAGCAGCACCAGTGACCTCAAGCACCAAATATATAGAAGATATGAAATACAGCTCACAGACAGGAAACCATCAGCCCCCTGCCATGGTTAAGTTTATTAATGAGGGCAAATCTCTGCATTACAATAGCAATAGAACTTCCTCCCCCTCTGGCAAACATGCAAGGTCTGGGCTTCATACATACCTATTCAAATACCATGATTAACTGGCTCATTGCATCTAGAAACTCAGCATGTATGACATCCACACATTATCAATTTGCTGATATTTTCTGCAGCACTATCATTTTGCTGATACTTTCTGCAATAATTTGATTGACCTGAATAAATTAAGGGTTTCTTATTTTCCAATAGTATAAGCAAAACAAAGAAGCTCCTATCAAAATCTAGAAGCTAACAGAGTTTCCTTCTAAAATGTGAGCTGCTTTTTCAGTTAATTCATTAAATTGCACCACTTTATTGCTTTATGTCCTAGTTTTACAGTTAAGAGCCAGTGAGATATAATGGTTTGAGCATTGGACTATGACCCTGGAGACCCGAGTTTGATTCCCTGCTCAGCCATAGAAATCCACTGGGTGACCTTGGGCATGTCACATACTCTTAGCCCTAGAAACCCCTGTGATAGCTTCATCTTAGGGTTGCCATAAGTAGGAAACAACTTGAAGGCAGACAACAACAACATTCATACCAGAAAAGTAGAAAGTGTTCCTTCCACCCAATTTCCTTCCACCCTTTGAGATACTTCCCAAATCCACAGATTCCTCTCCTCACTTTTTTTTTCCTGAAATGAACCAAAATGCCTTAAAATAGCCTGGAAAGCAGTGGTTTGTCTTTTCCTCCTCCCTGAAATCTTGCAAAAACAGCAGAAAATTGGCCTTAGCAAGAACCAAAGTTTCATGATGTCACTTCCAGCTCACCAGTATTGCCCCCTGAGGTAGTTTCCTACACCAACTTATAGCTGTCTAAATCTAAAATTGACACCCATCTCCTTCAAATCAGAACTCAAATTTGAATCATACATTCGCTTTTGAAGACTACTGCTTTTTTATTTTTAAAAGATAACTCTTATTTCCCATGTGTAGATGATGTTTAAAGGCAGGCATGTTTAGCAGCAAATTCCCAAATCTAGCATATTCTATATCTCCTCAAAAAGCACCTAAAACACATGTATCAAAATAGTACTGTTGAAAGATATAGTAACCTTATGAAAAATTTTGCAATTGAATGAATAGCAGTAGTATGTATTTTAGAACTGTCCCACAAACTCATTTCAGCTGTAAAGAATGAAGAGTGACAACATCCAATCATGGATGAAGAAACTACGATAACAGCCGTGAAACAGAGAAAACTGCACTGCTGTCAGAAGCAGATAATAAAACTGAGCCGTTTGCAGATGTTCGGGCCTCACTGAGTTTGGACATTTGGCAAGAGAGTCTTAGCTAATGTTTACAAGTGTCCTGGTCTTGGTGGTTTGAATGGAAAGTTGCCAATTTACACAAACGGAGCATTTGATACTTGGTTTATATGTGTGCAGCTTACGCATCCCTAATCTTACGCAAGTGAAACATCGCTGTGATCTCATCATGTAACTGAGGTACATTTTCACTCTGTTATATGGCAATAGCAGCTGCTTAGCACAACGGAAATGCTAAACACACTTTTTTGCCAATATATATTTAGAGTATAGTGCAATGTGTCATTATACAAAATCTCCTAATTAGGTCTAACTTCCGATAGAACTAAGATAAGGCTTTCTCTTTAGCTTCTGATGACCTTCTCAGTGGCTGCTGCCATACTCTGGACTGCCCTGCCAAGGAAAGCTATTGTCCTCTCCTTCCTGGGCTGATTTTTTTTTTTTTTTTTACCATCACATAAAGGCAGGCTTATGACAGTTGACTGGTTGCTGATGAAGTGCAGTACTTTTTTAATGGATGTGCTTTAAAAATTGCTTTTAACTTATTAATGTTATATTTTGTTTGATTGGGTTTTAATGTTGCTATATATTTGTCACAACCCTACATCTTTCAGGCAAAGCATCCTTCCCACTCCAGAAGGAAGCTTTAGAGAGCCAAGACCTACTGTCATGGCTGTTTACTGGTTAGAGGAAAGGAAGAGGAGGTGACCAGAAGTCTTTTCGACTACACAATTATAGCATTGTGATTCCACTTTAGCTACCATGGCAACATCCTTAGACTTGCAGTTTAGGGAACAGTATTCAGAATTCTCAGTGAGAGAACTCTAGTGCCTCAACCAAACTATAAAGCAAGGATTCCATAGGATGTAGCTAGGCACCTAAAGTGAAATCATAGTGCTATATTTGTGTAGTGTGAAAGGGCTCCAGGCAACACCTAGCTGCAGTTTTCAGCCAAGAGAAGAGTGCTGCAGTCACACTGCCAGATCTTCAGTAACTCGCTAGAAAACTGGGAGGGCAAGGTCAGCTTACTTCTCACACCTGCAGAAATGTAGTTGGGGCTGGGTTCTACCTGGGTGAGACTCCTCACTCCCTGCCCAAGCCAACAGTATCCAGGATAGCACACGCTGCAAGGAGACTGCGTGGACATTGCACAAGGAGGTAGTGCATATCTCCTTCTCCACATCCAGAAAGGGCAACAACAGGATTCTAGACATTGTGTTTCTGTTTTTATCCCCTCTTTAATCTTCTTGTGAGCCAGTCTGAGTATGAGTTTGGAAGAAAAATGGGATATCAATCATAGTGGCACAGCACTTCCATTAGACATCTCTGGCTGTTCAGGAACTGGCTGTCTCAGGTTGGGGAGCACCCCGAAACAGCATGCAATAGCCTTGCAAAGAATAATAGAATCATAGAGTTAGAAGAGACCACAAGAACTGTCCAGTCCAACTCTTAGCCACTCCGGGATATCCAATCAAAGAATTCTTGACAAGGGCCATCTAGCCTCTGTTTAAAAACTCCCAAAGAAGGAGATTCCACTGTACTCTGAGACAGAGTATTCCAATGTTTTGTTTTGTTTTCTTTTTTCTTTTCTTTTCTTTTCTTTTCCCAAAAAGCAAAACATTAGGGGCCAAAACTTTGCAGGGGTGTCAAGGAAACAAGAGTCCTGAAGACATAAACACTAGACATGCACACACACAGAGAGACCCTGACTGCATGCAGCTTGTAGGTTGCATGATTACTACCCTTGCTAGAGGATAATTGTGACCTCCTACAGGTACACATTCTTTTGTAGTGGGGAAGGAATGAGAAAAGGTTTTTCTTTTGTTGTTGCAGGAGCCCAAGAGCCACTAAAACAGTCTTGGGGACCCACAGGCAGCCCACAGGCCAAATGATTTCCAACTCTACATTGGCTCAGATATCTCCAGAGTGCAATCTAGACTTCTACACTGAACACTGTAAAAAGATGTAGCCAGTAGTAAGAGGGTGTGCTCACTGGTGCAGTTCCCTGCCACTTTACCTCAGTGTATCTGAGGGGGAATGGAATCTAACATAAATAATGTTTTGCTAATCAAACATCTGTCCCCGAACCTTGTACTATGTCCTCTTTGTCAGAACAATAAGTTGGCATCTAACTCTTGTTGAATAAAAGAGGACAGATTAAAACAGGGATCCAGTTTTCAGTTAGAAATTGTCTGTCAACCTAGAAGTTACTCTTAATCCCCTCCTTCCTGTTTATATCCTACCTGTGCTGGCTTGTATTAAAAGTTAATTCTTGGCTGAACATAAGGGAGGTTTAGCAGAACCACTGTAATGTCAGCCAAAACTCTTAACTAACATTCCCGTTCTGGATAGGGAAAAGACATGGAATTTGTAGCTTTGCCAAGCATACCTGAGGGTGAAATAGGATTGCTTCTGCCTCAAATTTCAGAATAGCTTGAGAATGGCTCAGCTCCCTCTTCATAACTCTTGGTGTAGAAATCAGGGATACATTTCCAATCTATTTACTTTGAAGCCGTAACTTTGCTCCAACAGTGCTTTGAACTGTCTCCCAATTTGCATGAAAAATTCTAAAATGATCTTGGTTTAATCTTGTTCAGAGAATGTTGGGAAGCAGTGCTGATCAGTTCCAAGACTGTGAGAAAAATATTACACTTGTGCTCTTATATGTAGGACATCTCACATTACAGAAACAGACCACTGATTTAACTTAAAAAAATAACTGTTTGAACATTCCAAAGAAAGACAAAGAGAAAGAAAATAGAGATCACTAATCTGAATATGTGATTTCCTCAAAAAAGGAGAAAGAATGGCATGCTTGTGAGTAAATTATCAGATTGTGGAATCATGTTGTTAAAAGACAAAGGTTTTTAAGGATTACACAATCATTCTGACCATGCAGTGTTTGCTCTGTGGTATAATACTGCACAGCACCTCGTGAATGAACAGTGAGAACAACCTAACAGACATTTAACAATAATACATAGCAGAGGTTGCAACGGAAATAAGAGCAATGAAATTGCAAGAGAAACAAGAGCAAGAAGCACATGTACCCCACAAATATTTACAATAAAGAAAAACAGTGGCAATATTAAGAACAAAAACAACAATGACTCTTAAATCGTAAAGCCCCCTTGAGACCCAATTTTGGGAGATATGTAACATTGTTGCTTGGCAGGTATATATCATTCTTGGGCTTCCAGGGTGTTTCAGATCAGAAACTTTTAACAAGAAATTTACACAAACATCTAAAAAAGTGACCAGCACCCTAAGATGTCAGGGATCACCCATGCGGTCTACTAGCAAGACCCAGATTCCTTGCTTGTTTGCCACTGTGGAAACATATTGAAATTAAAAGAACGCAGTGTCATATTCTCTGTTGTACTTACAGCACCCCCACAGTGGATCCAGAAAGTAGGAGAAGGACAGTAAAACTTGGACATTTTAAAGGCAGCTGAAAAACCAGGGTGAGAGAGGATTAATTGGAACTGTCTCCATCAAATTGGAGGATTTGTTCCTGCCTGTTGATTCCATAGAGCCAGAACAACAGAAATCTCTTTACCAAATAGCAGCTGTGTTTTGAACTCCTATATTGGCTTACAAACTAGGTCCTCTTGCTTGTTGGACCTACTAGGCTGCCTGGCAAGGGAAGAATCTATCTGGGAAATTGATCTTGGAAGACACGTATCCTCAGGCATGCATTCCTAGAGCCCATAAAATCAGATCCAAGGTAAATAGGATGTTCACCAAAATGGACATTTCTGTACAGATAGTTTATCTGCCCTGCATCACTTTCAGCGGAATGTGTGTTTGGACGTACTTCTGCACATACATTCCACTCAAAACAGTACAATATAAACAGTCACATTTGGACGTGCACTCCTACACACTTTGCAAACATTTTCATGAAGCCAATCGCATGAAAGAGCACAAAGATATGGGGCAATCCAGGAACAGGACGCAAAGGCTCTAGTCATGCCACCAGATCTTCAAATATTGACCTAGTCCTATATAGTCACATGAATTACCATCAAAGTTAGCAGGGGTCCATGTGGGTGGGAAAGGGTTATCACTCTGACCTGTTTTCCTGAACCAAAGCTTCAGAGAAACAGAATAATCCGGAAAACTTAGGACACACACACATATACAAACAGGCTGTGAAAGGAAGGTCCCTTTCATTAATGTTAAGAATACCAAGCAGTGAAAACCAAGCATGAATCAGATCATTTCACTGCACAGGGATTTTTTTTTAAAATGTTTAAATACTAAAGTGCAGTTAAAGTAGAATCATAATGCTACAACTGTAGTGTGAAAGGGCCCCAGGACGAGGGAGACTCATGTTCAAGTGACTTAAAACTGTCACTATCCCTCATCCTAACTTGCTGCTATGGATCTAAAATGGCAGAAGAGAGAGTGAAAAAACCATTTTAGCTACCTTGAGTTCTTCCCAGACACGGAAACCTATAAACAGAGCAAATGAATAATTAAGGAATAGGTTTTGACTATGACTTAACAAAATCCAAACCTTTTTCAGAGGAACAGTGGGAGATAATTATTTTAAGGGAATATTCAAAGTCAGAGGTGGGAAATATGTAGCCCCTTCAAATGTTGCTGGATTATAATTACCATCATCCTTACTATGGACTGTGTTCTCTAGGGCTGATTGAGATTGCAGCCAAACAATATCTGGAGGGCCACATATTAATGATCCATAGTTCAAGTGATTTTTCGGCTGATATTGTATTGGTACAAAATATCAAATATAAACAATCAAACTACCAAACCCCCCCACCACAATTTATTAAACATTTTATACAGGAAAAAGAATTATGCCTTAGTTATGCCATAGTCAGTTTCTTCACTTATGCCATATTCAGAAGTTTCAGGTAACCTTTATGCCAGATGCCAATAAAAGTCCTGAGCCCATTTTAAATGGAAAAGAATAAAAAAGAAGAGAGACAGACAGAGATGATATTCAGTGCTGTAAAATCACAAAAGAACAAATGGAACAGCCAGTACAATAATACGCGTAACGTACTAAAGAATTAACACAATAGCCAGATCTAGCCATGAATCAGGGCTTCTTCCTATAAAGTAGACCTTCTTAATTTTTATGAATGATTGAACACATCACTTGAGAGATGGGCTATCATGACTATGCCTTTCTAGTGAGCCTACAATAAGCCATGCAAATGTTTGAACACAACTCAGTGAACATTGCTTAGATCAGGAGTGGGAACTGTGTGGCCCTCCAGAAAGGGATGCCAGAGTGAAAACCAGGAAGGTGTTAGGGTTCCCAGACTGAAATTTGTATATGACTCCTCTACCTTTAATGGTTGTGTAGAAGAAAAGGTTTCTGTGGGTGTTAATTGCCATGCAACCACATAACAAGCGACACCTGCTGAAATTCTCTCTTTTACACATCCATTGAAGGTGCAGGAACTGTCTTCAGTTTTCACTCTGGAAACTATACCCAGACGTTGCTAAACTACAGCTCCAGGCATTCCTCACCACTGATTATGCTGCCTAGGGCTGACAGAATCTGCAGTCCAAAAACGTCTGGGTGGCCATATGATCTTCACTCTGGCTGGGATGCCCAGGTCATCATATGAATGCTAAGCCCATAAGGTGAAAAAGGGTGTTTTTTTTAATAGTAATTGGTTTCCTTTTGTACACTGGAGTCCTCTCACACAGAGAAAGGGAATCATGGGATTATAAGGAAGTCACAATACTGGGTGATTTATCAGAGATCAGAGACTTGGAAGATGTCCTAAATCTATCTGCTCCAATCTTTATGAAAAGGCACTGCAGCAGATTAGAGTAAGCTAGCCATGTCATCTCCTTTTCATCTTTGTCAAAGGGCAACCTCTTTCCAAAGGTGTCCTCTGGACAGGTGTCCAGTCCTTTGGTTTGCTTTAAGGGACCCTAAAGAGCGAAAGCAGGAGAGTTGTTGAAGTTATCCACCTCCAGTGAACAGCCAGACTGGAGACCTCAGGAGAAATGCTGAAATGTGCTGTCATTATGGCTAAGATTCTGCATGTGTGTACCACATAGTGAGTGGCTGAGCCAAGGTCACCCAGTGAGTGCCATGGCGCTATGGAAACTTGAATGTGGCATGTACAAGTCCTTCTCCAGCATGCCAGCCACTTCACCACACTGAGTATCTCAATCTTCCTTGGGGAAGCAATGACACATGCATAAAATATGTGTCATTTAGACCCGATAGATATGGTTTCAAAAGTATAGTAATGCTCCAGACACAAGTGGACAAAGGGAAATTTCTTAGTTCCATTTATCCAGATAATTTTAATTTTCTTATGTCCCCTTTTAGGGAATGTATCTTTGGATATGTTCTGGATCATATAAAAAGACATAGCTCAACTAATTGCAACATAACCTTATGCCTCTGTCACAGTTGTTGTTGGTGGTGGTTGTTAAAATTATGCATAGATGGCCTTTCAACCTAAAAGACAGCAGGGTGGTTTACTTTAAAAAAAAATGGCTTCAAAAGAAAGGACAGCAAAGCATACAACAAAGTTTTCAGAGTTTAGTGTGGATAGTAAATATCACTGCCTGGGAGCGTCCACAGGTACATTTTTACTGACTAGCAGAATACCAGTACCATAGATGAATAATCAATTTGCACATTGTCCCAACAAAAGATTGTATAAATCATCTTTGGTCTTGAAACAGATCTACCTTTTTCCCTACAAACTTACTTCAGTGATAGCCCCAAATCGTTATGATGTTGCTTCCTTGAATGAATTCTAAGTGCTTTGTATGATGGTTTGGAGAACTGTTGCCCTGAGTGCAAAATATATGTGTATGCTTCTTCTTGTTGTTGTAGTTGTTGTTGTTGTGGCTGCTGCTGCTGTGTGCCTTCAAGCTGTTTCAGACTCAGGTAAACCTATTATGAGACTTTCTTGGCAAGATTTGTTCAGAGGTGTTTGACCTTGGTTCCCTCTAAGGTAGAGAGAGCGCAACTTGCCCAAGGTCACCCAGAGGGTTTCCATGGACAAACAGGGATTCAAACCCTGATCTTCTGAGTCATAGTCCAAAGTTCAAACCACTACATCACACTGGCTCTCATACCTATGGTAACCACCCAAATGTATCCATTGAAACATCTTCCTTGACAATCTATGTGAGGAAGGAGAAATATCTAAGAAGAAACAAACACCAATTGATAGATTTAAAAAAATCTAGTAAAATAATGCATGTATAAGAACCATTCCAGCGCCTCAAGAACTTTTTTGGACTACAGCTTCCAGAATCACCCGTCCATCATGGCCACTGCCAAACTGATAGGGAAGATTCTCGGAGTTATAGTCTCAAAAAGTAACTTCCCTAATTGGTAAACAATAATGACAGCATATATGGCTCAGGTCCAAGTTATTGGAAGAATATCTTTTGAAAACATGCCCATGCCCTAAGCTACTGGACTATCCAAAAATTGTAACACTATATGGAAAGCTTCAACCTCACTCCTCACTGAGATTATAGAAAATTGTTGTTACTGTTTCTGAAATAAAAAGGTCTGCACTTGTGTGTGGGAAGATAGTGAGGAGGGGACCAGTTTAACCTTTCTGGGAAGGAAGTTCCACAACCTGGGAGCAGACACTGAGTAGGCCCTCTCCCATGTTCCCATCAGGTCTACTTGCGACAGTCGTGGGCAAGAGAGAAGGGCCTTCCCGGAAGATCCCAAAACACGGGAATGTTTGCAAAAGAGATTCTTCCAATAACCTGGGCCTGAGCCATATATGCTGTCATTATGGTTTACCAATTATTCGAAGCACAATGCTCTCATGCTGATGATATAAGGCCCTTACAGTAGCTCTGTGCAAGATAAATCAGCAAACAAATGCAGTCCATGTGCTTCCATGGAGGTCTTGCCTTGTTACTTAACTAGGTCCTCTGTTTCCTCCTGCCTGAGAACTGAGGGGTCAAGCTGAGGTCAGGCTGTAGCTGAGTCAGTCAGCTCTAGTGACACAGCAGTGCATACATCTGCAGAGTAAAGCAGCCAAGGAATGGAGGGGAGAGGAGGTTTTGCTGGAAATTGGGGCTTAGCTTCATTCTTGCTAGTTAATACCGGCCATAACCCTTAAAAATATTAGACACCTGTGTAAACCAAGAATGGGTAAAGGCCATAAAGGAAAGAGAATATCAAGACGCCCCCCCCACCGCTGAAAAAGAACAACCCATCCATCAAATAAAGTTTAGCCTCCCTTCCCAAGTCTGCTCGTGACATTTTTTTGGTCTTCGTTGCAAAGGAATTGGTGTCTGAGGGGATTAGAGGAATTTACAGTGTCAGCAACTGAGCCTTGAATCACCACATAATGACAGCAGACGTAATGACTATTACAGCACTAAAAATGGGTTGTGCCCTCACTTTCCAAGACCAATCAAGGAGACAGATGAAGTGTCCATCTCAGAGCTAAAACTTTACCTTCCAGAGGAGCAGAGGAGGGAAACAATCCATGACATTTTGAGAGTACATGAAGTACCTTCGACCTTGCCAACTCATGAAATGGCATAGATGACATCCCTAAAGGGGCCTGTTTTCTGTCTTAGAAATGCAAAGGTCAAGCAATAAAAATGTAGTAAATACTGTACAATGGAATATGAGTGGGTTTTTTTTTTTTGTACAATCACATTAAAGTTTTGGCATCAGGCACTATTCTTTGGCTCAAATGTAAGCTTTGGGTTTTTTTTTTTTTTTTTCAGGATTTTAGAGAATTCAGTCTGTCGAGCTAAAAAAATGCCACAAAGGTAGTGTTTGTTTTCAGTTTGGTACATATTTAATTATTGATATATTTATTATTTGTGCTGTGATTGTGCCAGGAACTTGCAATCTGGGATCAAGGCCCAGCATCACTAGGAGCCATAAAAATGAAGAAAAAATACACTTGTCCCCAGTGTGACCTAAATACTTTCCTTTCCGTGAAAGTTATCACAGAAGATCAAAATTCATTTTTCACTTTTGTTTACTCCAGTTAAGGATCTACACATGAGTATAAGCACTAAAGAATATTCACAGAGTATAATGGAGCCAGCATGGTATAGTAGTTTCAGCACTGTGCTACAATTCTGGAAACCAGAGTTCAAATCCCTGCCACAGAAACCCACTGGATTACCTTGGGCATGTCAGACACTCTTAGCCTCAGAGGGTGGCAATGGCAAACTTCCCTACACAAATCTTGCCAAGAAAACCCCATGATAGTTTCCCTTTTGGGTAACCATAAGTGTGAAATGACTTGAAGGTACACAACAATAACAAATAATTGCCAAAATAGTATCAATGGGGAAATCAGTCCTCTGACTCCCACTCCATCTAAAGCTGGACAGAAATAAACAAGAGCCTGTATAAATGCTGATCTGTGGATGATTTTTCTCAGAGTAAATCCCACAACAGAAGTGCTGAAATCATAGCCCATTAGGCGCATACCCTATGACTGACCTGATTTGGTAGGGACAGTCCTGATCAATCTTCTGTCACTTACTTTTTCAGCTGTTTCTAAAATGTCCCAGTTTCTCTCTCCTCCTTCAACTTTCCCCCTTTGTCTTCAGCTTACTTCCATTGCTGCAAACTACATTCAAAGTGCAAAACTAGTTTTGCTCAATTAACTCAGCAGTGAGAAAAAAATAAAAAATTTTCTTAAAAAATAAGTAAATGGCCTAAAATTCAAAAAAACTTCCTCAAATTTCTCCCCAAACCATTTTTGCCACAAAAATGGTTGAGGAAAAAGTGAAAAGTAAATTTTACTTGTTGCATTATGTTTAAACTTTGTTTCTTTACTTTATCCCTGATGTAACACATTACGGCTAACATATTGACCGAAATCCTACATCAAGCAGGTAGAATGCAGAGTTCCATGTTCTCTTCCCTCCTGCCCCCATAGTAGCAGCTGTCACCCTTGGAGAGGTTGTTCTTACTGCTGCTGATAATTGATGGAGAGAGAGGTCAGTTCAAATAGGGAAGAGGCAGCTGATCTCAGCTGAAAGAGACAAGGAAATGAGTGTGTACCTACACATAAAGTGGAATCTCTTTTTCTTTCCCTCAGAGCCCAGATCAGATACATCTTCATCAACTGAACTGCCAACTCCTTCCTCTCTCCATCCACCAGTAAGCAGCAGCGGCCCCTTCCAGGGCAGGGCAGAAAGGGCTGGAGAATATCCCCCTGTCCCTCATCTTAAAAGGGGCATATGTTTGCTACCCTTACAACTGCTTATGTCACTAACAGGATGTTGCCCATTGCTTCTAGTCTCTGTCAGTGTCTCCTGAAACTTCTTCTTGACAGTTAAATGCCTCAAGTTTTCCAAAATGGTATATTGAGATGCACTACACCAATACCTTCTCAGTGGTTATTCTGCAGAGTCACAGAAAACTACATCAGAACTAAGATAAAAACAAGTCTGGAATCCTGTTGTTACCTTATGCATGCACAAGTTTCCTTGTGGAAACATTAGACAATTTCATCCATTGCATTCTTTATGCATTTAGTGCAAGGTCAGATAAGCAAAGCTGGATATGCAGTGTCACTGAACATGGAGATGTGTGTGTAATACACATGAGTGTGTAAACATGTGTGAAATTTAATGGATGGACACTGGATACACATGGGATGTGCATACACAGTTGAATGTACACTCAGGGCCTTTCCGCACTACACCGTTATTGTGCTATTATTCCACTTTCAGCATCCTATGGAATCCTGGGGTTTGCAGTTTAGGGAGGCACATTTAGAACTCTCAGCCAGAGAGTTCTTTGGCCTCAGTAAACTATGAACCCTAGAATTCCACCAGATGTTGAAAGTGGAATAATAGCACTATAACAGTGTACTGTGGAAAGGCCCTTACCTGCATATTTAAGTATATCTTCAAGTTCTGCAATGTTGCCATTCAAACAAGCATTGTGTAGCACAATCAATGCATAACTTCACATGTGGAGATTTATGCTACACAACCCTGATGTGGAATGTTAGCCAAGACAAATTTTAAAGAGTAAGTGCTGCAGGCATTTAACCAAGTAGGGGTATAAGACACCTGCTCTCTGTTTTCTGTTCTAGCAAAAACATTTTCCCAAATGCCTGCATTTTAAATCTGAAGTTTTGTCCTCCACTGTTAGAAGAAACACAACAACAATTTGATGTGCCAGTACTCAGTAGAGAAACAATGGCCAAGTAAAGAAATTAGCTAGCTAAAATGGGGAGTCTTCATTAAATCACTGAAACTATTTCTGTAATCTTGCAATGGAATGAGACAGTTGTGAACTGACATCATTACAAATGCCCTATATTACATTTCTCAGGCAGATATCCTAGAAATATTTAGCAAATGCATGAAATTATTTTCTAAAGCCTCTGATTCTTTGAACCACTGTTGTTTTTTTAAACTACACATTGACTGCTCAGGAAAAAAGGAACAGAATAAAATCTGTAGGGAGGAAAAACAAACATAAACCATAGGTCCCATTATCAGTGACTTTTAAAGCTCTTTATTTTTGTTGTCATCCTTTTGAAAAGCTGACCTGGTGTACTATGGAGTGATCTTAATTCCTTTCAGTCTCTCAGATCTTTGGGTAGTTTTCCATTCCTTGAGAAAATTCAAGGTCATATCATGTTTGGCAGGTCTTAGGATAAAGTTTTAACAACAAACACATTTTCCAAAAGTCTTTTCTGTTTTATTATAGGACCATCGTTTTTAGAAAGACAGGAACATCATTCCTGAATGAAACTGAGTTGGTTCGGGTGTGAGTAGAAGCCCAGAATTTAAGTCTGAAGTAAACAAATCAGACTGAAAAGAGTGGCACAGCCTATTATCTCAGCTTAAAGGATCAAGCCATTATCACGTGCATTCCATCTGCAGGTACTTTTTGACACAACCCAGAGAGCTGAGGGTACTTAACAAGAATGTTCAGTAGCTGTCCTATGAACTGTAGGAGGTTGTGGCGACTGACAGTGGAAATTGTTTAATTTAGCACATCTCTTCACTATGAATGATGTCTGTGAGGGGGAAATAGATTCCCCACACAGAAAGGAAAATTCAGTTGAAGGAAGATAAATGAATTATGAGTTCACATTTTACAACTTTCAGCTGGAGCATACTAATCAAAAAGAGCTGAAAAGAGCACTTATTTTAATAGAGTTCCCAGAATTCCCCAGGCATTGAGGACATGGTGGGATTTGAGGAATTGTAATCCAAGGAGTAACTTTTCCAAGCCAGGCTGGTCAGGCAGGTTCTCTGGGCTGTTCTTTGGAGCGGGTTTGCTTGGCTGGTTTGCTTGGCTGCAGCTCACCCTTGGTTCTCAGAGATATAAAGCTAGGTGTCGTGATTTGGTGTTTTTGCACATACTGTCTCCAGTGAACTAGGCTGGAAAAAAGGAAATCTACATTACAAAAGTTCAACATTGGCATGGCTCCATCCTAGAGTTTCTTGGGATGTATAATTTGTGAGATGCTTAGAATTTTCTACTTGACAGTTTTAGTACTGTTGTTTAGAGAAGAGTGGACTAACACTCCTTAGCAGAGTCTTCTAAGTACCTCATTAAATTACAAATCCCAGGATTTCTTATAGTTAAAGTGTGTGTTTTAACTATGTAGACGATGTTTGTATGCACTGTCAACGTGTATCAGCACTACTATAGTTAAGGAGTGGGCTACAGCTCACTAGAAGAATTCTAAGTACTTCATCAAACTACAGATCACAGGATTTCTTCGGAGGTCATTTCCATGTAGGAAAAAAGCATAGTCTGTGTATTTTGAAGTACAAGTGTTGTTCTCATTTATATACACTGCTATGACAGCTGAAACGGGTTGAGGTAACCAGAAGCATATTTACGGAACATTAGGGGAGCATTTATGGGAGTCCTTTTGCACTATACAATTGTAAGCACAATTCCACTTATACTGCCAGGATTCCATTCTGTGGAATCATGGGTTTTGCAATTTGATGGGGCACTGGAGCGCTCTGGCAGAGATCTCCAAATATGCTTCACTAAACTGAAAATCTAAAGATGCCATATAGGATGCCACCAGAACAATTAAAGTGGAATCATAGGCCATTTCCACATGGGGTTTTTAACAGGGGGCAGAGCGTCCTCCAGGGAGGACGTCTGCACCTGGGAGCGGACTGGGTCAGACCTACTTAATGTAGATCCGCACCCCAGCCCACTCCAGAACAACCCCAAGTGGTCGTCCAGCGTGCTTTTGAAAGACCACTAAAAACGGATCTTTCAAAAGCACGGAGCGCGCCACTGCGAGCCTGCTCCAAACCACTACTCCAAACCACTGGGCCCAAACAACCATTACTGAAAGAGCATCCGTCAATTTTTAGTTAAATTGGAATCATAGTGCTATAATTGTGTAGTATAAATGAAGCCATGGGAAAGAGATGAGGAGATGATCTGGCAAAACTACTTTCCATAGAAGTTGAATATTTTTATAATACCACCTCCCAGGTTTTGTCCCAAATCCCAATGGTGATTTAGACCAATGTAACATATAGTTACATCAATGTAAGCACTTGGTTGGGCACTGCATAAGAAGGTATCTAGTGCCTTCATTCCAGCACCTTTGCCCTGAGTATACAAGGACAGCTGAATTGTTCTTACAGACAGATCCACTTATGGCCACAGATAAGCCACCAGAGTCTATCTGTGTGTCATCCAACTGCCTTTGCCTAGCTGGGGAAAATGAATGCAATACCCTCATCGCATTCCCACCCACCACCAGAAGCTACAGCCGAAATGTGTGCAAAGGCTAACAACAACAAAAGATAAGCAGATAACAAGTAGGCAGGAAGTGGGACTGGAAAAGTTTGAGCCACCCCCTACATGTGTATCTGTAATTGTACATTTGTGTGCTTTTTGAACTTGACATATCAGGCATGTTTTCCTGAATACAAAAGGTAAAGAGGAAATTGGCGTTTGGATAGTCTACAGAAAACAAATTATTCTGACTGATGCTGTTTAAAATACAGACCATGCATTTAAAGCACTGAGCTTACTTGTACAGGTCTAACATAACCCACAGGAAAGCACATCTTTGTACTGTTTGGTTGCATCAGCTAAGGCATCAGGGAGGGAGGGGAGCAAGAGGTTATGACACTCCAGCCAGCGCCAGAAAGATATTGATGACTTGGAGGGAGTTCAGAAGAGAGCAACTGAAATGTTAAAAAAAAAAAAAAGCTGAAGGAAAGATGAAAGATTAGAAGAGACAAATGTGTAGTTAGCTAGTCAGAAAATACAAAGCCCTCCAGATAAACAAAGGCTATAAATGCCAAAAGTGGGCTGAAAAGGGGAGGGGGAGTAAGCCAGGAATGCCCTGCCTGTGAAATTGATCAAACCAGAAAACAGGAAAGGGTTGGGGAGAGAAAGCCCTATCTTTTTGAAGAAAGCCCTATTTAAAAAAAAAAAAAATAGGGAAATTTTGAAGAGTAAAGTGGACACTATTAATGAGATCAGGATTTCCCAATGTGACAGGATGGAGACCACTATCATGTTTCAGAGTCTGGGGAAGTTCCTTTTTCAACATTTCCCAAACACCCCCAGCATGGCCAATGAGATGTTGTAGTCCATCTCCCTCTTTTTAAAAGACTGCATTTAAAAGACTTTTCTGTGCTCCCAAGTGAGTTTATAAAAGGCAGTATTCATAGTCTCTTCAAAATGACAGACTTTCTGTCTGTAGAGCACAGGTGGGAACTGTGAGGCCCTCCAGATGTTGTTGGACTGCAACTCCCAACATTCATCACCTTTGGCTATTCTGACATGGTCTGCTGGGAATTGTAGTCCACCAATTTCTGCAGGGAAAAGCCAGCATGGCGTAGTCGTTTGAGCATTGAGCTACAACTCTGGAGACCAGGTTTTGATTCCCTGCTCAGCCATGGAAACCTACTAGGTGATCTTGGCCATGTCAGACACACTCAGCCCCAGAAAACTCCATGATAGGTTTGCCTTAGAGTTGCTGTAATTTGGAAACAACTTGAAGGCACACAACAGCACAATCCCAAACCCTTCCATACAATCATTGTGAAAGATGTACAGTTCACAGAACCTGAATGCAGCAACATTGCCACAATGGCCAGTTCAAAGCACACATGCACATCCACTTTTGCCATGTAATTTTAGAGATAGCACTACTAAGAAGGATGAAAAAGGGGACTCACTAGCTCAGATATAAGGGACCAGTGGCCCTCCAGATGTTGTTCAATAGCAGCTCTAAGCATCCCTCCCATTGGCTCTAGGTCACACACTCTTCACCCTGCTCTAAGTTGTCGGTCTCTCACGCACACAATTTGCTCCAGTAGAATAAGAGACCTATTGCTTAGAGGACATTCCACCCAACTTTTACAAACTCTCTCCATATATTCTTCTGTAAATGTAAGTTTACACAGAGTATACGTTGCAAGTGAATTGTCTGCTTTAAAGCCCTATACAATTGTGGTCCAAGCTACCTGAAAGATTGTATTTCCCTACAAGAATTTGTTCAGATTTTAAGGCCTGCAGGTGAAGCCTTTGCATTTGGCCTCGTGAGGATGCTAGAAGAAGCACTATCTATCAGTTACTAGTGCCAGGGCCTAGAACACACAACTGAGGCAATGCCATTTCCACATTGCACTCTTATAGTGCTATTATTCCACTTTCAGCATACTATGGAATCCTGGCATTTGCAGTTGAGGGAGGGGCATTTAGAATTCTCAGCCAGAGAGCTCTCTGACCTCAATAAACTACAAACCCCAGAATTCCACAGGATGTTGAAAATGGAATAATAGCACTATAACAGTGTAGGGTGGAAATGATCCAAGTTATCTGTTCACTGGCAGACAAAAACTTTTTTTTCATCAAGGCAACCTTAGGCATCTGACCTCACTTCCTATGGAAGAGGTTTTCCATTGGGGTGGGTGCTGTGTATTTTAAAGTGTGTTTCAATTTTTTATGTATTTATTTGTGTTATATTTTAATTGTATTTGTACTATTTACTAGCAAGCTGTCTTGAGTGCTATTTGTTCGGGAAAAGCAGAATATAAATGAAATATGGATAATGGGAGGCAGCATGGTGTAGTACAGTATTTCCCAGACTCAGGTCTTCAAGGTGTTTGTAACTTCATCTCCCAGAATCACTGATCACTGGCCAAGGCAGCTGGGACTTCTGGGAGTTGATTTCCAAAACACTTGGAGGACTAGATTGTGGGAATCACCAGTGCAGTGGTTAGAGTGTTGGACTGTAATGCTGTGAAACCAGGGTTTACATCCTGTTCAGCCATGGAAACCCACTGAGTGACTTTGAACAATCCACCCTCTCTCAGGTCATTTCCACACTACACTCTTATAGCGCGATTATTCCACTTTCGACATCCTATGGAATCCTGGGGTTTGCAGTTTTGGGAGGGGCCGGCCAGTCCCTCCCGAAACTGCAAACCCCAGGATTCCATAGGATGTCGAAAGTGGAATAATCGCGCTATAAGAGTGTAGTGCGGAAATAGCCTCAGCCTAAGAGGAAGGCAATGGCAAACTTTCTCTGAGTAAATCTTGCCCAGAAAACCCTATGAGAGGATTGACATAAATTGCAGTCAATCTGAAGGCATGTAACAACAATATGAATGAATGAATACGCATGGCCAAATGATTCTCTGTGCGCCATTATTAAATTGTGCATAAGAATGCTGGAGATACTGCAGATGACACAGGACTAAGGCTTATTCCTAGTGGCTTACACAGGGCCACTTGATGGGTTTGTGACTGAGGTGAAAGTTGAACCAACAATATCCGCACTCTTTAAGAAACAATATCTCCACGCTTTATGTGTGTGTGTATGGCAAAACATGGGTTTCTTTGCATCTATATTCTACACAGATATTTTATTGAATAAAGACAAACACTGCATAACAATACAAAAGACTGAAAATATATAACAATACAATATAAATGAAAAAACAAACCATACATAACAGAACTACAAGAATACAAGATTATTTTTTTAAGCTGCTATATTCTTCTGGAGCCAGCATGGTTTGAGCATTGGACTACAATCCTGGAGACCCGGGTTCGATTTTCCTGCTTAGCCACGGAAATCCACTGGGTGACGTTGGCCACATCATATACTCTCAGCTCCAGAAAACCACATGATATGTTTGCCTTGGGATCGTCATAAGTCAGAAACAAGTTGAAGACACGCAACAACAACAAGAGCAGCAACAACAACCTCTGCTGAGTGTTGTTTAAAGGGTGCTAAATTTGTCAGGTGATTCTGCATGTTATAGTCAAAATCAGTAACTTTTCCAAGCTCTGGCTGTCCTTCCATTGGCAAATGAAGACTTTTTTTACTTTTTCAAACATTTCTTTTTTTATCAAAACTTTTAAGAATTGTCTACAAGGGCTTTTAACAAAGTGCTAGTTCACTGCGCATGTTCTTGCTTTTTAATGTATATTTTTAAAGTTGTCTAAGTTATAAAGATACTTTAATTATATTAAAGCTTTTTTTTGTATGCTGTAATCATCCTGTTTATATTTGTTTTAATTGCTGCAATGTGTCTTGAGTCATAATAATAATAATAACAACAACAACAACAACAGACTGAACATATAAGTTGAGCAATATAAATAAACAGAGCAAGAATCCATTCACAATAAAATATTGAAGTAAAGGGGGAAAGAATAATTGGCAAGGAAACAGACAGGAAGATGAATTGGATGATCTCATGGTTAACTTCTGCATGTCCACGAAAACAGTACATTTTTATGTGATGTGCTGTTTGTGAGTCAGGATGTAGTACACCAGATGAAAAAAATTAAGAGGCTTGTAAGATAATAATATTTCAATCATAAGACCACTGGTGTGCTAAATACTTTATCCCCATACAGATTCTGTGGTTTCTGAAGTGGAAGAATGCCCGATTCTTTTGAAAGAGTATTTTATTCCACACACTAACGTTTAAAATATGAGCTAGTCCTTCGTTACACCAACCTTTTCCGCATTAATGAGTGACAAGGATTTCTGTGAAGTCTGCTCCACATGTGGCTTGGCAGGTGCTTTGTATTTAAAAGCCCATGAGGGTTTGTGTGGGTTTTTTTTTTCAAATTGTGTTGAGTTGCTCTAATCATAACCTCTGAGAATCAGTCATTGTTTACTTTAATTCTATCATAAGCACATCTGGGCAACTCTTTCAGTAATGGCCAAGGTAATTAATAATGAACTGAGGTGGAAATCTGATAAAGTACTTATGACATCCATATTATTGCCAAATGAATTCATCATGGCTAGAGTTATTGTAAAAAAAAAAAAAAAAAGAAAGGCTAAAGGAATAGCCATCTGAGGGAGTGTTTGAGGTATATTGCTGGTTTTCACATGGGAGAGGAAAGGAACATGGCAGTATTTTATATCACAAGAACGACAATGTATTTTTGCAAATTCTAATTTTTAAGTATTTTCCATATTACTGATATAGTACTTTTCCCTGTTATTGATACAATAGGGCCTCATTTATAGGTGTATTGTTATCATTGCTGTATCATTATTGATATAAAAAGTCCAAAAGCAAATAAGGAAATAGATTTTGATTATGATTTCTTCAAAACATGCTGTTTTGCTGGAACAGTGCTTGGATGTAACAAGTTACTTGCAATTATCTTCTTTTCTGATAGCAAACACATAACTGAGTTAGATTGTAATTGTACTGTACCAAGGAACAGTGTCACTCTTTTGTGATGTAATGTAACTTTTAGTTACTTTTCCAGTTGTAGAAGTGTAAATAATGGAGGAGACATATCACATGAATCAGATGATGGCTTGTATTGTGCCCCACACTACTACTTCATGATCTTCTCCAGATGTTGTGGCAACAAAAAGATTAACAAGAGGAGACGTACTATAAGTGCAAGTGAACTATTTTATTTGCTTTTGAGAAATGGAAAAAATAAAGAGTTCCTTTAAATTGTAACTATAATGATAACTAACTGCTTAAGGTATTAAAACTATAATTGTAACAAATTCTCTGTTTTAAAGCTTTGATTTGGAGACATCCCTGTATTAGAACATCATTCTATTGGCCTGCCTATATCAGATAACAAGAGTTGGACTTCTGTCTATTGCAATTCAACTGATTTCCCTCTATAAGTTATCTGTGCTTATTTACTAACACAAAGCTTTAGGTCGGAAAGGATTCTATATTTATACAAAGTATACATGCAGTCAGGCATTATTACTTGAAGGATTTTGTTCAGCCTTCTTTTTTTTCTTTTTTTTAAAATGAAACTGAAGTACACTTGCTAAACTAACCAGTAGAACACTTCAGATTTTCCACTCCTCCAAATTTTGCAGTGGTGATCAAAGATCTTGGCTGAAAATACATATATTAAAAATGCATATTTTATACATATTAAGAAATACATCCAGAATTCTGCTTCTGATTGTAACTTCACATACCTTCCTTGGCAGTGTTTTCAGATATTTTGAGGAGCTGGGAATGTTTAAAAATCAAATCCTCGCATCCAGGCAGAGCACCCATAGCTGGGGCACAATTTTCCATTTGGTAGCCACAGATTCAGATCAACCATACAAAACTCTGACCTTTTCCTAACTCTGAAGAGCATATCTTGTAGAGGGATTTCGAGGTTTTCCAACCACAGAAAGAAAATGTGTTTTTGGTTATTGTCAGAGATTGATGATGTAATCATTACTTGTTCTGTCCCCTTTATTCTCCCCTAGACAAAAATTTGTGTCACCCACTACTCAGTTATATACAGACTGCACACCTCAGGAAGCAGGTGTAGAATTGTTAGCTGATGTGCAGCTATTTGCTTTGGCAGTTATTTGCCCAATTTGCATTGGCAGCTAAGAAGCTATCTGCTTGCTCTGTTAAGGAACATACTGTAGTATAAATATCAGTGCTGTACTGTCTATTTATTGGTTTTATGGGACTCTGTAAAAACAGTTTTAAAGTTATGTTTGATGTTTTTAATGAATTATTTTTAATTTTGTTCTTGTTTAGTTCCATACATTGTGAAGGCCTCTGGCTGTATACAATGAAGTTCATAATAAGACACTTCTTTTAGGAGTTTTTCACACTTAAAGAAAGGAGATGAAAGGAATTAGGAGGTCAAGGAGCTTTAAAAGCCACAAAAGGGGGTTGGGCCACATATAGCCTTTGGATCACCTTTTGTCCAACTCTCAATTAGAATATTTATACCAGAAGACTGCATTACAGAGGGATTGATTCAATCAAGGAAGCCTGAGTTTACAAGACCTGAGCAGGACTATGAACGAACAGAGCTCATGGAAGGCTCTTCTTAATTGATCACCATAAACTGATGTTTAACTTATGGCAAATAACAGCAACAACACTATATCATTTTAAAGCTAAGGCTGAAGTCTTCAGAAGACTCACAGGACACTCAAATATACAAAATCCCAGCGTACTGTATTCAAGACTAACTCTACTCCATTGCTCTGGGGTCTTGAAGTGCTCTGAGAAAAAGGATGATGAAGATGAGGCCACTCACACCACTAGATAATATGGCCCTACCACCATCCTGAGATGCAAAGGATGACTCTCAATAGTACCTCCATTTCCTAGATCTCACAGAAGCAAAGTATACACTATTAGGTGCAGCTGGTTGCTTCAGGGGTGTAGGACACAACTCAGAACAGGCTTTACTTCATTCATAAGGCCTCAGGTGGCTTGAGTTTGCTGTTGAGGCAACATTGTTCCATAGCAAAGGCAGCAAAACCCACTGGGAGCTTTCCATGGTCCTGATTTCTGCTTGAAGGGGCATGTCTTGACTTTGCCTGAGTGGACTCGATCCTGTGATTTCCAAGTCCAAATGCAAGCAGAATGATTGGCCCAAGATACAGTTGCTTGAAGTGATTGTGTACTAGCAGGCATTGCTACGCACTGTCCTTTATGTTTGCAAAGGTTTTGGCTCAGGTATATGAGTAGTTGCCTCTGGCCATGCAATGCCATGGTTTATTTTGCTCTGCCAATGGAGGTGGCCATCTTACAGGTTGACAGCCATGCAGGTCTTTCACACCAGTTTTGGCAAATTTAGATATAACACTGCTTCATTAATCCTAATGGGTGTTTCACATAGTAGACAGGATAAAGTCTTGGTGTTCACAATGTATTTAAACTATAGATACAGAGCAGTTGGGTGCCCATGTTAACTCTCATGGCTCCATTCTACTGAATTTTGGGGTTTGCTATTTGGTGAAGACTGACAAGTGTTTGCTGGAAAGCTCAAGTGCTTTACTTCACTGAGGTTACCAGGGAGGGCTCCTTTACCTTTAACAGCTAGGCAAAAGAGGAAATTTCAGCAGCTGCTATTTGTGCTGCAACAAGGCAACAAGTAATACCTGCTGAAATTCCCTCTTCCACACAATCATTAAAGGTGCAGAAGTCCTCTCTTTCACTCTTGCAGCTCTGCATAGGATGAATCATGACAGTTGAGACAGTATCATAATTTTATAATTGTATATTTTGGATACACTCTACTCAACCTGCTCTCTGGTGGAGGAGTTTTGATGTCCCATGCCCAATGAAAGTACACACCTTTCAGGCAGAGTCTGCATATGCTGTGGGAATATGGGGATATGAATTTTCTAATAGCTGTAACATTGCAGATAGAGGAATCGCATTTTTCGAAAGTGAACAACTGCTTGGAATTAAAAGAAAAACTTGGAAGACAAGCATTAACACTGATTAGTTTCAGACAGCTAATAGAAAAGCATCAGCTAACACCTGCTCTAGATCTATCAGCCACCATTTTAAATTTCCCTCAGTCTCCATCATAGGCCATTTCCACACCAAACTGTTATAGCACTATTATTACACTTTCAACATCCTATGGAATCCTGGCTGGCCCCCCCCCAAAAAAATGCAAACCCCAGGATTTCATAGGATGTTGAAAGTGGAATAATAGCGTTATAACAGTCTAGTGTGGAAATGGCCATAATGCCCTTTGGATACAGAGCTTGGAAATAACCAGTTAGAAGTTACTTGTAACCAATTGCTTATTTAAATTCAATATGTAACTACATTACATTAGGACTATATTTTCATAACAGACAACTTCACTCCTTTTGTTACGTAACTGTAATCTTCTAGTTACTTTTATAGGTACAGTGACATGGTCTCACTGAATAGTGGAAGAAGAATATCATAGGATACATGCAGTAGCTTACACAGCACCTTGTGTAATTCTATCATGTTGTGCTACAGGTGTTAAGGCAACAATCATGTATCCAGAACAGTTTGCTTCCTATCACAGGTCAACTGCTTGTGACTTTCAGATGGCCCTATAAAGCAAAATGGGGAATCATGCAGCCCTCTAGATGTTGTTGAATTGCAGCTTCCACCAATTATAGCCAGCATAGCCCATGGTGAGGAATTCTGTGAACTGCAAATTCCCAAATTTGCCTTAAAGTAACCTGAAAGCTATATTGTAGTTACTTTTCTGCATGTGAACATAAAGAAAGACTTTAAAAAAAAATATAAATCCATAAAAGCAACTAACAACTATTTGGTCCTTGGAACTATGTGTGCTTATGTGCCTGTCAACTTATAGCAAGCCCATGAATTTCATAGAGTTTTATTAGAAAGAAGGACAGAATCTACTCTAGTTCTAACCAAAATCTGTCAACAAATACAGAAAACAGAACAATGGCCCTCAATTTGGAAACACTTGACATACATCCCAGTCCCCAAAAAAGAAGACACCAGAGATTTTAGTAACCACAAGAACATTGTATTAATCTCTCATGCAAGCAAAATGATGGTCAAAATTCTACAAAAAAGACGTGTGTGTGCGTGCCTGTGCCTTCCTGCCTTCAAGTCACCTGTTGATATATGGCAACCCCACAAATTTCATAGGGTTTTCCTAGGCAAGGAATACTCAGAAGTAGTTTTGCCAGTTCCTTCCTCTGAAATATAGCCAGCAGCACCTGGTATTCATTGGTGGTCTCCCATTCAAGTTCTCCCCAGGGCTGACCCTGCTTAGCTCCCAAGATGAGATGGGATCTGATGCATTTATGATATTTAGCCACTATCCTTGTATCTAATTATTTTGAGAGTAATTTTCCAAGCTCTCTCTGGGACAATGGGGAAAATTTGAATGGCTACCTGCCAGGGCATGCTTCTAGATCTGTCCCTGAGAAGAGTGGATAAGGTGGGTCCAAAGGGCATGTTTTTTTAATTGTTGCAAAGAATGTCTCATGGGCAAGAATTTAAAATGGGTGCCCCTGCTTGCAGATTGGAATGTCATTGTTCATGCTTCTTCCTTAGGAGTGTTACCACTTAATCATGCTACCTAATGTAGCATTAACAGGCCTCAGCTTTTTATGAAGTATTATATAAACAAATCATAGAGGACTGCCTGCCAGTTTCCTTCTGGTTTGAATTCAAGGTGTTGATGATGATATTCAAAGCCCTAAATGACTTGGAACCTTCTACTAGAAGGACCACTTCTCCCTATATCTAGCTGCTTGAGAATTGAGATCTCCTGCTGGGACTGATACATCACACAGGGACACCAAAGGTCTTCTCTGCTGTGGTGACCCATTTATGGAATGCCCTCCCCTTTGAGGCCTGGTCAGCACCAATATTAGTCTCTTTTAGGCACCAAATTAAAATGTGGCTTTTTATTAAAGCTTTTGAAGCCTCATCTTATCATTTCTTGCACATGCACATGGTTTTCACTGAGTCTTTTTTGCTGTTTTAGCTTGATTTACTTAATACGCTTTTATCTTATTAAATTATTATGTTGAGTTTTTTTAATATGAAACTATTTTAAATTGTTCATATTTTAAGCCACCCTGAGATCCCATGATAAAGGGTGAGATAGAAACGTTTTAATAAATAAAATTGTAACAATAAATAAATACTGTGATGGACAGAGTCTCAGGCATGCTGCTCTGAAATGTTAGATACTTGGAATGATACCATCACCATGAAAAATTATCCTGTATGCATTTCCTAAATTTGACATTAAAGTGTTTTAATCCCAACAAATCTTGCCCATGTTGGATTGTGACAATGGCATGTGCTCTGCTTTACAGGGGACAGTCCCCTTCTGAAAGCCATCCTGTCTTAAGGGCTATTCACAGCATGATCAGTTTAAAGACAGAGGTCTCTTGGTTTTCTTCCAGCCCAAATAAAATAAACATTCTGTTTAGTTTAAACTTCAAATTAATAACCCAACCTGATAGAAAATAATTTCCATCTTTAATCTACATCATGCATATTAAATTTTAGTATGTGTATTTTAAGAAAAAATAAATTAAAAAAAGAGAGATAGAGGTCTCTAAGAGGCACACTTAAAGTTTTGAAGTGGTTAATCAATGTTTAGCACTTGGACATGAGACTGGTCAGTTCATTGGTCAGAGTAAAATGTGTTATATATCAATATAGTTTTCATCCAGATTAATTTTTTAAAAACTTGCGTTGTGTGAATTCTAAGGTATTTCTGAGCCCATGGATGAAGATTAGGTTAGCAGAAGAGTTAACTTTACACTAAGCTTGCGGAAAGGATTTGCAGTTCTGATCTGCTTTGGTTCTGGTTTGGTTCTGGCTGATTTGGATGTGATCTGACTGAGCCAAAATCTTTCACTATTTCAGTGTCTTCATTGTCTGCCTTGATGTTATGTAAACAAATCTGAGACCATTATTTTCTTAGTGTTTCAAATCTTGTGTCACACCCATTTTTAAGAGTGATTCGTATTTTTCATGCCCTAAACAATCAAAGGCTTTTCTGTAATCTATAAAGCACAGACTGATTTTCTTCTGAAATTCTTTGCTGTGCTCCACTATCCAACATATGTTTGCAATATAATCCCTAGTACCTCCTCCTTTCCTAAGCCAAGCTCAGACACTTGGCATTTATCATTCCAACTATGCCAAGCAACATCAGCTCTGGTTGGTACTTGGATAAGAGACTGCTGACAAACATCGGGTGCCACAGACTATATTTCAGAGGAATAAACTGGCAAAACCATTACTGAATGTTCCTTGCCTAAGAAAACCCCATGGGGTTGTCTTAATTCAACAGGAGACTTGGAGACACATACACAGATACTCATATGGTAAAAGTCTTTGTTTTAGAATTTTGAGCATCACTTGCTTGCATGGGCAGTTAATGGAATAGTCCTGTGGTTATTGCATTCCCTCACATCCCCTTTCTTGGGGATTGGAATGCCTGAGTCCATTTGTGTCATTAGCCACAGCACTATTCATAGTTGTCCTTTGCTCTAGCCCAACAGCTCATTGAATGTCTTCCAATATAGGAAACTCATCTTCTGGTACTATTGCTTATTTCATTTTGAATTGTATCATCATAGTTGTTTTTTGTTTGTTTGTTTGTTTTTTATGGTAAAAGACACTCAAAAAGGGTTTACTGTGCCTCCTTCTGTGCAGTACTTGCAAGTGTTGGCTATGGTGCCAGTGTCATTGTTTCTGAGAGATCCTTCACCAGTGTCACACACGCATACCACCTCTGCTGCTGCCCAATAACTTTTTGACACAATTAGTCTGGCTACTCAACAAAAGCCTGTTTCACTTGGGAGATCTCACTAGCAGCACGGCTGCCATCAGCATAGCCTTTTGCCTCACAGGAACACGCTATCCCATGACTGTAGAAGGCTAGTGCCATGATAAGGCACTTTAAATACTGGAGGTTATTAAACTATTGCATTATTTCTGTGTTCTTTCAAACCATCCTTTAATTGCTACAGCAATTTTTTAAAAATCCACATCCACGCCATTCATTCAGAATTGGTCATTTATCTCTCAAATCCATTGTAAGAAAATATGACATCATTAACCTAGTTTGGTTTTCTTTGTAAAACATTGAGCAAGAAGAGTGGGTGGAATGCAATTAACAACAACAGCAACAACAACAACAGCAACAAAAATCACAATTGAAATACTAAGGGCAAAAATACCTTGCAGAACACACTAGCAAAAACCCATCAAAGAAAAGGCAAGAGAATTCTGGGTCACTCTGTGCCTCTGTAAAAATAGATTTCTAAACATGCCTTACAGAGCAAAATACCTCTTCAGGATATGGAAATATATTTTTAAATAAATTGAATTAATAAGTGTTTGGCATTGGGAATCCACAATTCAAAACATTTGTTTCTGATAAATTCCAAGGAAGAGGAAAAAGGGGCCCAGGATGAGAAAATTCATATAAAAATTCCATGGTTTCTGTTTCTCACTGTTGAACTGCCAATTATTCATTGGGATTTCTGTGACGTTCTGCGGATGTACTTGTGCAGATTATTTACAAAAGCAAAGGAGTGATTAATAAAGGCATTGATGTTGAAAACATCCCCTGTTTTGGTTTTGTTGTACTAGTGGGCCCCTCTCTGTAATCAGAACTAGTGAAAGAAAAAGCAACATATCCCAGACTAGTATGAGTCACTCACAGTTTCCTGACATAGTGCAGCTAAAATCAGAAAGAAATTTGATGGTTGGGAAGGGAGTGATTTGTTGCAACTAGCTAACAAATTACACATTTAGGAACTGAAATTCTCTAGAATTATACAAATAGATACTTTCTTGTTCAAGATAAAGGATCTAAACATTAAAAAGTTGCTTCCAACATCCACGTAAATGGTCCCCGTTATGAACTCCTTCAATATGCATGTATTTAGAAATGGAAATAACATCCTGGAGAGAAGTGACTAGTGGGGTGCCACAGGGTTCTGTCCTGGGTCCAGTGCTATTCAAACATCTTCATCAATGACTTGGATGAAGGACTAGAGGGCACGCTGATCAAATCTGCAGATGACACCAAATTGGGAGGGATTGCTAATATGCCAGAGGACAGGATCGAAATTCAAAATGACCTTGACAGATTGGAGAACTGGGACAAAGCTAACAAAATGAAATTCAACAGAGACAAATGTAAGGTCCTGCACTTAGGAAGAAAAAATGGAATGCACAAATATAGGATGGGGGACATGTGGCTGGATAACAGTATGTGTGAAAGTGATCTAGGAGTCTTGGTGGACTACAAGCTGAACATGAGCGAGCAGTGTGATATGGCAGTCAAGAAAGTCAACACGATTCTTGGTTGCATCAATAGGAGTATGGTATCTAGATCGAGGGAGGTAATGGTACCACTCTGTTCTGCTTTGGTTAGACCTCATTTGGAATACTGTGTCCAGTTCTGGGCACCTCAATTCAAGAAGGATATTGACAAGCTGGAGTGCATCCAGAGGAGGGCAACCAAAATGGTGAAGGGTCTGGAAGCCATGTCCTATGAAGAGTGGCTCAGGGAGCTTCGTATGTTTAGTCTGCAGAAGAGAGAGTTAAGAGGGGACATGATAGCCATGCTTAAATATTTGAAGGGATGTCATGTTGGGGAGGGAGCTGGCTTGTTTTCTGCTGCTTCAGAGACTAGGACAGGGAGCAATGGATTCAAGCTGCAGGACAGGAGATTCGACCTGAACTTCAGGAAGAACTTCCTGATGGTCAGAGCTGTCCAGCAGTGGAATATGCTGCCTTGGAGTGTGGTGGAGTCTCTTTCTTTGGAGGTTTTAAGTAGAGGCTGGATGGCCACCTGTTGGGAGTGCTTCGATGGTGTGTTCTTGAATGGTAGGGGGTTGGACTGGATGGCCCCTGTGATCTCTTCCAATGGTATGATTCTATGCAAAATGGTGCTAAAACTTTGGAATTTGTTTATTGACTGCATTGTTTTTCAAAAGTATGAACCCATGCAATCCAAACTTCACTTTGTTAAGGGTTACTTAAGGAGGCTGAAAACATGGTTTCTTCCAAACTAGTCTAAAGAGGCGTGAATTGTTGCAACATAGTTTGTTGGAGTTTGCTAGGTTTTAGTGGTATTCATCACCTCCAAGTCCAGTCACTCCTTTTGGAGGGGGCATTTATATCAGTTTCTAGGATCGGAATTAAAGTTCTCCCAAACTTTAAAAAATAAGAAGAACTGGGAGTATAATTTGCTGAGGTGATCATATGTAATTTGAAGGCCAAGTTTTTGCTTCCCTTTCTTTAAAAAAAATAAAATAATTGTACTGAAATAGTACAAAACTGTTATTTCATGGATCAACTAATGGACTTGTGTACTACAATTTTTTAAAAAAATTAAAAGAAAGAAGAAGAGGTGGAGACATATTTGTTCCAATATATCTTGGAATTCAAAAGAAACATACTCAAAGGTAGAAGTAAAATATTGCACCTGATGCCAGGAGTTGCCAGAAAACAGTGTGAGACAAGAGAAAATTTGTCTGGACATTTTTTAAAAAATGAGAATACAGAAACATATGCCAGAACTTCTTGACACCTCTTGATAGACATCATAAGTCTGTCTGTTGTTATCGTAACATCATTAAAATAAAACAGAGATTTTTTTAAAGTCCAATTGCCCTGTGGCAAAAATAAATAAAGAAAAAAAAAATAGTGGCACAGCCACAGTCTAATTTCTGAAAAACAAAATAAAAGATATGTGTTGTCTCCTGTTAGCTATGTATTGGAAGTTTGTCTCAGGAGAGATTCAGTAGGAGTGGAGAAAGAAAAAGTGAAACAAAATAGAGGTTAAGGCAAACACTGGTCAAATTTTCTCTGAGAAATCTTGAATACTTTTTCTTACAGGGAATAGGCAAATACAAAAATATCCATTTCTATTTATCCCAAAGTCTACTTGTGAATCAAAATTTAGCCTACTACCTAAAAGTCTAATGTATCTGAGCTAGGCAGGCCTCTCTCATGAGAGCATTCTGTAGAACTGGCACCATAATGCATTTTTTTTTCAATTGGGCTCCTACAAGGGGCAAAAGCAATCTGTTGGTCACAGCACATGGTTTTCTCTCGCTCATGTATCTTAGGTTTAGTGTGCTTTGTTTTGTGATTGGTCAATGGAAGACAATCTGTGAGTAATCCTGTTGTGGATGGAGAATAATAAATATTCTTCTTAATGTCTGATTTGACCTTTTAGGTTCTCTCCAAAATACCTTGTCTTAGTATCCAGTCATTCTGCATCTCTCCCGCCCACACACATACAACTTTGAAGTGGCTTTTGAGAGGAAATAAGGACAATAGTGGGAAAGAAGGCAAGTTAAGGTATAATTTCCCTCAGTTGTCACTTCTATTTTCTTTCAGATTATTCCTCCAGGTAGCTCTGACACCATTCTTCTTGTATCTTCTCTCCATACATAGGTTTCTCAAGAGTAGATGAAGTTTTGGGGTCAAATCTTGTGTCTAATGTTGTTCAGAAATACCCATATTGCTGACATCCTATTGGTGACATTTGCAGGTATAAGTTGTGCTATGCATGTTAAATGATTTTTTTCCCCAATAGGCAAAGACCTTATCCAGCAGGATGGGTGTAACACCTTTATAATCTTTGTATTTTCTTATCTACCCTTCTTAAGATGGGTAGCTAATATTCCAGAGGACAGGATCAGAATTCAAATTAATCTTAATAGATTAGAGAGCAGGGCCAAAATGAATAAAATGAATTTCAACAGGGAGACGTGTAATGTACTACATTTGAGCAGAAAAAAATGAAATTCACAGATATAAGATGGGTGACATCTGGCTTGATCACATTACATGTAAAAAGGATCTAGGAGACTTAGTAGACCACGAGCTGAACATGAGTCAGCAATGTGATGTGGCAGCTAAAAAAAGCCAATGCATTTCTGGGATAAGTCTAGGTCTGTAGGTCAAGAGAAGTGATAGCAGCACTCTATTCAGCTTTGGTCAGACCCCACCTGGAATATCGTGTCCAGTTCTGGGCACCACAATTCAGGAAGGCTATTGACAAACTGGAACATATCCAGAGGAGGGCAGCCAAAATGATAGAAGGCCTGGAAACATGCCCTATCAGGAGTGGCTTAGGGAGCCGATTATGTTTAGCCTGGAGAAGAGAAGGTTAAGAGGTGACATGGTAGCTATGTTTAAATATTTGAAGGATGTCATGTGGGGGATGGAGCAACCCTGTTATCTGCTTCTCCAGAGACTAGGACATGGGGCAATGGCTTCAAACTTCATATAAAAAGAATCCATCTAAACATTAGGAGGAACTTCCAGACAGTAAGAGCAGTCAGACAGTGGAATACACTGCCTCAGAGTGTGATGGAGTCTCTTCCATTGGAAATTTTTAAACAGAGGCTGGATGGCCATCTGTTGGGAATGCACTGATAGCGTGTTACCACATGACAGGAGGTTGGACTCAATGACCCTTGTGGTCTCTTCCAACAATACAATTCTATGGGTCTATGTTCCAGACATTTTTATTTCTATGTTTTATTTATATCCTGCCTTTCTTCCAGCATTGGACCCAGTGATACTTAGAATAGCGCTGAAATGAGATAAAGCTAAAAGCCTGATAAAAAAGGTGTTAAAACACAATTTAACAAGCTATCATAGTCAAATGGTATTCACTTTAGGCAGTGTAAACTCATTTTTACCTATATATCAGGTGTTGTCATTGTGTGCCTTCAAGTCATTTCCAACTTACAATGACCCTAAGGAGAAACCATCATGGCATTTTCTGGGCTATACGTAACACTTGGGCTATACATAACATTTTATCTTTTTCTGTATTTGATGGGCCAGCAAGAGACATTCCTCCACTTCTTCAAAGACAGTCCTCAAAGGCTTGTCCTCTCAGTTCTTTCTTATCACTTGATATCTCAAGTGATTATTACAAGGAGTGGAATCCGGGAATCTCTAGTATTTGATTAATGTTAGTTCTTTTCAAGTAGGTTACAGCCTATTTGATAAGAATGTGAGTGCCTCAGGGATGTAACTGGGGAAAGTTACTTTTTTTTCAATGGCAATTCCAACAGTCAGCTGGTGGTGACCTAATGGTCATAACAATTAGTTCACAAGGGTAAAGAGGACAAAGTAAAGAAAGGAGAAGGTAATGAGATATCAATTTGACCAGAATGATCCATGATCCTTCTTGGCTGGAGGAATCTGGGAGTTGTAGTGAAAAAAGTAACAATTCCAAGCTGTGCTTGGAGCAAGGAGCAAGCATAACAACAATCTAAGTACAAATATTGTAACAGACTGCTTTGGAGATTTTACATGAGTTTGAATTCCTACGTAGAAGTACTGAGGTTAACATCTCAGCTCTATGCAAATTTACTAAGAAATGAATTGTCATTAACTGCAAGGGGCCAAGCTTTCAGGTAAGCGGGTTTAGGGCTGCAGCCTAAGTGAACTGTGAAGAATCTAAAATATAAGGTTACTGAACAGTTAAAACACAGTTACAAAACTGTTCCTGCATTTTTGGTTACCTAATCACACCTGCATTTAGATAGCAGGTGCAGCAACTCAGGTTTCCAACAGCAATTCACCAACTATCCAAAAAATGCAGCACCATTCAAAAGTGGAAAAAACAAAAGCCACACAGTTAAGAGTTTATTCATGAGTCATAAGCCTGCAAAGTTAGATATGTTCAAGCCCATTGAATTCAAGGGGCTTAATTCTGCCTAACTGCCAGACTACAGTTGCAATATCCATTTGATCTCATCAAGTACATACCACAGGAGAAGAATTTCACATTCTGTTACTATGCTGGAAAAATAAGAACATATAGAGGCAATGAGTGGTCATTGTTGCCTCTCAGTGTTTGGATGTGTTTCCCAAAAAGAAGGACAATCCACATTAATGTTTTCACAAAAATCTAACTGTAATGTGGTGGTGGGAGAGACTGTCTTCTCTTGTACAAGATGATGATGATGATTACTATTATCATCTTTATTTATAGCCCGCTTTTTTCCCAGTGTGGGATTCAAAGCTGTTACCAGGCCATACAGCCCCACATTTTGATATAGTTTAAATGATGAAATATGATTTATTTGGCAACATGTTGGCAATGAAGTAAAATGTACCCTGATGTGACTGTATGGCTGAGCTGAACAGGAGGAAGGTGCTAGCTGAACACGTGCACTGCAAAGTAGGTCAGAGATCCCATCTAGGAGCAACCAGATGATAGTCAGGAAATCACCAGGTAACTCTAAAGATAATAGGCTTAAGCTAAGCTATAACGGCTCTGCTTTCAGACAGTAGTGACAGGGAAGTTTCAAACCTTCTTCCCACCAACCTGTGCATTTCTCCCATTGTCCACACACCTGTCCAGCCATTACAAGGCTATCACAATACTCATTAACTTTTTGTCACCTAACACTAAGATTGTTAGCCCATTCCAGACCTCATTGTCCACTCTGCGAACTCCATTGTTTACTCAGCCAAAGAGCCATCCACACCCATGACCTCCAGGCAGAAACTGTGTATTAAAACCCCCAGTTTTGAACCGCTAGCTTGCAATACATTAGTTGCTGAACGTCACTCTTTCACTCTGATTTCCAATTACATTGTCCTTAGATGCAAGTCTAAGCAACATCGCTGCTTCTTTGCTGCTCTTCTGGATCGGTAAATATTACCCACTCCCTGAAGCCTCTCTATCAAACTTTCCTCCCTTTTCTTTCAGTTAGCCCTATGTGAACACATGACTGTTTGGATCTTGTGTGTGTGTGTGTATGTGTGTGAGAGAGAGAGTGTGTCTGTTTGTATGTGTGCGTGACTGAATTTCCCTCAATAAAACACATTTTAGTTTACTTTTGAATCTCTGGCTGGTTCTTCCCTGAAGAAGACTCTAAACATTGGTGTCAAAGATCTCGCTAGGTTACCCTCCTCTCAGAGGCCTTCTAATTTCAGTTAATATTCCCCATCTTCATATGGAAGTACTGGCATTGTGGGTGGACCTCTGAGTCATTCATGTTTCAGGGTAACAAGGCAGCTTACAACAATTAAAGATGCATAATTAAAACCCATAGAATACAAAAGTTAAAATATATAATTAAACAATCAAGTATAATTAAAACAGTGTTAAAATGTATAATTAATCAAAAAGCTTTAAAAACGGTTCAGTTTTTAAAGATATTTTTGATTAATTATACATTTTAACATTGTTTTAATGTCAGTTTTTAAAGGCATTATCACAGGAGGGGAGGAAGCTCATTTAATCATGCATTCTCTCCCACAGGAACAAATAATTTTAAAAAGCATTTCTCTATATCACATAGAGCCTTTCTGAAATAGATATACTTAGGCTTCCCAAGTGAGTCTCATAATCTGGCTCCTCTCTCCTGGGATTTAGGATTAAAAGAGAAATCTCAGGTCCGTAGTACTGGGGAAAAAATATGCTGACAACCACTGTTGCAGCAGGTGCTTTGGAAAGCCTACTATAGACTTTCTACTCTGAACACCTCCTCTGGGTCCTTGTGATGTTACAGGACTTATCACTATATGATGTTGTACAGCTGAGAGAGGCAGGGCAAAGATGTGGAGGTGGGCTACAGCCTCTTTTTTTCTTTTTTTAATAATTTTCTTATACTATATCACTTAACACAAATACTGTATATGTACTACATATATATAATACACAATCCAATGCATAAGTAATCATATAATCACAATAATCATACAATGTGAGTTAAACTACCTTAGTTTCAGCCTTAATAATTGTTATATATTAGCTTCAAAGTGATTACTGAAACGTTCCCCCATTTCCCCTATAAGTAAATATATAGAAAATACCAGTCTTCTCTGTATTTGTCCGATTAGCAACATGGTTAATTTGTCTATTTCCATAACATCATATAATTCAAATAACCAATCCTCTATATCCAGTATTTTCTCCTTTTTTTATTCTTTGGCAAATAAAATCCTAGCTTTGGTAGTCACATAGAATAAGATTTTCCAGTTTCTTTTTTTCTATATATCCCTTTAGCACCTTGGTCATATTTAATAGATAAAACTAAGATTTCACTGGGAATCTTTTCTTTATTATCTTTGCAATTTCATTATGTATGGTCTTCCAATGCTTTCTTGCCATCTCACATTGCCACCAACAATGGTAGAAGGTTCCTTTTTCAGTTTTGCAGTCCCAACACCTGTCATTATTACCTTTATATACTTTGGCTAATTTCACCAGAGTCATGTGCCAATTATAGAATAATTTATAGTAATTTTATTTTCTTAAGTTAGCTTCTTGTAAGTTTCAGGTTTATCCAAGTATCTTTCCAATATTCCAGCTGAAGCGAATGTCCAATATTCTGGGCCTATTTAACTATATAATGTTTAGCATTTCTTGTTCAGTTTTCCATTTCATATAATTTAGCAGTATTGTGGGAGGCGATCTAGAGCTTCTTCTGTATGAGCTGACAGCAAAATCATGCAAACATCTTCCTGCTGAGCCAGGTTGCCAACTGGGAATAAGTGGATATGGGTGCCCAGGTTTACAGCTCCTCATATACAAAAATATATACTTCATATATAAAAATCAAGGGATTCTGAGGGCAATGAGAATGGAGGGCAATTGCATGAGCTGCACTTCTTCATTCCTTCCCTTAGAACCATATATGCCCATCAATCTGATCAATTGGTCTGCTCTAGCTTGGATTTACACTGCATGCCTTCATGTCAGCTTCAACTTAGGATGACTTTCTTATAGAGTTTTCTTGGTAAGATTTTGTCAGAGGAGGTTTGTCATTGCTTTTCTCAAAGGCTGAAAGAATGGCTTGCCCAAGATCACCCAGTGGCTTTTCTTGTCTGATGCTCAAAGCATTACATCACAACAGCTCACTTGGTTTGGACGAGCAGTTGTATACATGCTATAATGTAGGCAAACTATTCTCCCAGTTCTATTTAGATGGACCAAAATTATTTTTTATATTCAACTGGTTGTTTCAAACTGTGGGCATTGTAGTTTTTGTGATACACTCACACACACACCACACCTGTCTCGAGAAATATTTATATTAGGTGAGATCTTCCAACACTGTGACCTTTTCCTCTGTATAGTTTGAAAGTGGAATAAGACCATTAGTGAAATGGAAACTGTTTGGAGCGTGTAAAAAGAAAAAAGAAAAAGAGTGTGATAGATTTTTCTGGGTTATTTCCCATTTTGAACACATTCTTTTACTTAACTCAGAATGACTGGTTTATATTAATGCAGTTAAATATTGAAAGAAGTTTTGGGTCACAGACTGATAGTAATTACATTTAAGCAAATTATTTTTCCATTTCCACAAAATCTAATTAGAAATGTGAAAGCAAACACTTTGTGTAATATTTTTATAAACTTTATTTTGCTAGAGAATAATGCAGTAAATGTCTGGTAATGTACTACTGGCTGACTTGTTTCTATTATTGTTATAGTACACTTCCCCCACTATTTCTCATTATTTTCTTCATGTTTTCTCCCCCACCACACTGTTTCCAATTTAAAATACACCTAAATAAATATATTAGGTGATACATGGCGAATGGATTGACTCTAGAAACAGATACAGTGAACTGAGCATCCCAAAATGAACTTGCTAGTAAAATGAGGCCAAAATTCTACCTTCAACATGCCTTGACTTAATGTTGAGGTAGGGAAAATATGGCCCACAACCACATGTAGACCCAAATCCCATATCTGCAGTCACCCAAGTCTCCAGCAGAACTCAAACCCCCCGCCAAAGCTTCCCATTTAAAAAAAAAACTAGCATAATATTCAGGTAATTTTCTGCTTGAAAACTACTAAAAACATACCCTCCAACATTGCACAGATGAAAACTTGGGCACATGTAGTCAATGGTCCAGATGGTAAAAGTTATTAATGAGAAATAATACACAAGCTAGGAGAAGCTGCAACAGTTTGCTTTTGTCTGAGTCTACATGGAAGGACAAGTTTCCACCCTCTCCCCCTCCTCTCCCTACTGCTGAGTTAATTGAGTGTGAATGTACTTTAGCATCTTGAATTCAGAAACCAGCAATTGAAGTAAGCTGAAGAGGAAGGGGGAAAGTGTGAGAAGGAGAGAGAAATTAGGGACCTGCTGATGCCCACACTCCAGAAGTAGGATGCAGTCAGGCACTGGCTCAAAGTGTTTTGCTGGACAAAGAGGAAGACAATACCACCAGCCCATGTACAAAAGAGTTTTATGTCAACTTTGTGAAAGAGGAGCACACGACATCCTTCATCCCAACTGAGGGCCAGCAAAAGGGGATGGAGGACAGTCAGCCTGACATTCATAGTTTTGTTCTACAGTACATGCACCTGCATGCATGTGCGCACACGCACGCACACACACACACACACACAGAGAGAGAGAGAGAGCAGTAGCTGCTACCTAAGGTGGCTACCTTACTCCATCTCTATAGGGATGGCCAAAATGCAGTCCACAGTCTACGTGCACCAGGTCCATTCTGTGGTCCTCAGGAATAGCCTAGGGGGTCAAAAATGCTCTAAAAGGCTCCAATTTTCTCTGGGGAATGAAGAGAATTTTGCCACATTTATGCCCTCCCTCAGTTCAGTTGAAGACCAGAAGAAGTTTTTTTCTCAAAGGGGAAGTGACAGTCATTTCTTTTTGTGAAAAAAGACTTCTGCTGGACCTAAAATGGCCCAGGGAGCCAGCATGTGGCAATAATGCTCCCCACAGCCCCTAGAGGTCTTTTAGAGGCTTTTTTTTTTTTCTGAGAGGAGGAAGTGCAGTGAGGGTACAGCTTTCCAAGTTCTCCTGCTGGGCGCATGCAGCCCCTGTCCTCCCACAGATGCCAACCCTTGTTGGATGGTTGAGCCAACTCTGTGAGAAATGAAGGATCCTTCAAGCTGCTATATCTCCTTTCCACCATCACTGCCCGCTTGCTTCCCCTTTTTGTGTAGCCCAGAAAGGGAGAAAATATAGGGCTTTATGACATGAGGCAGGTAAATCACAATTACCGCAGGATAATAGCATTCTTGGCTGGGACTTATCACATGACATTGTTCTTCTTTTGTTCTTCCCCTAGTGGGAGATCGTTTGGAAAGCTTTTTAAAAAAAACAAAACAAAGAAGATCATTTGTTTGTGTGGAAGTGTTGTGGCTGGTAGCCAGCACTTGACTGTTCAGCTGTTCTTTCCCTCTGGGCTCTGCCTGGGCCAAATTTCAAGCAGTCCTTAGAAGCAGAGTTTGGCAAGCGAGTGGCAATGGTGGCAAAGAAGAAGAGAAGCAGCATCAACAGCAATTGATTTGCTGTTGCCCACTGAGGAGACAGTAAGCAAGCAAACCATGGCAATGAAGAAGGGCATTGGTCTGGGTATGAGGGAAAGGTGAGCCAGTGGTCAGCAGTGAACAGGAAATAGGCACCTTCACAACCCCTTCTGCAAGGAACCCTCAAACTTTGAAGGTGGCCCTTTCATTAGCCAGAATTCCAAGCCCCTTTAAATCATAGCAATAGCAGAATATTTCACTATCTAAACTCTTCTAGCAGACATGAGTGACTGTTGTGTGAGGCCCCAGTTTGGCTCTGTAGTGAAGTCACTAATGGGCCAAGCTGTTATGTCCTCTTAACCACTTCTCCATCTGTTTATTCCATTCTGTCTGAATTTCAGCCCACCCTATCCCTGTAGCTTCTGTACGGCTGCCTAAGTTTAAAATATGTAAATTTACTGGCCACTCCAAAACATGTTTACTTGGAAGTAAGCTAACTGCAGTGGGACTTAATTTCGTAGTAGACATTCATAGGAGATTACAGTCACAGGCTGATTTAAAAGGTGTCTTTATATTGCTCTAAGAGTGACATCTCATTGAAATGACAACCAGTGGGACAAAGATGTAGGTTGAGGTGGACGTGTAAACCCATTAAGGGAACCCCTAGCCCCTGGTGGTTTCCATGTGAGTGAGGTGATGAATCCCTCTCTGGGCTTAGGCTATTTCCATACTAGACTGTTATAGTGCTATTATTCCACTTTCAACATCCTGTGGAATCTTGAGGTTTGCAGTTTGCAGCTTCATGTTGCTGCCTTATGCTCTATTACGCAGGTAGAGTGACAAGGACAGAAGATGAATGTTTTTTGCACTATAGGCCAGTGACTAGCAGCATTCAGATTTTAAAAAAATATTCTAAAAGTAATTCTTTAGCTACATTTGAGAAGCAAGAAAGTGATGCCTTCATTTTTAAAATTACAAGTAGAAAATCATTACAAAAAAATGACTAATTACTTTGGGAGTTAGAAATTATAACTTTAATTGGGTTTTTAAAAGGTAACTTTCCAAGGCCTAGTACCATAAACTAGTCACAATATTTCAGCATCTGAAACAGATTATGTCTCAAGTACCTATTTCCTTTTGCAGGCAGTAAACATTCCCATTCCGTCCAACATTTCACAGTTGAAAATTGAGGTACATCTGGCCAAGCAACATTAGAGTGTGATCAAGATGACAATGACAAAGATCAAGATGACAAATGTTATTAATGAGGAAGAACAAACAAGCTAGGAGAGGTTGCAGCAGTTTGCTTTTGTTTGATTCAATAGGGAAGGACAAGATTCTGGCCCTTCCTCTCTTTTCCTTCTTGCTGGGTTCATGGAGTGCAGACTACTTTGGCACTTTGAACTCAGTTTGCAAGCATTGAAATAAGCTGAAAATGGCAAAGGAAGAAAGTGGGTGGAAGAGAGACAAACCAGGATATTTTAGAAGCAGATGAAAAAGTAGGACTTCAGAGAATTAATCAGAACTGCTCCTGCCAAATTAAGACAATTCAGAAGTACATATTTAATCATAATAATGTCAATAACCAATAATTTCATACCATTTCATGACTCCTTAAATTTGCCACCTGCAGTGGCTGCCTCTCTTCCAAGTAGCTGAGCCAATAGTGGAGTCCACACTGAGATCTTAATGACCATGAAAGTACTTTATTTCAAGACTAAGAGACTTTTAGTGCTTTATGGCATAAAACTGGTACCCTGAATTATATCTTGAACTGTTCCAGAAAATAAGTGCATATTGTAGAGCAGCAGAGCTAGGGCTCACAGAGCAAAGACCCACAATGTTTTATTTAGGAGGGAAGATGACATCTTCTAATCACTTAGAAAGTACTGCGGTAATCGCAAGAAGTCAACATGGATTTCTCAAAAATAAGTCACGCCAGACTAATCTTATCTCTTTTTACGACAGAGTTACTAGCTTGATAGATGAAGGGAATGCTGTGGATGTAGCATATCTCGATTTCAGTAAGGCCTTTGACAAAGTTCCCCATGACATTCTTACAAAGAAGCTGGTAAAATGTGGGCTGGACAGGGCTACTGTTAGGTGGATCTGTAACTGGTTGACTGACCGTTCCCAAAGAGTGATCACGAATGGCTGCATCCTGGAGAGAAGTAACTAGCAGGGTGCCACAGGGTTCTGTCCTGGGCCCAGTGCTGTTCAATATCTTCATCAACGACTTGGATGAAGGAATAGAGGGCATGCTCATCAAATTTGCAGATGACACCAAATTGGGAGGGGTTGCTAATATGTCAGAGGGCAGGATCAAAATTCAAAGTGACCTGGACAGATTGGAGAGCTGGGCCAAGGCTAACAAAATGAAATTGAACAGAGAGAAGTGTAAGGTCCTATACTTAGGTAAAAAAAATGGAATACATAAATATAGGACGGGGGACACGTGGCTGGATAGCAGTACGTGTGAAAGAGATCTAGGAGTCTTCATAGACCACAAACTGAACATGAGTCAGCAGTGTGATGCGGCAGCCAAGAAAACCAATGCAATTCTCGGCTGCATCAACAGGAATATGGTGTCTAGATCGAGGGAGGTACTGGTACCACTCTACTCTGCTTTGGTTAGACCTCATCTTGAATACTGTGTCCAGTTCTGGGCACCCCAATTCAAGAAGGACATGGTCAAGCTGGAGCAAATCCAGAGGAGGGAGTGTGGTGGAATCTCCTTCTTTGGAAGTTTTTAAGCAGAGGCTGGATGGCCATCTGTCGGAAGTGCTTTGAGGGTGTTCCTGCATGGCAGGGGGTTGGACTGGATGGCCTGTGTGGTCTCTTCCAACTCTACATTTCTATGATTCTATGATTCTGCCTCCACCTCACTGAGTTTTGTCACAGTCCCCACAAAAATTGGAAGAAAAGTGGATTTTTCCAGCAATGATACAATTTTGTGAGCTATTCTTGTTGTATGCCAAATTGTTTGGAGATGGCTTTACAAACAAGGTTGCCAGATTGGAACTGGGATAGGGCTACTGTAACTTTAATTTTTAACAGATCTTCTAGCAGGACAAAGTATTGTAAAATTTAGCAAGCAGGATAAGGGTACCTATCCTCCCTTACCTTGCAAACCTGAACTTTCAGATGCAGCTGTCATCTCCCAACGTGGCTATTGCCTTGCTGGTGGGCAGCAGGGGGAAGGGGCAGAGAGAAGAACTCTGCTTAGCTTTTGTCACTGAACATACCTCCACATATCCCTTCACTACTCTGCCCCAGTGAGACAAGAACCATGTTGGGAGGGAACAACTGCAGCTGAATGTTGGGAATTGGAAGGTAGCAGAGATTTTTGGTATCTATTTGGAACTCTGTTATGGGTTAAAGTTACAAAAGCCTCATCCTGGATTCAGATGGGCAACCTTCAACAGAATCCTGGACGACCATCACATGCTACATAACACCACTGTACTGTATAGTAAATTCTCATCAGCCCCCTCCCCAACCCACTTACTGGTAAGCAGCTGTTGGGATCAATGGGTATCTGTTCCCCTGGTGGTTGGGAAGTTGCTGCCTGATGATACTACAACCTCCCATGGGTGATCTCCAGCGCAACAGACAATAAAAGGACTCCTGTCACAAATCTCCCTCATGCCAGAAATGTCTCACATGGGATTGCCATCAGGCAGCTGCTTCTCAACAGACAAGAGAATGGACCCCCATCAATCCCAGTGGCTGCTTACTGATATCCAAACAGCTGGTTTGGATCTATAAAGCCCTATAGGCTTGGGTCCAGATTATTTGAAGGATTGTATCTCCCTTTCTGAACCTATTAGAGCTCAAAGATCATCTGGAGAAGCCCTTCTCACCTTCTCAGGCTCATTTGGTGGGAACAAGGGAGAGGGCCTTCTCAGTTACTGCTCCCAGACTTTGGAATTCCCTCCCTAGAGAGGCCAAGATGGCCCTGTCCTTCATCTCTTTCCACTTTCAGATCAAATCATTTTTGTACCATCAGGTTTTTCCAAACTGACTAGTGTTGGGCGTTTATTGCTATTTTTAATATTTTTATATAGTCTTTTAATGAATTTTTAATATTTTAATGTTTTATGTTTTGAAATTTATAAGTTGCTTAATTCTTTCTTAAATCTTATATTTATACTTTTATTAATGCTTTTGTATTGTTTTTAATTTGCACTGTTTTAAATATGTTGTTAGCTGCCTTGAGTCCCATTATTGGGAGAAAGATGAAATATTAATGAAATAAATAAAATAAGTACCCAGCCCTTAAAGCAGCTGTTATGAATGGGGAACTGTAGGTTATGTTTTCCTAATGACTGCCAAACATCATTCTGACCCTGGTTAAAAGAAAATTGCTAGAAGGTTTTTAGATCATACAACTGCCTGTGCTTTTGTATTCTCTGTAGGTGTTTTACTACAGAGCCTGTCCTGACAAGAGCTTGCAGTTTAAATTTTACTACTATCCCACACTAATATAGCAGTCTGTATGTACATACTTTCCAATAAATTGCAAGAATGTAAGAATGTATTTGGTAGGATGCTTGAAACTGTTCCAACTATTATTATTCCACTTTCAATGCCCTGTGGAATTCTGAGGTTTGTAGTTTACTGAGGCCAAAGAGCTCTCTGGCTGAGAATTCTAAATACCCCTCCCTAAACTGCAAACCCCAAGATTCCATAGGATGTTGAAAGTGGAATAATAGCATTATAACAATGTAAGGGAGAAAGGCCCCATGTTTTCATATCCTTTGTTCTCTCTGTTACTTCCATTCCCATTCAGATTCTGTTCTTAGTTATCTCTAGATAAAAATATGGCCCTTTCCGCACGTGGATGTTAACACGGACCAAGGCGTCCTGGCACGGAGGTCGTCCGCACCTTGGATCGGACTATGTGCAGACTATTTAATGTAGTTCTGCACCTTAGTCCGATCCAAACCACCCCCAAGTGGTCCTCCAGCGTGCTAAGGAAAGACCGGAAAAATCTGATCTTTCAATTTTCTGGAACGCGCCATTGCGTTCCTGCTTACCTGTGCAGATGTGCAGGCTCACACCAATGCGAGCCAGCGATCAGCAGAGGGTGGGCTGTGGGCGTGGCCAGCATCAGCAGTTGGTCCACACCCACGAAGCCGCCATTTTCATCTGGAAGCCACAGGAAGCCACCATTTTCAGCCAGAGCAGTGCGGATCTAAAGACCTTGCATTGCTCTGGTTCACCCTGGAGCCCTGCAGAAGGGCTTCAGGGAATGTCTGCGTTACTTTGGACCCAAGAAGAACCGGTAAGTAACGCCATGGAGCGACACTTGCCTCGTGCAGTAAGGGCCTATGTCTAAAATATGCCTTTTCTGCTCATCTTTATCTGTCACTTACATCAACAAGTACTGTCACCTCTGATACTTTACCTTGTGCTCTTGAATTTCCACTACAAAAGTACCTACTGCAGTGCACTATCTAGAGCAGTGGTTCTCAACCTGTGGGTCCCCAGATGTTTTTGGACTTCAGCTCCCAGAAGCCCTGAGCATTGACCATAGTGGCTGGGGCTTCTGGGAGCTGAAGTCTACAAACATCTGGGGACCCACAGGTTGAGAACCACTGATCTAGAGCCTTTGGAACAATTTAACAAAGCCTTTAACATCTTCTGCTATCCTTACAAATCTGACTGAAAGCTTCTCAGCTCCAAATTTAGCCCCCCTCCACATAACGCTTTGTTTGTTATTGTTTCTCCCCTTATGTGTTGGGAAACATGAAAGACAATATTGCATTTCTCAAGCAGAACAGTCAAATTGGCAAGCAGAAGCTGAACAATAACAAGTTCCCATACCCACACACATATAAGGTCTAGCAGAGGGCAAAAAAACTTACTCTTCTTTGTAAACCATATAAAATATCTTTACATACTAAAAATTGTACATAATCAGTGCAGAGTTTTATGGAGAAAGAAAAATGGCTGCAGGTTAGAATGATGCAAGAAGAGAGTTCTATCCAAAACAGGCAGGGAGATGATAGTATTCAATTGGTTGTGGACTTATTGCTTTTATCTCAGATAGAAATGATCCACCACCTGTTATTTATTTAGATCCAGAGAAGACCTCTGATAAAATTTACTGGCTGTTTATTTTCACAGTATCGGCTAATTTGTGAAAAATTTTTGAAAAAGGATAAAAATTATATATTCAGCACCAAGTGCAAACTTTATGACCAGTCGTTTTTTCTCATCTTTTTTTCACACTGAAAACGGGTACAAGGCAGGGTTGTTCACTGTCTCCTTCAGTGTTCAGTTTGTTCTTGGAACCGTTAGTATGTGGTATTAGACAAAATACCAGGATCAGTGGATTTATGCGTGTTGGTTTGAAATTTAAAACATTCTTTTCTCAGATGACCTTTTGTTCGTTTCAAAGCCCCAGCAGTCAATCCATGTTTCGATACAGTTGATTAATAATTTTGGTAAAATATCTGGGTATTCAATTAACTAGTCCAAGTCAGAAATATTGCCAGTGGGAGAGAAGATGGACTCTAGCATATTTAAAGCATTGCAGTTTCAATACTGCCCAGATTCTATTACTTATTTGGGTATAATTATCCCTAGGAACTTATCTCAGTTGATTGATCTTAATATAAGTAAGCTGGTGAAAAATATTGCACAAGATTTAAACAGTTGGGTGAGCTTAAAGATGAGTGTGTGGGGTAACGTAAACACAATTAAAATGAATGTTATACCTAGAATTGTTTACGTTATTCATGGTATTCCTCCACTTATACCTTGTAAATATTTTCAAAAACTAAATGCATTGTTTTGGAGATGGAGGGGCTCATTTCCTCTTAGAATTACAATGAAAAGGATGCAAATCTCAGTCAAAGAGGGAGGGCTTGACCTCCAGATCTTCTTACATACTGTCAGACATATTGGTTATCTTGGACTAATAATAGTAACAATAACAACAATAATAATAAATGTATTTGTTACTTGCCTCTCCCCAGGCTCAAGGTGGGGTACAGCAAAGATATAACTAAAAACAAATCATAGTTAAAATACAAAACATTTAAAATAGAAATATACCATATTTAAAATACGTCATAATTAAAAGTACAATTAAAAGCATTTATCCACTGAAAGTAAGAAATCCACCATGCTTAGCCTTGGAATCTTCATTTCTGGCACCTCTGTTCAAATGAACAGTACTTTGTTTTCATTTTATAAGAACGGGCAGTGTTATGCCAACAATTTCAGCAGTTAGACTATGTGGCATATATTGTCTGGTAAACTGAAATTTGTCCTATATGCTCATGCCAAATTGACTTATGGGTGAATCAAAGCTTTGAAAATTAATAAGAAACTATTTTTATGGAAGGGATGGGTTGACAATAGTGGCTATTTGGTGTTGGCTATGAGTTTTTGCCTTTTTCAACTTTGCACAAGTAGTGTAAACTGCCTCTATCATTGAAATGACAAAATCTACAACTGAAATACTTGTTACAATCCAGATTTGGCCCTGCAGCTTCAAGTGCATCCAAGGTTCCCTTAATATTAAAGACATCAATTGAGACCAACCAAGTATCTAAACCAACAATTTATATATAAATTTCACATATCCATAAATAAACATGATTTGTGAAGGCTTTTGTTTTTGACCCAATGAGGGTTTATTTAACCTCATGTCAATAGAATTTGTCAATAGTGGAAGGCAAACTATTGTTTTCATCGTAAACAAATGAATAAACACTTATGACAAAAATTCACAGTAATTTCCACCGTATAAATTAAAATAATAAACTTTAAACTTCCTTTCTTTCCCTGTTGGTTCTTTGATGTATATTTTCATTCCCCTTATCAGTACAGACTTCCACCGTCAGGACTATCTTTTTATGACTGTTCCTGAGTTTAAGAAAAAATATCTTAACATATCCTTATCAAATTTAATCGATAAATCAGGGAGTGTTAAATCATTATAGCTTCTAAAATTAACAAAAAGTATACAAGAATGTTCAAATTACCATCTGTCTTTTGGACTCATTTAAGCTGTTGAGGGAGTGGTATTTGCTGTGTGTTCTGTGTGTGGACAGTTTTAACATCTTTTACTCATAAAGTTATAGATCTCTTACTATGACTTACACAATAGAAATTGCTCTTTTGGGTATACAGTCAACCCTCCACATTTGCTAGGGTTAGGGGCACAAGATCGCCTCAAACGTGGAAAAATGGCAAGTATCAAAATGTGTAGGAGAGGAAGGGGCACCCAGGGTCCAAACTAGGTCATGAAAAGGAGAGAGAAAGGGGTGGAACGGCATGCTGGCCCTATACATCCTCTTTCTCACCCATCTCCTTCCTTGGGTGGGTGGGGGGCATTGGGAAGGGGCTTTTCATGCTGATAAATCAGGCTGTGATCTGCCCTTAGCTGGCCAAGCAGTGGCGGGTGGAGGAGGAGGAAGACCAGAGAAAGCTTTTTAAAGGGCTACATGGCCTGATCAGAGCTGCCAAGAGGGAAGGTTCCTTCAGAAAAGAAGTGCTTGAAAAGAAGGTGGGGGACAGGAGTTGGAGGAACTCACAAATAATCAAATCCATGAAAGTTAAGTGCACAAATGTGGAGGGCCAGCTGTGTTTGTAAGCCACTCAAGGGCCTTTTTTTTTTGGCTGACTGGCAGGGTATAAATGCTCTAAACAAACAAATAAATAAATAATGCCCACTAGCAGAAATTTGTGAAAGCTAGACATGGAATACTGCTAATGCGTCCTTAATGTATATGTTTTGGGGTTATTTGATAGTAGCCACCTTTTGGGATGAAGTAATCACATTAGTAAATTTGGTTTTGAAATTTCCTTGATATTCAAAGATGTGTATGTTCTTCTGAATTATTTACCAGTTTCTTGGAAATTAACAAATGACCAGCGAAAGTGGATTTTTCATGACATTTTGACTGCTAAAAGATTGATACTTCATTACTGGGAAGGTAATTTTTCTCCACCTGTGATCCAATGGGTAGAAGATCTAACGGTGCTTGCAGCATTTGAAAGAATGATGTAAAGATGAAATTTACAAATGAATTTATATTTGGACATTTGGTGAGCTTTTATATAAGCTTACCACTAATATGATTATTTTTCTTCCTTTCACATTTTTATTTTCCTGCTTTTATTATTCTGTAAGATTATTAAAAAAAAATAAGAAAATAAGAAAGAAAGAAAAGTAGGTGTAATAAAACAAGCAAACAAGAAGTCACTACAATGCAAATTAACAATTAGTGAGTGTAAGGTTGCTCAGTAGCTGCTCCCAGCCTGCATAATTCCCTTCCTGTGGAATTGCTCTGTTCTGCTTTCTCCAGCAAAGACCTGTCTATTCAGTCAGTCATTTAATGATTATCTGGTTGCCGAGAGTCATTTTTATGGTATGTGTATGTATGTGCTGTATTTATAATTTGATTGTTACATTCTTAAATGATTTTACACTTTTTAAAAAACTTAATGGCATTAAATGTGATAGCTTGTTTAATTATGTTTGGATTTTTCTATTACACATTTTTTAGCTTTTTCTTATTTATCATTTGTAGACCACTTTGGGTGATACAGCAGAAGAAAGGAGGGATATTAATTAATTAATTAATTAATTAAATAAATAAATAATGTTGCTAACTGTAACCCTACTCTCTTCACACCTGCATGTACGTACGCATGCTCTCGCTCTCTCTCTTCCTCTCTCTCTCACACATGCACACACTATTCGTTTTTTGCCTTCTTAATCAGCATCATCTCTTATCCTTCCTCCAGTATAACACATTTTTTTTTATTTTAAATGTACTTGGAAGAGTTGCAAGAAGAACAAATATGATATCCAGTTTACGTGAAATGTGAAGACCCAAGAGAAAAAAAAATTTAAATTTAAAAAAGATATGGAAAATTTTCCATTAGAATGCTAAATAAAATGTTTTTTTTAGTGTTTGTACATTTTCTCCCCTCAAAATTATTTCTAAAAACATGTAAAAAGAAAATTATTACTTAAGATCTTGCACACTATCGGATCATCACAATCATTACGATCATCCTGGTTTTCTTTTTTCAGTTGTTTTTCTGAATGTTCTATGTCTGCTTGACACTATGGAACATTAGAAGTAACCAAATAATTTTGTTTTGTTTTGGTAAAGATGATGGGTTTTTGTTTCCGTTTTTAATGGTTTTCTCCTGCTTTTCATAAGCTGACAAAACTAAAGAGGTTCCTTATAGTTCAAATTCCTTACAGTTCAGGACTTTGTAGCTCCCTTTGCAGCAAAGAATAAAAAATGTCAAAAGTAGATTTAATTTGCAATTATTGTCTAAACAAACCGTACATTTAATAGACCAAACATGATCATTTTTATGCCAAGTCAAATTGCATAATGGCTGATACCCTGTTAGTGTCACGTTTTGAATAGTGCACGGGGAGTTATTCTCTAGCCTTTTGCTCCTCAACTAAAACCACCACCACCCAGAAAGCTGCCAAGCCACATCAGGATACTGCTGTGGTAGAGTGAGAAAAGGAGGGGGACAACTAGGCAGCAAACAAAGGCGGTCTCTCACCATCGCTGTAATTTCCTGGAAACAGAGGTGGAACAATGAAGTCATCATACTTCTGCCCCTCTCTCTCTAGTAAATCACAGAGGCATAAGAAGTAATCCCCACTGTTCAGTCAGCTACCCCCTTCCTTCCACCCTCGCTTATGTCGTTAATATTTCCCTTCCATACAAATACAAAGAACAAATGATTTCCAACAATTAATTATTTTCTTTGTGTGTTTCACTTAAATTACACACACATACATACACACAACTTCTTCAACAGTCTATTGGCTGCATTCAATAATACATTAAAATAGTTGTTAATGTAAATATAAAAATTCAAAGAACAAGTCCTTGAGATGGATCTCATAGGATCTCCTACATATTGGTGTCTTCTTTGATCCTCTTGAATGGCTGCAATATTTGGTCCTCTTGAGTGGCTGTAATATTTAAAAAGTTATCAGTTATATTCCCCTCAAGAGCAGCCTTCAAATTCCTGGTGACAATCCTTCTGACGGGGAAAAAGCAGTTTACTGAGTGTGCTACGTGTACTGTGACTGAGGAGAAAAGGGAAGGGGTAATTTATATGCTCTCTTTTGGGAGCACACAGATAATAATTTTATAGTGTAGTCCATTTCACCCAACTCATAATATAATTACTCAAATAACAATGTGGGTTACAGTTGCCTCACATAAGCAAAAGGCTTTTATCTTGTTTGAAAGCCAAAAAAATGTTAATGGTGTTAGTGCAGATCAAAGATGATGTTCTTGGGTCTGAATTCAGAAATCATTAGGCCCAATAGGTTTATAAGACTGTAGCAGGCACATGTGATGTGAAAAGAAAGGAAAAGAAAAGAAAAGATTTGAATTTTCATTTGATTTCATCAGCAGACCCCCAAATCCAGCTGCAATGAAACTATACAATGTTGTTAATTGAACAGATGTGCCAAGTCAGGCACAAAATAAAAATGTGTGCATTTTTTTAACACAGCTGCCTATTAAAGATACAAAAGCACAAAATAATTGCCAGAACATCCACACTGTACAGCAAGTCACTACACTGTGCTTTTCTAAATGTTTTACTCTGGGTTGGGGTTGGGTTTTATTCTTTGGTTTGGGTTGATTTGGTTTAGTGTGCTATCCACTGACAATCTGGTCATTCAAGATACAGCATTATGGGCTTGAGAAACAGTTTTTAAGACAGAATACTTGATGCATTGCATTATTGTTTCCCCTTAACGAGACTAATATGCTGATGATATTTTCTGATTTCAGTTTCATTTCTTACTTCTATCAATCCAGATGTCAGTCATCCAACAGCTCTTGTTAAGTCTACCTGTTTGCATTACTCTAAGATTCACACTGAACAATTGCAGTTCATGTCTTGGTGACCTCAAAGAAGCTTGACTACTACAACATGATCTAAGTGGGAAAGCCACTGAAATATTCATCTGGTAAAGAATGTGAAAGCCAATGTGGTGTAGTGGTTTGAGCATTTGACTATAAAACCTGAAGACAAAGGTTCAGTTGCCCTGTTGGCCATGGAAACCCACTGAGTGATCTGGGGCACTCTGAGCCCCAGAAAACTCCATGATGGATTTGCATGAGGGGCACTGGAAATCAGAAATGACTTGAAGGCACACAACATCAACAACAAGAGAATATGTGAGTTTGCCTCTAGGCAAGACTAGTTGATTGGGATTTGTGACAAGGCCTGCTTTTGTTCCTCACAGACTGGTGTGGCAGCTTTCTCCCCACCTCCCAGTCTGCTAAAGTATATTGACACTTTATACAGCTCTTCCTTTCCCTTTAAACCACCACCTTCATGTAAAAAGGGCAAACCCCTTTCACTTGTTATTTAGAATGATTCAATTATCTATGGTAGAGTGTTTCTGCTTGGTTAGAACTACTGAACGTTATTTGGCTGAGTCAAAATGTACAAAAATATAGTATAATCTTTATTAAAACAACAAACAGAATAAAGTATTGGTTTTGTATGTATGTCCAAGCTCAAACAGATCTTCAGAAAGCATTTAAACAGTTTCTTATATCTTTACAACAGCATAACGGCACAGGTCTCTCTCTCACACACATAGCCCTCTGGCTACCCTTTTGCCACAGCTCAGTTTCCAAATCTAGGTCACTCTCTTTGATCAGATTCAAAAGTGGATTGATTTCCTCTTCTGCCCTTCTCTCTAGGCTTTCTCTGAGAAAATATACCCCTATCATACACACACACACACACACACACACACACACACCCTTGGTTGATTGGAAAACTTTCTGGCTGAAGGACTAACTTTTAGCCCTTCCTCTGGAAGTCTGACTCTTCAAAATCAGTGTGCTTGCTACTTATGCATTTTTTCTGAGGCTTCCAACCTCTCTTTCACATTAAAGGGGCTCAGGTTTCTCTCTGCAGTGGCCATTCTGGTTGCCTGGCAACCTGTTGCTGGGTGGCTCTCCACCATTCCGGGTGGCTACTCTCCATATAGTCCATCACAGGATTATATTCTGCTATTGTTGCAGTGTCTCCTGCTGCAGAATCATCTATCCTGCTGCAGCCCTTTATGCTTGACCTTCCATATGGTCTGCCTGACCCTCCATGTGGAACGAGTGTGTCTCATTATACAAGCCAAGGCAAGTTTTAAGATCTGCAAGGGGGGGCTTCCATCTCAGTCCCACCTCCTTTGCAGGAGAGATCCTTCTCTGTGGCTGCTCCCAGGCTGTAGAACTCTCTTCCACAGGAGGTCTGGCTGGCCCCCTCCTTGCTTTCTTTCTGCCAGCAGATGAATATGTTTTTATTCAGGCAGACGTTTGAATTTTAATTATGGAGCAGCAGTGAGTGTGCAAATTAGTGTGCTTATTTTTAATCTGTTACTGGTAATTATATCTTAAATATGTTTTGTTTTTAACTGTTTTTAATAATAATATCATTATTTAATTCTTAAAAAAAAACTTTTATAAACCAATGCTTTAGTTTAATCATTTTTAAAACTATTGTAATCTGCCTTGACTCCCATCTTGGGAGAAACAAATTCAACAAATAAATAAATAAATAAATAAATAAAACTCAGATACATGTTTCTTGTCTAATCTGCCCCAATCTGGAAATGCATTTTGGCTGTATAGATTCTGTTATGCATAGTTCAGATTAGCTATTTCTTTATCTACCAAAAAGGACCTCAAAAAATATTTGGACTGCAAGCGGCACACAGAACACATTCTCCCCTAGTCCAAGCTAACAATACACAATCTTTTGTTCGTGTTAGACGAAACCAACTATATCCAATGGAGTTGAACTGAAATTTCACACAAATTCAGCAAAATGTTAGGTTCTGAATTTGATTTTTTTAAATGTACTTTTGAAATCTAATTTTTCAAGGATATTAAAGAAAAGGAACCACCTAACCAAAACTTTTTAAAAAGAAAAAACTTTAATGTTACATAATAAAAGCACAAATTATATATTGCACTTTGCTGTGAATACAAATTTTCAACATTATGTATCAAGAACAATAAGAATGAAAACAAACTAAGCAAAACAAAAATTAAAGGAAAAATAGCAACTCCAATATCCTTGTTGCAGGCAGTAGAAATTTGTTGTCATTTCCAATTTATAGTGACTCTATGGAGAACTTGTAACTGGGTTTTCTGGAGCTGAGAGTGTATGATGCATCCAAGCCATCCTATGGTTTTCCATGGCCACATGGTCTCCAGAATCATAGTCCAGAGTTCAAACCATGCTGCCTCTAATAGATCTGCTTTTTAGCAAGTGAGTTGGTCATAGTAGAAGTCAGCACCGGTGGCATGTCTGGGCTCCACAGTGCCTAGGGCAAGCATGGAAGTTGCACTCCTAGGTGGTGCTGCCACCCCCCCACACTGGGCCAGAAAGGACTTTGGCGGGGGTGGAGCTGTGGCGGGTGAGGGTGAAGCCACGGCATGGACAGGCAAGGGCGGGTGGAGGCAGGGGGCAGCAGTGAGTGGGAAGTCTACTGCTACCACCACCACCCCACACCAGGCCAGGAAGGACTCCAGTGTGGGCAGGGCCATGGCAGGTAGGGGCAGGATGGCAGTGGGTAGAAGGGCTGCTGCTGCTGCTGCCGCCATCCTCCCCCGCACTGGGCCAGGAAGGACCCCAGAGAGGGTCAGGGGTGGCAGCAGGCCAGGCCCGGGTGGGGGGGTTCTGCTTCTTTGCACACACACCCGGCATTGGCAGCCGGAGCTCACACCCCCATTACCCCACCCTAGGTATCCCTCTGGTCAGAACTTGTGGAGCGAACAGAGATGGATTGTGAAATCATCTTTCCATTTGCAGATGCCTTTTCAAAATATGGGCTGTGACTTTGGTGGCCTTGTCATTGTCATTAACATAACATAATGAATGAAGGGGAACCATGTTTCCCAAAATGCCTCCTCACTATTTCCTGTGGTGTTCTAAGTTTCACCAATTTCAGCAGCAGTTTTCCCATCAAAGCTACTGCTCTGAAATGTACATCATATCCTAAAATCTTACATTTTGTTGTTGAAATGAAATAGTGTGAAACAGCAGCTTGTCGAATTCAGTACTTTTAAATCAAGTGCTTTTAATGTCCTGCTCATTAAAGTGGGAGATATATGCTACATAACTCCATGCACCTTCAATCAATAGTAAGCTCCACTGCATATTCTTAAGTCTTCCACACACACACACACAAAAAAAAGACTTAAAACACTTTGGCTGGATTGTTGTTCATTGTAGTGGTTTTTCCAGAAATCCCTAAATCTGAAAGCATCCATTAATTAGTGTTTCCTTTTTAAATATTTAACAGAATACACATGTAGATATCTGCAAGCAGAGTCAAATTTCTTTAGAAATGAAATTTTGAATGAGATATTCTTTCTACAAAAACTGGTGAAAACTCTTGTCATCAACGGTGACTGACACTGAATGTTTCGGAGGAAGCATAATAGAAACAGGCCAATTATAGATTAAGGATGAGATTGTAGCCACCCCGATAATCTTGACTAATAGCTTTTGAGACACCTCTCCCCTGTGGATTAGCTAGCCCTTTGTTAACTCCACTTGTACTACTGCTAACTTTTCCTCCTTTTGTGTTCTAAAAAGTCAGATAGGAATAAAGCCTACCCACCTCCTACTGTTTGGATTTATCCCAAAATGCCGCAGAAGTGCTGCCTGGCAGATGCACAATGCACCCTAGGATTAATATAATGCAGGCTAAGCCCATCTTCTCAATGTGGGATGGAATTAAGGGCAGAGCCATGGCTCTGGATACTTCACGCAGACAAAGTGTGCCAAACCCAGCCAGCTCTATTGTTCAGCGTTCGCAGGGTCGGGTGTGGATTTGTATCTCTGCCAGTGGTTCACCATGTTGTCAAAGGCATTTCTCTAGGTTGAGAAATAACAGTAGCTGTACCACAGTGGGGAAGCAAAGGCATTCAGAAGGCACAATCCCTGGCATCTCCAGTTAAAATATTCATGTAGGAGGTGCTGGGAGGGGTCTTTGCTTAAAGTCATGAGAAACCATTGCCAGAACTAGAGTCTGAGAATATTATTGTTCTACACTGGATTTCACAGAATCTCGCAACCAACACAGCCACTGTTCCTAGATGTCACAGCAGACTGTTCTAGAGCACTACACAAAGCGTATTTTACAGATTAAAAGTGCTTGGGAAGCACATCCAGTCGCAGTTCAGAATAGTGGTATCCCTATATGAGCATAACCAGGCCATGACTGACTGAGGTTCTCCACATGACTCAGATGATGTGTGAACCAGAAGTCATCCTATACTTATTTCATCCATACATATTGCACTCAAACTGTAATTATATAGATGCATTAAAATCAATTAGTTTGCAAGCTCTGAACAGGGCATTTGAGGACAGGGGCTCTTGGGGTTTTCTCATTCATAGAGTCACCATAAGCCAAAGATGACATCGCGGCAAAAAACAACAACATAGTTATGTTCAAACCAGTTTAATCGGTTACTTAGAGTATGTAGCAAAACATAGGCCATATTCCTTGTAGTGCTTATCAGTGCTGGGGTCCTTCATGCTTTACACATTCTGTTTGATGAGGCTTAATGTGTGAATATCTTCTGTTTTCTAGATTACAAATAAACACCCATGCTACTGGTGAGCCTTTCATCTCTGTTGTCATCTAACAGCAAAAGGTAGCAATATCTGTTTGTTGGAGCAAAAATAATGAAAGTTCTGGTGGCACTTTAAAAGACTAATCATTTTCATTCACATATATATTCATAGACTACTTCAGAAGATGTGGAGATGTAATCAGTTTTGTGAGAGAGAACTGAAATACAAAAGGCTCAAACAGTGGCATTACCTTGTTGTTGTGTACCTTCAGGTCAACTTCAATTTATAGTGACTCTTCCACAGGGTTTTCTGGGCAAGATTTATTCAGAGGTAGTTTGCTATTGCCTTCCTCTGAGGCTGAGAGAGTGTGACCCAGTGGGTTTCCATCATTCAGCAAGGGTTTGAACCCTGGTCTCCTGAAGTCCTGGACCAACATTTGAACCACTACACAACACTGCTGTAGGATATTGTTTTACTTTAAGAGACAATAATTACATGGTAATATAGGAACATGGATACACATATGAGTTGATTGTTTACATAAACTGTTATTTTCTTGATGCAGAAAGAACTGCTGTATCAAAGTTCAGCATGAATGTCCCCACTCTATTCTGTCCTTTATTTTTAAAAAATCTTGGACAACACAGTTGGTGCGAATTTATTGTCATGCAGCAGATTTAAGTCTGACAGCTTTCAACACCTCATTGGTTAAGGGAGACTATGAGCAAGCAAGAGTTAAGTCTTGCTCCTGGATCTCCTCTCAGTATTGTCCCCTAACATAATCCCAATGAAAAACAGCAACAAGAAAAACCAAACTGCACTCATCCATTAACCAGAGTTTGGAAAAGTTACTTTATGGGACTGCAAGCTCTGGCACTAACACCACCGAAACCTAGTTGGGGAGGGGAAATCCCATTTGTTTGATATGACACAGGCAAGCATGGTAACTCTGAAGCACAGCATCATATGCATCAAAGTATGTGTTAGAACAGCTGTGCCCTCAGCATGAGTGCTGTGGATCACCATGAATTTTTTCCAGTGTATCATAATTACAGAAACACCTGTGCCAAACAGCTTTCTCCTGATCCTCTATAAAAGTTCAGAAAGCCCTTCAACTTTCTCATTTCTTACAAGCCTGCAATGCCTGGAAGCCAAATAAGTGCTTCACAGTGTGGCATTCTGTACAATCGCTCATTTTCATAGTTAAAAGCAGGAGGATAAAAGAGGAGGGGGAGAATGCTCAGGTGCATTTGGAAGCGTATAATTTCCTTGTTTTATTCACTGTGGAAGGCTACAGTCCTGCACTCAGCTGGGCTGCTAAAATACAGTGAGCCAATGAGCAGTTTGGTTGGACTTTGCAGCTCAAATGGATCTCATGTGCATTACAGCTAAGTTCACTTTTAACCCAAGTAAGAGGAAAATAAACTACCGGGGAGAAGTCAACCCCCACTGGATACCTTGTGAGAACAAACTTATACATGTGACGGTATGTGGAGAAATATGTTTCCTTCATTTCTATGGGCATAACCTATGCCACAAGTATCTGTTTTGTGGATATTTTGCTACATATTGCTTTTCTCTGTGTGTATCATATGATGAATACATCACAGCCTCAAGCATGAATAGATCTGGTTTGGTTGTTATTCCACAACTAATAGCACTACAGCTGCATCTCCTTTGAGAATTGTTGGCTTAAGTCTATTAGATTATTTACATTCAAGCTACCCAAGAGCATCAGCTTAGACAGGGTCATAAGAAAGTCATCCTTAACAGTCACCACAAAAAGCATAACTGCCTATCCTTGAGGCAGAGGTCCAAAAAAGGGGGAAGAGAAAGTCAGAATAAAGTTTTCCAGCTTAAGTCTTCATCTCATCAGATAACGGGCAGAGATTTTTTTAAAAAATGCAGGACAATTGGATTCTGTCTGCAACAGTTTGAAATTCAGTTCTTCTTCACAGCTATTTCTAATGGAATAGAATTTTGACTGGACCCTACTGTAATAATCTCAGGACTTGTGAAAATGTGTGTGTGTGTGTGTGTGTCCCCTACAATTGGCCATGCTACTTAGGGGGATTCAAAGAGTTCTATCCCCTGCTTCCTTGCTGTAACAGCTACTTATGACATACATGATATGGGTAACCAAAACCCATTGTAACAGCTCCCACAGAGGGAATTTAAGAAATTGTAGGTTGATTGAGGTTGAATAATGATCTCGGTGTGGTTTTTCAACATTTCATTTTACCATGCTACTGCTAATTTTGGAAGACTTTAGAGTGTTCGTCTTCCTGCAAAGAAAACCTAGTGTTTATGTATGCACAAGCTATTACTGATCCAGTCATGTAGGGATGGGGGACAATGGAGGTGGTGCACCCCCGGCGGCAATTTTTGGGGGGGCACCGCAGCTCCTTGCTTACCTTCCCCCGTGCGTTGTGCCCACCCTGTCCGTCATAGCCCTGCCCCGTCCATTGTAGCCATGCCCCATGCACCATAGCCATGCCCTCTACATGCCGTAGCCATGGCCCCACACACAGCAGCTCCACTCCATGCACCATAGCCATAGCCATGCCCCTGCCCCTCCACCCACCCACCCTCCATGCACTCCAAGCTCTGCCACTGCACTGATCCAATCACACATTCTTATGACTGACCTACCTTTATTTCTATCACTTCTAAGGTTTAGAGACTCACCCTCATTGCTTGTAAAGACAAAACTAGTATGAACCAGTATGGTATAGTGGCTTGATGTTGAACTAGAATTCTGGGAGACCAAGGTTCCAATCCCCACTCAGCCATAGAAACCCGTGGAGTCTCACTGGGCAACTCATGCTCTGTTAGTCTTCAAGGAAGGCTGATTGAGTGTCTACCAGGTGGAGTCAACTTGAAGGCAAAGAAAAAAGAAAAAAGCCCACCTCTTGTCAAATTGAGCTTGCTCTCCTCTTCAGTATAAACATTGCATGTTCTGCATTTTTTTTAAAAAAAATTGCTTTCTAAGTGAAAATTCTTTATCTGCGAAGACTAATTTTAAATGTCAAGGTGAAGGGACTGTAGGTGAGAAGAACAAGGAGAAATAGGAGGAAAATGGGAAAGATACACCTCTAAATGTAGAGATATACAATGTTCCTTGTATTTCTAAAGCTTGAAAGTAACTAACTTAAAGTAATTTATCCCTAGTTTTTTAAGTTACTCACAGTTAATTTTGTTTAGTAATAACTTAGCAATAACCTAAAATTATGACTGTAACCAGTGAGAGGTGTAACTTGACTCCCTTTGCAGTGTAACTGTAACTTTCAGCTACTGTTGATGTTATGAAATGTGATGTCCATAAATGATGGAGGAGGAGTATCACATACTTCAAGGGCTGGGTCATAGAATCATAGAGCTGGAAGGGACTACAAGGGCCATCTCCTATAAGCCCCTGCCATAAAGTATGCCCAAGAGAAGGCTATGCAACCTCTGTTTAAAAAGAAGAAGAGTCCATGGCCTATTGAGGCAGCCTATTTCACTGTTGAACAGGTCTTACAATCAAGGAGTTCTTCCTCATGTTCAGATGGAATGTCTGTTCTTGCAGTTTGTAATCCACTAGTTCATGTCTTAAATCTCTGGAGCAGTAGAAAACACCTTCAACAGATATTTACCTTCAGATACTTAAAGATAGCTATCTCATCACTTTTTCAGTCTTCTTTTCTCCACCTTAAACATTCCCAGATCTCTTAGTAATTCCTATTAGGGCTTTGTTTTCAGACCTTTAACCACGTTGGCCGCCCTCCTCTGGACACATTCCAGCTTGTCATATTATGCCTCATGCTGCTTCCTCGTGTTCGGTTGTGGCTGTTCAAGTGGCAATATGGCAGATGAGAGAAAAGTGTGTTTAATCAACGGGCCAGAGGTTGCAGCATTCAGAGGGATTTTATAAAGTAACTGAAAGAAACTAAATGGTTAGTTTTGAGAAATGGAAAAGTAAAGAACTAACTTTAAAAGGTAGCTCTAATGGTAACCACATACAGGAAAAGGCTTGAAACTGTAACTGTAACTAGTTTTAAAATTAACTTTCCATGCTCTGTTATTTATATATAAAGTAGTTAATGCTCTGTTTAAAAATTCATCATAAAAAGCAAACATTCAAAACAAACAAGCTACTAGTCTATTATCTCCCACTTAAGGCTTCTGTGGACATGGCTGTACAATTCTCCACACAGAAAACAGGAGTGAACATACTGGCTCCATTTACTTGTGACTGTACAAGTTCAATTTCTAACATAATTTGAGCTTTAACAAGATTTTAAGCCAACTGAAGTGCAGGCTTTAATGAGAAATTCAAATCGGATGGCAAAGAAACATTACCATTTAAACTGCTAAAGTGAGATGAGAACCAGCTTTTTGTTTCAGTTACTTTCCCCATTTTGTGACATCCTCTATACTAACATCTCACAAACTGTGAGAAAATTTGAAAGGTTTGTTATCTCCTCGTCCACTTGGCAGCAGAAGAGAGGCTTTGGTACTATGGCTGATAACATAACCGCTCCTACTTCGAGGAAAAGAAAGTCATGGAACTGTCCACCCTATGTGCTTTCTCCTCTGAAGCACTGGTGGTACCATAAAAATGAGGATAATACTGACATTGTATTTTATTTTATTTTATTTTATTTTTTTACTTATTTATTATATTTGTATGCCAACTTTTCTCCCAGAATGTGACCCAAAGTGGCTTCCAAAAATAAGTTGAAACCATTAAGAACATTTAAAACAATTAAAAACATTAAAAACATATAAAATTATAAAAACCTAAAATAATGTACAATTATAGAACAAGTTAATAAATAAATAAAATGCTCCCTTGCTCACATAAATGTCTGCTTAAAGAGAAATGTTGTTGTCTGCCAGCGAAAGAAGAACAGGGAGGGGGCCAGCCTAACCTTCCATAGAAGAATGTTCCACAGGGTGGGAGAAGCCACTGAGAAGACTCTGTTCCTTACCAGGTGAACTTCAAACAGAGGCAGGACTGAGAGAAAGCCTTCCCCTGCAGATCTTAGGGCTCTAGCAGTTTTGCATAGGGAGATTAGGTTTTCAAAATAGTCTGAACCTAAACTGTATAGGGCTTTATAGGTCATATTAAGCAGAATCTTGCTCTTACCCCACTGAAGATTGCTCATCACATTGTTTACTGCAGACACATTGCTTCAACCCAACACCAAAAGTCTGTGTTTCTCCAGCCCTCCTTCACTGTCCTCTCAGTGCTAATGCTGCTAAAAAACCTTTCAGCTAGACAGAAGATAAGGGAGAAGGAGTGACTCCATGGGCATAAAAGCATTTTTAAAAAGGAGCTTCACTGTCAAGAGGCTTTGTTAACTGAGGTGTCCCTGTACGTGGATGCAGTTTATAAATTATATTGATAACTGTAATGGATTTGTATATCATGAGCCAACATTAAGAATTCTGAAATTCCAGTGATTCATCATTATGACTTAGCCTTATTGGGGTACTTGAACATGTGAAGGCTTCTAAATCCTTTCAGTTCAGTACATTTCAAAGCCCCTTCAGGCCATTGTGAAGGTCTGAATTTCCTTTCTCAAAGACAAGGATTTTGGGGATTGTGCTAACAGGCACAACCTCATTTCCCCAGTAATATATTCATTCTCTCTCTCTACACACACACACACACACACACACACAATAAATATTGGTAAAATAGCCTCTAAACCCTCAAAAAATCACATGAAAAAGCAAAAATAGAATTGGTCAGTTGGCACTGGCAGAGATCACATGCACAGAAGAAATCAAAAGGAAAGTGTTGAATAGCCAGAAGCAGAAAAAAAAAGCCCAAGAAGAGTTCTCAAAGTATATGATTAATTATTATGCCCAGTACATTTAAGAAGTATAGTTCCTTTTCCATGGCAGAGCTTACAAGTAACTCTTTACAAAAGATGAGTTGCTCATAAATAATTGCTTTTTCCAGTATCGAAGGTATAACTAAATCATATTCTAAAAGTAACTTAATAAAGGATAAATCTACTCCTTATGCAAGATGGTGGTATCATGGAGTGGCTGTTGATTCCCATATCAGAATAGTGAATCCACTCTGGACTTTAGTCCAAACTTTGAAGGAACTTTCTAATATGCTCAGCCGGTTTGAGATATTGGGTTCAGCACCTTGGAGAGCTCATTTAAAGTTCAGACTAAGCCTCACAATAGATTCACCTGCCTACTGATATAGAAGCTATCAGCCTTCAGAGGCTAGGAGTTCTTTTTTTCACCTGCTGTTTGCTTACAAATCTGTCTCAACATAAATGTTCCCAACACCTGACATCATCTCAGTGAGGGCAATTTAGATGTTGCCAGCAGAAGTAGTGAGGAGAGAGGGACAACCTAGTCTTCTGGGGGAAGAAGTTCCAGAGGCTTGTTGGAGAGGCAATTCATCATGATTTTTGGACAAAGAAAGGTTTGTTTGGGCAGTGAAGAGGGCTGAGCCCTGCTGCAACTTGCTCACCCCTGGTGTGAAGTGTAAATCCACTGTAATGCTTTGGTGGAAGAAGTTCTCCAAACATTATTGAGAAGACTTCTTCCAAGTACCAGATTATTTTTCATCATGCTGTATCCTTCATATATTTATCTTACCACACCCCAACTCTATATATGTTTCCTTACATGTATATCCCACTTGTTTCTTTTTTCTCATTGTATTTCCATAACCTACCATAGTTGTTCTTCTGCAGCTAGAAGTTAACAATGCCAGAGATAGGAATTCATAGTTTATGTTTTAAGTCACCAACCAGATAGGGCAGTGCCTTCAATAGAAATGAATCATCTTATATCCACATGGCTTTTTAAACACCCCATTTTAACATCCTGACCACTTACAAGGACAGAGATGTTAATAGAAGGGGGTTTACGCACTAAGATCAACAAGCTCCTTCCCAGCTGTAGTGTTTATGACTCCCTTTTTAGTTCCAGTTGATAGAATATATATATATTCCAACCTCTCACTTCCATTTGTTGTCTGAATAAGCTGGCACATGTTTTTGCATGGCTATTGCGGAAATAGTCTGCAAATGCATGTTGGCACTGGTTGCCTCTCAGCCACCGAAACAGCTGACAACAAGCTGTGTTATGCTTCAATGGCTTTTTGAAAGTGCAGAATTAAACCATAAAGTTAGGGACACTGAAACCCTGCAAAGCATAGATGGGAGTGGCCACAGTTTCAGTGGTGAAGCATAAGCTCTGAATGCAAAAGATCCTTGGCATCTCTTGTGGAATGACTGGTAGAAATGTTTGCCTGAAACCTTCACAGGAAGCTCATAGGAAGTTGCCTTACACAGAGTCATTCCACTGGCCCACCTAGGTCTGTCTTGTCTTCATGGACAAGCTGTAGTTCTCTAGGACAAACAAAAGCTTTCTGCAGCCAGTTTCAAAGATGCCAAGAACTGAGACTTTCTACATGCAGAACACATGTTCCATCTCTGAGCCACAAGCCCATGAGAGTGCCAAAGCAAGTCAGAGGAAATAATATTGGCCTAGATCAGTGGTTCTCAACCTGTGGGTCCCCAGATGTTTTTGGACTTCAGCTCCCAGAAGCCCTGAGCATTGACCATAGTGGCTGGGGCTTCTGGGAGCTGAAGTCCACAAACATCTGGGGACCCACAGGTTGAGAACCACTGGCCTAGATGGACCAGTGATCTTCCCACTTCTGTCTGTTCTGGGTCAGTCTGAACTTTAAGGGATCTATTGTCCTATCTCAGTCCCGGCAGCACAGTTAATTTTTCAAACAAAACAAACTGAATAGCTCCCAGCATGTTACTTACTTCCAGGCAGTAAGCATAGGGTCATAAATAAAGTTCAACAGAGTTCCAAGGTGAGAGAGAGTCCAAGGTCAGTGAGAGTATTCCAGGATAGAAGGTCAGATAAGCTCTGACAACTCCTGGAAGGGAAGGGCGGCATCTATATAGGTCTGAAGCCTAGTGCAGCTGTGGCTTCATAAATTGTTGCTGATTATAAATTCTGAGAGAGTGACACTGGCTTTCTCTTTGCTGTCCGTGCTCTCCAAAGGTAGGTACAAATAAGTGTTCTTCTGTGTCTGAAGGGGTAGGACTCTCTCTGTGTCTGAAGGGGCAGGACCACCCCCTGTTCTGTTTGTGACACTGTAACCTCTTTCTGTACAACAAGTTCTTACATGCCCCCTGTTTCAGCCTCTGGCATGTCCCCTGTTTCAGACTTTGAGTCAGAGCCCATGTTCTGAAAGCAGGGCATGACATTACCCAAATTGCTGAGCCTATTAGGATGATAGCATTCAACACTCGACATAGCTGCTTTAAAGTTTAGGCTACAACCCAGAGCAGATTGAATGCCTAATGACATGGAAACCACTCATTGTGGTTGCTCTGATCTATGAGTCACAAAAGAAGTTAATACATAGTTCACAGGTACAATGATACTAGTGCTCCTCTTGTATCAGTTGTTTGAAATACAATGAAAGGCAACTGTTTGCTTCTAGTACTACTACTGTTGCAACAACTACCACCATCACCAATGGGCACTTTATGAACTGAAAAAGGACAAGCTTGCAATCATACACAGCTCCAGAGCTGGACAGCACCCCTATCCATCTTCACAGTTGTATCTGTGCTTACTTGAGCAAAGGGTAATTTTCCTGTACATCCTGTAATTGAGTCACAACTCAATTTAGGAAAAAAAAAAGATAGGAATCCAAAGTATACTATCTTGAAAGTGAACACCATCAAAATCAATAGGGAAAGTATGTTTAGGAAAGGGGTGTTTCTCTGAAGTATGCCATTCCTTCTTTCTCAAATATGGGCCAAAACTTCCTGCTCAGGCAGAAATGAGCTTTGACTTGTGTCCACCCACTCTCCATATTTTTTGTTAAGACTGGGACTCTTGAAATGCAAAATTGATAAAGGAATGAGTTGGGTTTAAAGAAAAGAAGGAAGTTTGGTGATGGATGGGTATACTTGTGAAATTTTTGCCTTGCTCAGATTTTAATCTGCAATATTTGTATCTTTTTTGAAGTGACTGGAGGTCAGCTTAGCAAATTTCACCAGCCTCTCTGTTTCAGGCCTTCAACCTAACATGAGGAGATGAAGGAGATGGCTAACAGACGTGATCCTTCCTCTTGCATCTTAATGCATGTAATGAAGGTGAACATGTCATACGAAAGGAGCCAAAATCCTAATACTTAAAATAAGCTGATGTCCAATAGTATCATCCTATCATGCTCTTTTCTTCTCAATCTCTTTCCCATTACAAGGATGTTTATCATTCACATGAATGGAGCTGAGTGCTGAGCTGCATTCTGTGTCTTGCAATCCTTTTTCATAAAAAGAGTCAACCATTCTAAACAGCGCTAACAAGATGGCGGTAGAGGGAAATGAGTATAAATTACCAAGACCCATCAGTCTAGGACAGTGCCTGGAGCCTGAATGCTTTATGTATTTGTCTTTGAAAAGAGCAGCCCCAAATGCCATATGACTTTACCTGATGATGGAAAGAACTGTGGCCATTTCCCCATATCCCTTTCTCCAGTGGCCCATCAAAACCATCGTGGCAGTTTGAAAAGAAGAAACAAGGACTAGAATCCTGTTGGTTTATCCCAGCTACAGATGGCCCAGTGAAATGAGAACCAATTTTCTATTCTCAGGACCCACTGTGGGCTGTGCCAAGACTGAAAATGTGAAACAATGATGAAAAATCAAAACTTAACTTCCAGTGTCACTTTGTAGTTGTAGAGCTATGATTCCACTTTAACTGCAATACAACATCCTATGGAATCCTGGGATTTGAACTGTAGGGAGAGCCCCTGGAATTCTCAGGCAGAGATCTCTAGCCCAAACAACAAGCCCTAGGATTTCATAGGATGTTTCTGTGGCAATTAAAATAGAATCATAGCACTAAAATTGTATGCTATGAAAAGCGCCCCGGTTTCATGGGGTGGGGCGCTGGAGATTTTTTAGAGCTTCTCTGGTCTTTTTACTGCAAAACCACAACCCTTAGAAATTCCCAAGAATGGAAAACGACAAATGTGTTAAGATTATTTTCCAAGGTGGGCAGGATATCAGAGGAGTCCTAGAGTGCAAGGCCATATAAGCAGCCTTGGGAATCTACACATAACCTGAAGGCTTCACTTTGCCTATACCTCTCATAGAAATCATGTCTGTTTCACACATTGCACAGCAATGAACCCTGGTTTGTCCATCATGTGTACAACTGAAAAAGAGACACAGATAATCTGATTTCTCTCTAATGAGACCAGGTTTAGCAGCAACAATAAGTACTTTACAATACGCATTTTTCAAATATTTAATTGGCATATTTGAATTGTAAAATTTTAATGACATAACTACATGGAAAAAAAATGTCACAGAATGTCTGAGAGGAACATTGGGCTCACTTGTCATCCATTGTTTTAAGAAGGATGGGGTCAGCTAGCTGTTTCACATCTTGTTTGCATCTACATGTTATCATCTCTCATTATATGTATAGACATCACAGCACCACAAATAGAACTTTCCCTTCTCCTTCTACACTTTTGAGTTCTCTCCATTCCTTTCCCCAAATTATTCCAGAAACTTTGCCAAGATTTGGAGGGTGCTGGAGTAGACTGTGGGCAGATAAAGAATCACACTCCTTCTCATTTTGTGAAAGAAAAGTTTTTCAGCAATGGGAAGAAAAATTTGGATTTTGTAATTTTAAAATATAAATGTTAGAATGCTTTTTTTGGTTTCTTTTTCTCTGCGTCTCTTTTGTGATAGCTTCTGGAACATCCTGTGACAAAAGTGTGCAATGCAGTCCCCCAAGTGTCCAACCGACCCTTCTGTTTTCTCTACTGTCTGACTGTTAACAATGTGTGTCAAAATCTATGACCTCAAGTAGGGACACAAGGGTCTGTTATTACTATTTGAGCTACCAATAAACCCCAAGCATGGGTAAGTTTGACCTTATACAGCATGTGCAGATTTATTTGGAGGCATTTGGGAATGCCACCTGCTCACATGCCCTTTTAACTATATCCACACAAAGCATTTGTCTAACCACACACAGTCATGATAGTCCTTAAAGCTTCATAAGGCTTCACAAGAGGCTTCTTGTATTTAAGGTCACAGACAGCTTTCACAGACACATCACCCCCTCCCAGTGCTTCCCCTTGGCTCGTGATGAACCAAATACGCAAAAGAGACAACTGGTCTAATAAAGCCACTACAAAGCAGTTCAGATTTTTTTTTTTTTTGAGTCAATGTGCAGTGAGGTTTCTTGTGATATTTTGTTCACTAAACATCTGACAAGGAAGATAAGATGAAGAGGAGGAGGAGGAGGAGGAGGGGAGAGTACCATTGCCTTCCTTTTCTGTATCAGAAATGAGGCATTGAGACCTTCCAGATGTTCTTGAACTACAGCTCCTCAAGTCCCTCATCACTGGCTCTACTAGTTGAGGCATATGGGAGCTGCAGTCCAACAACATTTAAACAACTGAGTTGCCGGTTCCTGGTATATATAAACAAGTTAAAATTTGATAAGATACACTTTTCATGTAGTTCCTTCCCAGTTTCACTACAGAAAGTTCCAACTTACAACTCTCCAGTAAGAATTAAATACTTTAGGACTATTTAATTTGATGGCTTAAATGAATCTAGGAGAGCCCTGGAAAATTAATAAAGAAAGCTGTTACAAAAATATGTTGCTCTTACAGAAGTACTGTGCACAGTTTGCATAAAGTATGTTTTTTAAAAAAAAAAAATCCCTCCCTAACTCTTTCTTTTGTTTTTCACAGTATACATTCTAAACAAAATTTGTCTAATTAAACCAATACAATCTAGAATCAACAAATCAATAATTTTCAGCAAAACCTAATGACTTCATTGAACCTCACTGTGAAACATGGGGTTTACTGTTGCAGTATAACAGAATCTGGCCAGAGTTAAGTGCTTTGAAATCCCATTGATTTAAAAGAGAGAACATTACACACATGCACATAGAGAGAGGTACAGCCAGAGCATAGGACATGTGGCCCTTCAGATTCTGTTGGACTGTAATCCTTATCATCCCTTATCATTGGCTAAATAAAATAATAATAATAATAATAATAATAATAATAATAATAATAATAATAATAATATTGAATAATAATATAAACTTTATTCCAGTGTTTAGGACTCAGGGCAGTTTATAACAGTTAAAACAAACAGCTAAAAATCCACTCATACAAAAGTTTAAAATCTAATTATGCTGGCAGTGAAATTAAAACCAGTTAAAAATATAAACTTCAGAAAGAAAATCAGCAAATCGTCAATGCAATACATCATGCAAGGCCCATTCCCCTTGAGCAACCACTCTTTGAAGGCTTGCTGAAACAATAAAAGTCTTGAATTGCCTGCAGAAAGATAGCAAATTGGGCGGCAGTCTAGCTTCTCTACAAAGGGAGTTCCAGAGCCTGGGAGTACTCGTGAAGAAGGCCCACTCCCATATTTCCACCAAATGTACCTATGAGTGTGTTGGGACAGACCGAAGGGCCTCTCCAGAAGGGATAGCTCTGAGATACTATGATAAATGGTAGGATGTAAGTGTTTTGATAGACTTAATAAATAATAAATAAAATAATAATAAAATTATTAATAAAATTATTTTAATAAAATAAGAATCCAAAAACACAGGTATATTGTGCACAGTAGGGCTGACAGGAGTGGCAATCCAGCAACTTCTGGAAGGCCAAACTTTCCCAAGTCCCTCTGCTTTAACTAGAAATACTGAGAACCGGATCTAGTATCTTGTGTATAAAGACAAAGAACATGTTCTATCACTCAGCTGTGTTCTCTTCTTGTCTAGGATGGAAGATCCACCAAATGGCCACCATGAAACTCAGAACCTTGGCCAAATTATCTGGAAAGTCTCTACAGCAGTGGTATGCATTCCAGGTTGGTTGCAAGTAGTTCTGCCCACGGAACTCCTTCTGTGATAGGAATGTGCTGGCAATGCTCCCGGGTTTCGGTCTTTTCTTACAGAGTTCATAATAGGTGAAAGTGTCTTAATATGTTATTTTTTGTTTGTACAAAACCTATATCATGCCTTTCTAGCGCATCAGTCAGGGTAGGTAACAGCAATTAAAAATAATAAAATTACAAATATAAATTAAAACAGAGAGAAAATATAAATGCATTATGAAGTCAAGAGGAAAATAGTCACCTGGACAGAAAGATTTCCACCATATAGTGAAATATAATCAAAGAGATGCCAGCTTAGCCTCTCAGGGGAAAAGATTCCAAAGTTTTGGAGTTATGATATTATGAACTCCAAGGGGACATACTGATACCTTGAACCATTTCTAGTACAATCCTAGCTAAAGATACTTAAGGATAAGCCTTCGAATGATTGGTAAAGTACAATATATTTCTAGTCTCCACGCTATTTTACTCCTCCTCCAAAAGAGTTTTGAATACTGTAATTATTTCTCAACAGAACCAGCTTCACTGTGCAGCACCCCAGATTCATCAGAGCCCATCAACTCTAGCCTCTGCCTTCAGTTTGTGAGCTTCCATGTTAAATTTCTCATAAGATCTCTGATGGTGTTGCTCCCTGACATTGTGAGAAATTTTAAATGAAGGCTCACAACCACCTGCTGCTGTCAATAGGTAAGTCCATGGCCTACTGACACAGAGAAGGGGCACTGAGGGCACTTTATCACTGATGTTCTCAAAACCAGAGATGTCTGTCTGTGCCAGAGAGCTTGCTTTTTGGTAGTTTCTTGGATATGGGCCTGGAAAACCTGCATTTTAACTCACCCATCACTGTGTGCATACCCTCAAACTGTTTCAATTTGGCAGAGACAGTCCCAAATAATCCTGTCACCCCACTTTTCAGCTGCTTTTAAATTTTCCTAGTTTCTCTCTCCTCATTCCATTTTCTCCCTTTGTCCTCAGTTACTGCAAGCTAGGTTCAAAGCATAGAAAGAGTTTTCTCTCAGGCCATTTCCACACTAGACTGTTTTAGTGCTATTATTCCACTTTCAACATCCTATGGAATCCTTTGGAATCCTCGTGTTTGCAGTTTAGGGAGGGGCCTCAGAGTATTCCATTGGATGTTGAAAGTGGAATAACAGCACTATAGCAGTCTAGTGTGGAAACTGCCTCAGTTAACTCAATGGAGGGTGGGGGGCAGAATCTTACTTTTCGCTATAGTCTCAGGCAAAGGCAAAGTGGTGCAGCCTCTCCTAGGTTGTGTATTTTTTTTTTCTTCATTAACGGCTTTTGCCATCTTGGCCACATTCTGATTTTGCTTAACCACAATGTCCTGGTTTTCATCTGTGAAATTTTGAAAGGTATGTGTCTGGCACAGAGTCAGCATGGTATAGTGGTCTGAGCTTTGGATTACAACCCTGCAGATCAGGATTCGATTCTCCACTTGACTATGGAAACCCACTGGTTAACCTCGGGTGTGTCAGACACTCTCAGCCCCAGAAAATCCCATGATAGGTTCACCTTAGGGTCTCCATAAATCAGAAACAACTTGAAGGTACACAACAACAACAATGTAACTGGCCTTAAGCAAGTCACTATATCTCACAATCTGTAACCATCTATAAAAAGGGAATAATACTGTTGCAGTAAATGGTAGTGCAGTATTGTTAAGTATAAACACAAAAATTTTCATACTGAAGAAGGAAAGAATAGTTTCCTAACTTGCCCTAGAAAGTATGCAGGAATATCTGGCAGGAAAGACTTTCCATTTGCCTCATTCAATTATACCAGGAAAGATTTTAATAAAATGAGGTAGATGAGTATAAAAAACAGCACAGGGAAAATAGAAGAATCTGAAAATGTTAGGTGTAATTAATTATAGGTTTTAGGCCAGCTAGAGCTTGGAAAAGATTTTTTTGGGGGACTACACTTCCCAGAATCTCCCAGTAAGCATGGCCAGTGGCTCTGACCTGGGCAGATACTGGTGCAAATACCTAATGTTCATTATTAATATTAATTAACACTGACAATAATAAATAACATTTGTTATAAGGATATACTAAATAGGGTTCTATACTGACCATTTCAAAGAAGAGGTTTTTTTCAATGAGAAACTGTTGCTGTTTTTTATTTTCCTCACGATCCAGCCAGACATATTAAAATGTATAAATTTCTGAAACAAGCTTGCTTTTTAATGAGAAACCTCAACATCTGAGAACAGCAACATTCCTGTGTCCTGTTGGACAATTCCATCAGAGAGTGGGCTTTATTGTTGCCTTTACTGTAAGTTACATTTTGTTGTTGACAAAGCAAAAAAGAGAAAGGGAGAAAGAAAGAGGCAGGGCAGTCAAAAATGCAATCTTGCTTAAATATGAAAGAAAGGCATCAGCATTTCCCTGACATTTAGGTACACAGGCAAAACCAAATGTCTAGGATTTGAAGAAGCCAAAACAATAAAAGAAAGTGCAGCTGTCTCTGTGTGATGTCAGAAAACAGGTGTGATTCAAGTCTCCATACCAGGGCAAGCGTATTGATCTCCCGATGATGCACATCTAAGGTGCATATGGGGACCATTAGAACTTATCATGAGGTTCATTTCCAGGAATATGGGCAGTTAATACCACCCCTAAGTAATGTCAAACACTTTCTAGAATCATGGTGAACATTTTGTCCCATGGATCAATACAGAACCAAGATGAACCTAATCAAGGTAAAAGTGGAATAGAACATGAGCCATTCTCGGGAGCAAACGACCATTTCCTATTCCTGCTGATTATCCCTGACTCTCAAAGCTGGTTTTTAGGCAGTCTTGGGCAGCCACTTCAGATGGCAGTCCCTAGTTATTCCTCGTGAAACGTCTAGAGAACAAAGATGTGTGCCCCGCACAATCTAATTTGCACCCCATAAACTAGTCTGCTGAAGTGGCGCAACAGACCTGACGCTCACAGGGTAAGAGCCCTGGGGCTGTTTGATTAGTAAGAACTGTAATGTTATCTGCCATCCCCCTTGGTCTCCTCTGTTCCCCCTTAGTAGCTATCCTCACACTAACAGGAGGGAATTCATATTTTCCCAGCAACTATGTATTGTTATGAATGATCTTTTTGTAATCCAAAGTATTTGGGGGTGGCTTTTCAGTTTATGAAAGACCTTATCTTAGTAGAGAGGAAAACTGCTAACAATTGTTTTACAGCAACACAGCTGGCTGCATTTTTGGAATCTCATGAAGAAATTGCTATAGAGATTGTCCTTATAAGGGCCTGGGCTTCAAAATTTGCCACTATACCATGGGGCTGCTGCCTCCAGATACAGCTTGAGATCCTGTATCATGGTCAGCATTGAAATAATCCTATCTTCCATTCCGGTTGACTTCTTTACGTAAAATGGGTGAGAGGGTGTCTTATTCTTTATCTCAGGCAACAAGACATCTTGGTCTGTCCCCTTAGATGCCTCAATTTTAGTGAAAGATAATTTAGGCTGGATTTTGAGGTCATACATGTAGCACTGATGCTTTGGTAGATGTACAAGTTGTAAGAAGAAGGGGATGTGTCAATCATATCTCTGTCCCATTGCCAGAAATGTTAAAGGCTTAGTGATGAATAGCTATCAGCGGATGTTTTGCTGTTACTATTCCGTGCTGGACTAATGCTCTGTACTCCAGCATTTCCACACTGACCAACTGGTATATTCATGTTCACCACTGGATATATTGATGTTTACCAATGGACACTTTCAGGAGCATCCCTACTGAACATGCAGCAAAATACAACAAAATCCATTATTAAGCGAACAAAAAAAGCACAAAATACCACTGGATATGTTGTGATATCTTCCAGGGAACTGCAGCATAGGTGCCCCACTCCACCCCACCCTGGAAAATCTCTTGCTAGCTAACGTCAATGGGAGGCACCTTTGTGTATTCTCATCACTATTGCTAAGATTTTTCATTTGAGAAACAGATCCTATACAGAGCGATCTGTGCAAGGCACAGGACCTGATACTGTTATGCTCCTTTTGTCCAGCTAGAGGCAATGCAGAGGCTCAGACTGCACCTGAGAAATCCCCAATTTAATGGTTATCTCAGCCACATTGACACTAAGTCAGAGGTTAAATCATTCAGGCCTTAAGTCAGTCACTACTGTCCCATCTTCAGGGCCAAGCCCTACCCATAGTCATCGTGAGGTAGCCTAATAGTTTCCTGAAGCCCCTGTTGCTGATATTGATGTTTACATGCAGTGAAAGGCACTACTGCACCACCAGTGCTGAAGGTTCAGTTATAGTCTGGTAAGCATCTCTGGATGGGAGGGTGTGTTCCTCTTGTTCTTCACTTCACCTAACTCTGCCCATCAAGAGTATCTCGATAATGCTGGGCCACTTTACAGAGTTACTGTAGGAATGACTGGGATCATGCTTTGAATAGTTTACGTTTAACATACAACATGCATTCTAACTGTTGTGGCTACATTTAGCGAGATTCAATTGGGAATCAAAATGGCACATGATTTAAAAAAGAACAACACCACTAAAAACACACCAAAAGTGAACATCAAAATGAAATTAAACTAATAGCAGTATTAAAACAATTCAGAACTATATTTAATAAAATAAAATCTAAAAAAAACTATTAAAACAGTTGAGTTTAAAACAATACAGCACACCTTAGTTCATTCTTTAAAAACTATTAAAAGCCTGTCAAAATGAAAAGGGTTTTGCCTGCTGACAAAAAGACAAGAATGAAGATAATTCTGAGAACATCCTATCTTGAGGCCCCGTCAACTGTGCTGTGGTGGGACTGACAGAACAGTCTCTCCTGATGGTCCCAGGGCCCAGAGAAGCTCAGATAATGAGATAATGAGATGCAGTACGCCAGATAGCCTGGACTTGAGCCCATATAAGGCTTTATAAGGCACAACCAGCACTTTGAATTGTGGCCAGAAATACACAGTGGAGGAGTTGTTACAGGGGAGTAGTATGGTCCCTGTAACCTGGCCTGGTTAACATATCAGGCTGTAGGTCTTTGTACTAGCTGAAGTTTCCAAACACTCCTCAAAGGCAACCCCTTGTAGAGAATGTTACAATAGTCTAAACAAGATGTAACTAAGTCATGTACCACCATAGCTAGATCTGGCATCTCAAGGAACAAAAGCAGCTGGCACACCAGCTTTAAATGTGCAAAAGCACCCCTAGCCACCACAGAAACCTGGGCCTCCAGGTTTAAAGATGATTTCAGGAGTACCTCAAACTGTAAACCTGTATCTTCATGGGGAGAGTGGCCCCATCTAACACAGACTAAATCACTATTCTCTGATTTGCCTTTTGATTGACTAGGAGCACCTCTATCTTGTCTGGATTAAGTTTCAATTTGTTTTTCCTCATCCAGTTCATTACTGACGACAGACACAGATTTCGAATCAAGACAGCCTCCTTGGATTGGGGTGGAAAGGAATAGTATTGCTGGGTATCATCCACATTGATGGCACTGTACCCCAAAACTCCTGATGATCTCTGCCAGGAATTTCATTATTGTATTAAATAGCGTGAGGGACCTGAACAGAGCCCTGAGGAACCCCACAGGCCAAGGGCTAGGGACTCAAACAAGAATCCCTCAACACTACCTTCTGATGTTGTGCCTCTGGAAGAAACCATTATAAAACAGTTATATTCAAGTCCCATCCCATGTTTGATGGTTTCAAAAGTCACTGAGACATCCATTTCTCCCTGTTCCAGTTCCTGGCATTCATTGTCCACTAAGTTGACAAAAACTGTCTCTGTTCCATAACCAGATTGAAATAATGCTTTTGTACAAATCTGTGGTGTAATCCCACTTGGAAATACTATGTGCAGTTCTGGTAATCAGACCTCAAAAAACTGAGCTGGAGAAGGCGTAGAAAAGTGACAGCAAAAGGATCGAAGATCTGGAGCAACTCCCCTATGAGGAAAGGTTATGAATTTTGAAGGACTTCACTCAGGGAAAAAAAGGGTGAATAAGAGAATAGGCAAAAGAAGTGTATAAAATTATGGATGGGATGGAGGGAAGTAAAGAGAACTTGAGGCCAACCAGTGATGCTGGGAGATTTGGAACAGATAAAAGCAAGTCCTTCTTCACAGTGTGCATAGTGAAACGGTGAAGTTCACAGCCAGAAGATGTAGTGATAACTGCCAACTTGGAGAGCTTTAAAAGAGAATTCATAGGGCTATCAATGGCTAGCCTCTTTAGGTATATATTATTTCCAGTATTACGGGCAGTATGCTTCTAAATACCAGTTGCTGGGAAGCACACACAGGAGGGTGCTTTTGCACTCATATCTTCTTTGTGAGTTTTCCATAGGCATCTGGCTGGCCACTGAGCAGAGTACTGAATTAAATAGGCCTTTAGATTGATATATCACATTTCTTCTTACGTTCTTATTTCTTATAAGAAAGTCTCACTAAGTTCAGCAAGGCTTGCTTCCAGGAATTATAGGATTGTGTCTACTGTAACATTCCCACCTTCACACTGTTACTCTGTCATACTCAAAAATACAGATAAAAAAAAATAGGGCCATTTCTGCACTAGACTGTTATACAGTCAGCCCTCCACATTTGGGGGTTTGACATTCACGGATTTGATTATTTGTGAGTTTCTCCAACCTCTGCCCTCCCGCCTCAGGTGCTTCTTATTGGGGGGGAATCTTCCCTCTTGGTGGCTCCAATCAGGCCACATAATCCTTTAAAAACTCACCTCTGATCCTCCTCTTCCTCTACCAGTCTCTGCCTGGCCAGCTAAGGATGGCTCTCTGCCCAAATTCTCAGCATCACAAACCCTGCACCCATGCCCCACACACACCCAAGGAAGGAGACGGGCAAGAGAGAGGAAGTACACGACCACCATGCCAACCATCTCCTTTCACTGGCCTCGTTTGGACCCTGGATGCCCATTTCCCCACCTGTGCCTCAGCCTCCTTCCCAGAGACATGCAAATTTTGATGTTTGCGAATTTTTCACTTTTGCAAGGGTCCTGTGTCCCTAACCCTAGGGAGTGTGGAGGGCCAAGTGTAGTGCTATTATTCCGCTTTCAAAATCCTATGGAATCCTGGGCTTCGCAGTTTAGGGAGGGGACCTTGAGGTAAGGTTGCCTTTTGGTAAGGTAGCCTTTTGGGAGGATTACAGCTCCCCAAACCCTTCCTATTATGCCCAGTGGGCATGCTGGCTTGGAAATTCTGGGAGTTGTAATGCAAAAAACGGAACTTTTCCCAACTCTGTTAAAAGCAGACAGATAGCAAGAAATACCCTTTGTCTCTTCCTCAAGGGATGGTGCAGGCATGGTGAAGAAACTCCGGGCCTTTCCAAAATGTGTGACTTCCCACACATACTACTTGGCTTATCATTTCCTCAGAATTTAGGGCTCGTGTCAGGCTAAACCAGAGACACAAGCTGGTTGAGCAGCTGAAGTTACAAGACCCGTTCATGAGGAAGCAAGCAACGTTTCAAAAGAGCTGGTGTCTGGGAATTAAAGACCCCCTTTTTTGTTGATGTATCTTCATGGAGGGGCAAAAAATAATCTCGGTTTGTTAAGGGAAGTTGCATTGTTTTTAAAGCACTATGTTGGGATCCTAGATCCCGCCACACCGCTTTCTGACAGGGATCCCTCTTTGGGGGAGGACGTCTGCCTCAGGAAGGCGGGTTTTTTTATTTCCTCCTGTTAATGGATAATGACATCCGCCATAAGAGGGCGCTCATCCAGCCGGCATTAAGGCTGATATTCAGGGGAAGGGAAGAAAAGAAGAGAGAATAGTAGTACTAATTTGGGGGATGCTGTGGGGACAGGGAAGGGGGGAAGGGAAGGAGCTGAGGAGAGGACGCAAAGTTGCAGGAAGCTCCCTCCGAAGTGATTAAAACGCCCCGCATCCCGATGGGGAAAGGGGGAACATGTGACTCCAAAATAAATTAATGACAGAGAGAGAGATTTTTAAAATGGCAAGGAGGAGGTCAGTCCTTTGACCAGTCAGTCTGTGAATGGGTGCGACGAGCAGAGGGGGAGGCGGCGCGCCGCGGCCGCGGCATTGTGGTTCACGCCCGTTTTCAAAGCCGGGGCCATGGCCCAGTCTGAGGCACCCAAACAACTGTCTTCTAATATTAGCACGGCTGTATTTCTAGATCTATTATAGTCTGTCCAGACAGATCCCATTGTAATGGGATCTTTTATTAAAAGATTAGCACTATCTCCTGCAGTTGGTGGAAAAAAATCTGTTATCACTGAGTTATTTGTAGTTGTAGGGAGGGGGTCTCGTTGGTTGGGGAAGCGAGAGAGAGACTGGGGAGGTTGGCGATGGGGAAGGAGGGGGCAGACAGCGGCTGCAACGGGGAGGCGGGAAAAGAAAAGGGGGCGAGCGAGAGAGAGAAGAATCGGCCGGACTTCAGTGGAAATCACAGTGACCTGGCAATAGGCAAGCATTTCTGTCTGCATATTTTGCTGTCTGTTGCCCTGTGGTAACGGCTGGAAAAGAAGCGGCGCTGAGGCGGCGGCGGCGGCGGCGGCAACGGACGCGGCGCGGGAGAGGGGAAGAGGAGGCGGGAGAGGAAGAAAAGAGCGAAATTCTCCGGACATGATTATTATTGTGATTCTTATTAATTGTTGCTGTTCGTAAAGAGGTGGCTTTTTGTTGTTGTTGTTTTAATCCACCCTCCCCATTTTTTCCCCGTTAAGTAATCGTTGGGTATAAAAGGAAATATCGCCTACTCAGTTTCATTCAGCGATGCCAAAAAATGTTATAAATGACTCCCCGCCAACTCTCTGGAAAGGAGAGAAGAAGGGCCAGGCAGGACTTTTTTAATAGACTTCACGCTACACACACACACAAAAAGAGGGTGGGGGGAGAAAAAAGTTCATTAGGGCCTGTTGCAATCTCGCGTCCGTCCTTCCTCAGGGCTTATTATTTTTATTCTTCGGGAAAGAGGGACCGCCTACGTCGCCTCTCCACCGCCAATCCCCTCGCCGCCGCCGCCGCCTCTCCTCCTCCTCCCTTCGGGGGAAGCCGTGCCGTTTGCCTCAGAAGAAAACTCCAGACGCCCCCAAGTGAAAAGACGGACACCTTGGGTATTCAACCGGGCATTAAACTTTGATTTGTTCTTGACGAGCCCCAGAGCGGGAGGCCTGGGTGTCTGTGAGCGCCAGCGACTTAACTACTGTTTGGAGGTGTGAGGGTTAGAGATTTATGAGTAGCCACAACATCTGGGGCGGGGGAGCGGGGCGGCTGCTGGTGGGGAGACGGCTGAAAGGCGGCCGGGGTGTGGGTGTCTGTGTGGCGAGACCGCTCCCTCCCTTCCCCAAAACACGCGGGGAGAGGCACCGAGGAAGACAACGCCGCCGAGGCGCCTCCTGTCGTCTCCCGAGGAGAGACTTCCTCGCTCTTCAGCGCCCAGCGGGTCGGGCTGCACAAGCTCTCGTCTCTAGAGACACACACCTCGTTCCAAACGCCAGGCTGAGGCAAGACAACAATGGCTAGTGGCAGAACTGCCTCGTTTCTCAGATTGCTCCCAACCCGGGGAAGGGAACGAGGGGGAAAGGGAGAAGAAGGAAGGCTGAGTCATGCCTTTCCAGAACGAGCGCCCGAGGAGCTCCCGCCGGGACGAACCCTCCCGGCGCAGCTCGCCCTCGCCCTCCTGTTCCCGCGCCTCGGTGGAGAGGGGCGCGAGCCAGGGGGCTTCCTTTCCTTCTCTCTTGCTCGAGGAGCCTTTTCGAGCTAGCAGTCCGAGTTGTGGGCTTAAAAACGCACGCACACGTTCCCCCACGGCAACAACGAAAAACCACTCGCACTCCTTCCTTCCCCGGATGCTAGAGGAGCCAACGCGATTCCCTCTGGTAGCTCTCCTCTAACAGCGTGTTCAACCCCCTGAGAAGAAGAGAGTCCGTCTGTGGCTGTGTGCAGATGCGTGCGGGCGCGCACCTACGGGTAAAAAAATCAGATAACTGGGAAGGGTTTCACACTGATTCACTGAACTTTTTAAATCTCACCATCACCACCCGCACACGCACGCGCGCGCACACATTGACTGACACGGACTCTCTCTCTCTCACACACACACACACACACGTTAGGAGACCGCCCACCGCAGAGCTAAGACCCCATCGATTTAAAGAGAGACTGCATTCAGAGCCTGACGTTCATTCAATAGAGCGATCATAAGCGGGCTGTCTTAACTGGTGCGCGCTTTCGTTGCCTTCGCCTTTCCGCTGCCACCACTTGAGGCTGTGTCTTGTCTTCTCTTTTCGCTGAGGAGGGGGGAAAATAACCGAGGATGTTAAATCAGAGGATCTTTCCGGGCATGGTTTTACTCCTGGTGTTTTTCTGCCACTTCATGGAAGATCAAACAGCACAGGGTAAGACACAGTTTACTTCTTTATGGGCAAATGTGCCCTTTCCTCCCTCTCTCTCTCTGTCTGCCTATCTATCTATATATCACAGTCTTCTCCACGGTTCTTCTCCATCAAAGGAGTTGACCTGGAACTAAGGCTGCAATCCCAAAGAGAAATACCAAGTCCCCCCTGAACTCAGTGGGACCTACTACTTTTTGAGTTAACGAGCTTAGGACGAAAGTGCACGAGTTGCTTTCAACGAATACACAGACCTGATTGGGAATATCACGTTTAGTCGGATGCTTTGGGCAGGGAGTTAGGTACAACCATCGCTATCATCTCCTCATTACACCTTTAATCACTTTTATTATCCCCTTAGACACCTTTCATCATTAGCTGTAAGGTTTTCAATGGCTGCTTTTAAAATAAGAAAAACATGCCCCGCTCCCATACTCATGCCTCTGAAGGAGTTGCAGCATCCACTCAGAACTTTTCGACCATTATGGAAGTGTGCTTTTCAATGTGTGCGTGGTTCCCCACCCCCGATCATCTTTTACAATCACAACTCTCCCTGCTATTGCTCACCAATCCCGAGCTGAATCTTGGTTTACGGTCCACCCTTCCACAAGGAGGAGAAGACTTTTGCTCAAGTTTGGAAAAATGGTTTTGGTGCCCCTGTCCTTCCTCCAATTTCGCACCATTCCGTGTACCACGTTGAGCTTCCCAGCTGCAAAGGAGGTCCTCTAGTGCAACCCAAGAAGGATGCCCCACTGATTTAAGGGCGCTTGCTCTCAGAGTAACTGGCTGTTGGATTTCAGCCACGTTGGTGCCTTTTTTTAAAAAAAGAAAAAATCTAAAGCCTACACATTTACAACGCAAAGCTCTCTCCCCGAACTGCACCCCAATATTCAATGCAGTTGAGATACGCCTAAACGTGCTGCTGTTTATTTTATTAATGATCCTGCTTCTCTTAGTGTCCAGATTTAGTCTTAAGCGGGCAGCAACTTAAAGAAGCTCCTAGATGGTATCATTATTAGTATTAACATTATCGTCCTCATCTTTTTTATCATCATTACCACCACCGCTACCGTGGCTACAACTAATATTCTAATTGCTTGGCGGAAGTATTAGTATTTTGTGGGATAAAGAAACAGAACGATTCCGCACTTTGGTGAACCAGAGACAGCGCTTCACTTTGGCGACTCAGCCGGGATCTCATCCCAACGAAACCTCTCCAAATTGCCCCAAAGAACGAGCCGACAGGTCAGATCAGGGCTCTTGGCTGGGATCCCTCAGTGACAGACATGCTTAAGGTGTGTACGTGTCCTTAAAAAATAAAAAGCCACAATCCATTGCTTTTTTTTCCTCCAAAGTCCATGCAAATTTGCCCAGAGCTTCTCTGACTGCCTCCGCCAGAGTTTGCAGGTCGCGGCTGGGATAGGAGTGCAGAGTTTGATCACTCTCACCCCTTGCACTCCAGGCTCTCTTTGACTCCCCATGAGGAAATCCGCAAGATCTGGGAGATGTCGAAAAGACGAGGGTGGCTGATACCACCAGGCGCACGTTACTATACTCTGAAGTTTGTGGAGGTTGGAGAGAGAGAGACGCTGTAATGAAATTTCCTTCTGATTTTGTGTTGCAAATTTCTTTAATTTACAAAGAGAGGACTTTGGGCTGGACGGCGGGATGAAGGAAGGAACCTCTTTTCTCTTCTGATCAGTCTTTCTGTCCCTGGCGCGCGCGCGCGCACACACATACAGGGAGACAGACATTCTCCATTAAACAAAAAATACGCCAGATCTTTTTCAAAACCTTGTCACGTGCAATTAACTCCTTCCCCACCTCCGCGTTGCGCCGTAGCTCCCTCCCTTTCCGCAGCTCCTCGTCCCGTCCCCGTATGGAATAATAAGGCGTCTGACTGGTTTGATCAGGTTGTTTGAACAGCGCTTCCACTGGGTCCAGAGAAGTAGCTTCAGGTTATGAAACGGGACAAATAAAAAGTAAACAGTCTAGTAAAAGTCAATGAAAGCTGCACGTGCTGTGTCTGGGTCACAGGAAACCGACACTGATATGGCTCTCTTTCTCTCTCTCTCTCCCCCCCCCCCTCAATCTTTCTTACTTTTTCCTGAACGCAGCTGGGAACTGCTGGCTCCGACAAGCCAGGAACGGCCGGTGCCAGGTCCTTTACAAAAATGGGCTCAGCAAAGAGGAATGCTGTAAAACCGGCCGTCTGACCACTTCGTGGACCGAGGAGGACGTCAGCGACCACGTGCTTTTCAAGTGGATGATTTTTAGCGGGGGTGCCCCCAATTGCATCCCCTGCAAAGGTGGGTGCTTCTTTAAACACACACACACACACACACACACACACACACACACACACACAGGGAAACTTTTAAGAAATGCCTTTATTGCTTTCCAGACAGGGATGGGCAACTTAAGGCCCTCCAGATGTTGTGGAACTGTAGCTCCCACCAGTCTTAGACAACACCTGTCTTGGGCAGTGGTTAGGGATGATGAGAGCTGCAGCCCACCAACAGCTGGTGGGTTGCAGGTAGTACACCCCTGCTTTTAAAAGAGTGTCTTAAACTGACTTATCCCCTCCTCCCCAGTGCAGGGCCTAATTGTGCTAGGGTTCAGTCCCAAAATCTATCTTCCAAGCCATGGGCTTCAATCATGAAAGAGGAGAGAGAACAGATGAGAGTACCCCCTAGCAAGTGCAGAGAGAACTCACTCTACTGTCTACTGGGTAAATACAGTGTCATCAAAGAAAAGAGTTCCACTGAAACTGCCCACGCTGGCTAGAGGATTCTGGATGTTGTTGTCCAAGAGTGGGAGGGGGGTGTTTGTTTTTTTGAAGTTCTGCTTATCCTGAATCAGACTATTAATCTGTCAAGGATAGTATTATCCATATCCTGAATGGGAGTCATTCTCCAGGGTTTGGGATGAAACCTTTCTTAGCACTGTCTGGAAGTGCTGGGGACTTTTGACATGTATACCCTCAATCCCTGTTCCCTTTGCTATGGGCAATGCTATTTTCTTCCTTGAAGAAACTCAAGATTGAGTTGAAGCTTCTGGTTGCCTGATCCCCACAAGTTTGTCTCCCTAATTCCAGATGTATTCAGGGAGGTAATATTTGTGCAAAATGATATTCCACACACATCAGAAGCGCTCTCCAGATATCATATTTCTCAGGGAGGCTTGCCAACAATTTTCCCTGGCAGGAACCCTTGGTCTGTAATAACCGCACAACATGCAAAAAAATCAGCAGGTAACATTTTCCAGGTAACTGGAAGCATTTGCTGAATCACACAGCTCTTTGGAACATGTAGGTCCTGTGAGGCAAGGGCAGAGGGAGATGGCCATACCTACTACTGACTACTGCCATCCTGACTTAAATTAAGGCATGGTTATAAGGAGAAACATGCTGTGTGCATGAGAGGAAGCTGATACTGCTGTTAACATCTTTCAGTGCCAACAGGGTGCTAAGTAGTATAGGAAGTTGGCATGCAGCACAGTGGAATGCAGTACCCAACCCACTCACCCTGGAGAGGTCCAAGTATTCTTGCATATGATTACTCTGGAGAATAAAAAGAAATAAAAAGCAATGGCTTCCTGCCAAAACTTTCCATACAAGCACATGCAACCTTGGGATGACTCTGTTCCAATGACCTTCAACATGAAAGATGTTGGAGGACAAGCCCAATGTGTCAGGGACTCTAGGAGAGCAGGAAAGATTGCCAGAAAGGAAGGCCTGAAACAACTTTAGACAAAAATAAGACAACTTTGAAATGCACCCCTTCCACATGCACAGATGTTCACTTATCAGGAATTAACCACCCTCTGGTTAAAAGGGAGGGGTAAAAGGGAAGGGCTTAGGAATGCTGTTTTGTGGTCTCCAACTCTCAGAATCTTTCAGACAGAATCACCAGCAGATGTGTTCATCAGGGGATTCTGGGAGTGGTAGCCCAAAAAGTAACTTTCTTGAACTCTAAAGAGGAGTAGCCTTAATCCCTTTCTATGCAAATTTGTGGAGTATTTAAGGCACATTGCTGCTGGTTGCATGAAACTATAGAGTGACCACTACTTCTGATTAATTACTGGGGAGTTCACAGATACAATTCCTTGCAACAGAATAAGATACATGTGGGAAGTCTTCATAGATCAAAGCAGACAGTTTAGCAAAATGGGAAAATATTTATTTTTATATATTATATTTATTTTACAGTCTTTTGTCAGGGGAATGTAGGGGAATTTTTTTCTTACTTTCTGGTTCAAAAACTAAAATAATAATGTTTCCCATGTTGGCTGTGGTTCGCAATGTTGCAGTGGGGACTCTGGATGTTATTAAAACAATGTTTCTGTCTTTCTGTTCCACTTCCACTCTCTGTTTACATCCTATTTCCTCTTTAGAAACCTGTGAGAATGTAGACTGTGGTCTTGGGAAGAAATGTAAAATGAACAAGAAGAACAAACCTCGGTGCGTCTGTGCTCCAGATTGCTCCAATATCACATGGAAAGGCCCAGTATGTGGCTTGGATGGCAAAACTTACAAAAATGAATGTGCCCTTCTGAAAGCCAGATGTAAAGAACAACCTGATCTGGAAGTCCAATATCAGGGCAAATGCAAAAGTAGGTTTACAACAAAGATGCTCTCTGGTTTACATTGTTGCAGGGGGCAGGGGAGAGAGGCAGACTTTGGAAAAAGTGTGGTATTGGAGATAGTTTAGACTGCAAGAACAACTCAGCTAGCTATTGGCCATGCTGGCTGGGAATTCTGGGAGTTGTAGTCTAAAAGGTTTTTTTCCCCAAACTCTGGGAAGAAAGAGTATGTGTGTGAGTGAGTGTATAAAATTGTCTGAAGATGTAAACTAATTATTATAGTACAGTACATTAGGGACTAATGGGACCAGGCAAAAAAGTGGTGGATTATAGCAAAAATTGCCAAAATAATAATACAAAGTAGTCTTAATATTGAAACAGATAAGGAGGCAAGCTGAAGTCCATAAATATCAGTGGACCAGGCTAATCTTCACAAATGCAGCAGAATGAACAGACAGAATCTTGAGACAGTATCACTGTGGAGTATAAGTGGGGCATACAATTTCAAGATTATTTCCTTTCTTAGAAGCTTCTCCAAAGATGACACCTGGTAACATAATGGAGAAAAGGGATAACCCCGCTGTCTCTTCCTTGCAGGAGATTCTCATTGGGATTTGACTGAGGGTTGTTTTTATTTACATTTTTTATTTATATGAAGAAACATTCACCGCATAACATACACACAGAGAGAAAGAGACTTCCAATCTGAATAATGAGGGTCAATTCTGCTGATTTAGAAAGCAATCATTTTATTCCCACCTTATTTTGTGGCAGGAGCAGACTAGGCTTACTTTTAGGCAAGAATACAGATAAAGCAAGAATTCTTCTGGTGGGCAACTAGGGCAGGTCTGAGAGCCAGTTTTCTGCCCCATTCCAGGGGCCATACCTTTTTCCAAAAAAAAAAAAATCTATTTCAATTTTTGAAAAATGGGTATTTTAAAAAATGTTAAACAATTTACTGAGTGAGGGGATGCAATCTATTTAAAAATTGACTTGACATTCTCAGAGGCTTCCAGAAGAGGCAGCTGGTCCAGTTTTTGTCCAAAAGCTTTCTATTCTTGTACTAACTATGCTTAGGAAGTACAAGAACCATTCCCCCCCCCCCTTTTATGTTGTAGGATGAATCATAAGACTGCAAGAATAGTCATGCTAGATTGGACCAAAGGACTAGCTCACATTATGTTTACAGAGTTGTAACCCAGTTGCTTATGGAGAGTCCATAAGAAGGGCAGGCATGCAACATCACCCGGCCATGTGTACTTCTCTGCAATTGGCATACAGGGACAAACTGTGGAAGCTGGTATGCAAACTATGGAGATCTATGGACCCTTCTGAACTATTTTAATTGCTAACCTGAGACATTTTCCCAGGATTTGTTTAGTAGGGATAGTTAAGGACAGCTTAAGCAAGAAGGATTCCATCAATAGAAGGCCCTCACTGCCATTGTTTGCTAGCTGCAGAGAAACATGTGGGAGTATCTGCTTCTCCTTGCCACTGTCAACATTCCTTTCCCAAGGGAGTATTACCCAAATGAGCAAAGAGGATAATAGCAGAACCACAGTAGTCTTGGCAATGGGTCCCCAATGGGTGTTCAGGAATGCCAAGCACTTGCACTAATCCTTGGTTGATCACAAGGGGCAACAGGATGCAGACTAGGTTGTTCCTCATTCAGATCCAAACAATGATTATACTGTCTATATTGTGGCTGGCACGTAGTAGAATCTGAGGAAATCACTTTTTCAATTTCAGAATCCCCTAATTGTAATCGGAAGGAGTAAGCTTCCAAACTCAGAATATGAGATAACTCAAGAGTCACACAGTCCCTAGTTCATGCTCATGAAGAAAGCTGCTGAATGCTTCTCCATTGTTATTATTTGTGACATGCATTTCTTTATGCTACCTGATAGTGAAGATGGTTGCTGTCTTCTGTTGTTCATGGATTGTCTTCCTGGATATAGTTTTGTTTTGTTTTGTTTCAGAGACCTGCAGGGATGTTTTATGCCAGGGCAGTTCCACGTGTGTGGTTGATCAAAATAATAATGCCAACTGCGTGACATGTAATCGGATTTGTCCAGAGCCTACCTCCCCAGATCAATATCTCTGTGGGAATGATGGAATTACATATGCAAGCGCCTGTCATCTGAGGAAAGCTACTTGCCTACTCGGAAGATCCATTGGCCTAGCTTACGAAGGAAAATGTGTCAGTAAGTACCTTGGTTTCAGAGGAGTATGCTAAGGAAATTTGGTGGTATAAGAGTCCATTTTTTAAAACAAGAAGATGAACACAACTGCCTTGGGGAAGCAGCTGTGTCTTCTGACTTGGAATCCCAGCTTCACAGAGTGCAACTAGACATTAGGAGGAAAAAAAAATGGATTTCCCTGCCAGAGATCTAGTGCAAGGACAGAAGTTACTTGTTAGTTAGGACTAACAAAAGACATTTTGCTGTTTGATTTCAAGTGACACAGTTCACAAACAAAAGCTGACTGGACTAGCAATTAATTCTTACTTCAAGATATAAAACATACAGTGATCTTTGCCATACCTGAGCCTGACTGAGGAGGACACAACAAGGATACAGCTTAGGGGTGTAGGGGCAAGAAGAAAAGCCTTCCCTCCACTTCCACCACTGCCTTAGAAGGACACTCTTTTTTTAAAGAGCACTAGTTATGGCATGTTCCAGTCCCAGTTCCACCTCTCCTTGCCCCACAAATGGGCACATTTACAACTTTGAACTCTCCCGCCATGGAGAGGAAGAGGGTGCCAGCAGTGGGTTTAATGGTCCTTTCAAACCACCAAGAAAGGTGGGAAAAAGCCTTCAATCTCTTGGTTGGCATGCAAACCTTACTGGAGCCAACTCCACTGCCACCAACATGTTCCTCATTCTCCCTTCTTTTTCCTTTAATGGCAAGGACCAAGAGAGAGGGCTGGTGGCACCTATATCACTGATGGGCCAACAGCTCAGAAGTCTTGTGCTCTGTCCCCAAACCAGTCTCCTGGGGAACAGGGTAAGTGCGTACAGCTCTCTCCCCCTCACTTTGCCAGCATTCCTCACCCACAGCATCTGCTACCTCACTTTACCTAATGATAGTACTGGTCCTGCATAAGGGAAGAAATAGGTCAAAGAAGTATTTCATCATTTCCCTAATCTAATCTTTCCTCCAAGCCATTTTCATTGATTTTTTTTTTCACATGCCAGGGAATGTAGCCTCTCTTTCCTGTCCACAGATCCTGTAAATGCTCTTTGCTTGTTATCTTGGCACATACAAGTTTAGGAAGATAGGGTTTTCTGAGGAAATGTGTAGCTCAGGCTACCATCAGATTTGTGGTGGTAGACTGTGGCTACTTAATGGTGAGCAAAGCGCTGATTGTTTTGTAAAAGGACATGGAGATAACTTATATAAAGCTCTTTTAATACTGTAGAAAAGTTGTACAAAATTGCTATCATCACCATCACCTTCATCCTCCTCCTCCTCCCCCCACTTACCTTTTGGGGAATCTTGTCAATGGACAGTGTGGCAGATGGCTTACAGGCCTATTTATTGGGAACAACTGAGGCAGTCCCTACAGCCTGAGCTATTGCTCCTCCTGTCAAAATGGGCATAAGTCCCAGCAGCAGCAAGACTCAAGAAGAGTCACCAGGGCTAGCCCCATATGTGTTGCAGTCTGAGACAAAGCAGGAAATGACACCTTTCTCCAAATCAAGGCACGTGTTGTACAAGGTCAATATTTTGACATCAGAGGCAGAAATCTCACCAGAACCTCTCCTTATCCCCCTTCATGGTAGTAAAAATGCAGTGCTAATAAATTAATTTAAACGAGTTAAATGAAAAGAGCCACTTTGTTGCTCTTTTATGATATCCCCAAATTGATACCCATATATATTGCTGTCTAATGGTAGGGCAAGCCATAATAATCACATACATTCCAGTTGGATAGGATACCTGGAGGTGCCTAGTGGAACCTCCAGAAGAAAGGAATGTCTGGACACTCAGAAATACCTTCTGTAAGTCAATAAGGCAGTGGCTGATTGGAGCAGTGAACTTTGAGCCATTTCTTGATTGTATTGTATGGTGATATGATCAAGGAATAATGCCTAAAGTTGACCGAAGAGCAGAATAGAGAAGTGAAGGAGCTCCAATGGGGAACAGCTTGAGCGGGGTATATAAAACAAGGCATCACCATCATCACCATTGCCTCATCACTATTCATTTATATAAGCCTTCCAAGTGCTCAAAATGCTTCACATGTATAATCTAATTGTAAAGTAGAACTGTATTATTGTCCTCTCATCATGGAGCCTGAGACACAACAGCTTGCCTAAGGGCACATGATGAATTCATGGCAGAAATAACATTCAAACCAAAAACTTCCTGATACATGTCAAAGCCACTATATCAGACCAGCTTGTTGGTCTAGGATACTATTACTATTGATCATATATACAGCATCTCTTTTTGGATTTAGTAAATTCCTTGCATACTTTCTTGTGGCTGGATCTCACAACAAGCCATTGGGGCATTATTTCCATGTTAAAGATGAGGAACTAAGAGTAAAGGGATTTGATGATGACTACATGATAAAGCCTTGGCAGAAGTCTGGTATTAACCCTTGCCTGCTCTAAGGCAGATTCTTTGTTCCTAACACAGTTGATTACAGTATATTATGATTAGGACTGTAAGATCTAGTTTGCTTAATTGCTCTTATAAATAGATTTAAAATGTGTTTATTGACTAAAAAGGTGTCCCCAGTTAACTGAATAGCAGATGCAAATATTCTGAAATATGTTTATTACTATGTAATTAACTACTTTTTAGAAAATCCTGCAAACAGAAAACACTATCCTGGAAGAGGCATTCTTCCCTATGTGGGAAGCAATTGGAAATTCCTCCTGCAAATAATTTACATATAAATTCAAAGCTAATTTCTTTGAAGAAAAACTGGCCTAGACTAAGACTAATCTACATAGAATTAAGTCCCGTTAAAATCAGTTGGACTTATTTCTGTGTTGACATGTATAGCAATGCTGGTAATTAAATCATCAGTATAGGAAAATACTAGAGTCTTTGATCTAGCGATCAGCTAAAACTCACAGAGTTATCTTTAACTGGGCAACAGTCATAATTACAACAGTATTTGCTTACAGTAGAAGAGAGGAAGATATTAGCAAGTAGCAAGATGAGATGCAAGCACTGAACAATTAGTTATGGGTGCTGAAATTTGTATTTCCAGGTCTGAAAAATACAGATTTGGCTAACCCATAATGATTGTTTCTGAGCCAAACTTTCCAGCTTCCCTTCCATCTCATCTTTGTTGGAAACCTTTGATGGTTTCTCCAGCAATAGAAGAATGGAAAGGGAGGAGGTTTCACTCCTAATTTCCCTTTTTTTGACACCACTCTGTATGCTGCAATGGCTTCAGTTGGAAATGTAATCCTGCAGTCTTGGAAAATATCATTTCCCCCTATGCTATATATAACTCAGGACAAACTATATTTTCCATGGTTCCTATCACTATGCATGCAACCATAGCACTTTCCCACAGATCAGAGAGGATATGGGAAAAATGTTGCTATCGTTTTCTACATCTCCCTGTTGCTGGCACCAGAACCTCAGTAAACATGAATAAAGGATGGACAGCAAGCAGGTGGGTAAGTTTAAGGGAGGTTTCTCACAGAAGTTGGGAGAAAGATCAGACACCATAATGCCATCACAGTGGTTGGGGATGTAAATAACCCAGCTATTTTCTGGATTTTTAGAAAACCCAGCTGAATTCAAAGCCTAACTGGCGGGAGGTGGAGTTTTATCCATTTACAATAATAAAGGAAAGTGTGTGTCCATATTAGTGACTGTGTCCCAGCCACAGTTCCAGGACTCTGAAACTTGGTATGGATATTAAGAAGGCCCTCAGTTTATTTCATTTTTAAAAACTGATTAAGTGTACTTATCTAAAGTATGTCTGCAGCCTATAATACCATCTCCAGTCACTAGGTGGCAGCCTACCCTAATCTTCCCTAAGGAGGAAAGCAAAGCTGCAGCCATACCTGAGACTGTCATTGCTTGGAAGGGCTTCTAGACAGCTCCAAGCTCTATTTTAAATTGCAGGTCTCCAAATTTTCAAAGACTTGAAATAGAGACAGAAATGTTCTGCTGATTGGTAAGACGGGGGAAGAGTTAACAGAGAGAAAGATTAAACAAGCACTGGAATGGATCAGGAAAAAGGGTGGTAAGGAAGAGAAAGCACAGAGGGTAAGAAAGAGAACAGAATGTGTGTAGGAAGACTACATACTACTATAAGTCATTAATGACTGTGGCAAACATTATAAAACCAGCTTGTTTTCACAAGTAGTACTCAGATCTGGTCCTATATTTCTCACTAGTAAAACGTGCATACTTGTACATTTCAAGTCTGTGTTCTTGCTTTTTCCTTCTCCTTCACCAATGTTCATAACTGATACATTCCACACTCAACAGTGTTTTAACACCTCTTGTGTAAATGATCTTAGAGGTGGATTGGAATGGAGCAGTTCACTCTGAAGAGCTGTTCATACAAATAAGCTAGTGTTATATAGTGTCCAGAACACTGTCTTTAAATGTGCAAAACACAAAGTCCAACCTCTGCTCAGCTATAAAACTCACTGCAAAGTCTTGGAGAAAACCCTCTCAGCCTGAACTGAAAGGTTTGCCAATGTTCTAAAGTCTGACTTTCACAAACAGCAGTTGGTTGTTTTCTATATGTCTTCCAGTCATTTCTGAGTTATGGTGACCCTAAGACAGACTTATAATTGGATTTTCTTGGCAAGATTTGTTAAGAGGAGATTTCCCAGTACCTCCCTTGGAGGCTGAGAGAGTGTGACTTGCTCAAGCTCACCCAGTGGATTTCCATGGCTGAGCAAGGATTTGAACCCTGGCCTCCAGAATCCTAGTCCAACACTCAATGTACCTACAACAGAGCTTTTCAAACTGTGTGTCACAACATGTTAGTGTGTCAGCTACAGTGTGTAGGTGTGTTGTGCAAACCTAAAAGGTGGAGGGTCTGACTCTCCCACTGCCATAGTGGGCCAGGGCCAGGTGGAGAGGTTGCCTCTCCCACCACTGTGCCCCAGGCCAAGGAAGACCCTGGTGAGGGCAGCGACAGTAGGCCAGGCCTGGGTAGCGAGGTGGCCTCCCCCACCACCATCACCACCCTGGGCTGAGGAAGACCACAGCAAGGATGGTGGCAGTGGGCCAGGTCTGGACGAAGGGCTGCCTCTCCCATTGCTGCCACCCTGGGCTGAGGAAGACCCTGGCAAGGGTGGCGGTAGGCCAGGCTCCAGTGGAGAGGCTGAATTACTTACTGAATTACTGTGTCGCAAAATGATGCATGTCTAAAAAGTATGTCACCAACATGAAAAATTTGGAAAGCTCTGACCTACACCATGCTGTCTCTGAGGAGATCGTAAAGCTTAGGCAGGATTATACCACTTTCTAACATAGATATGGATCACATGGTTGAATGTTCTGCCACATTATGAAGTAAAAAGAAAGCAACGCATCCCCAGAAAACTGTACATCTCAAAAACTAGGGGAGTCTAGATGCTTTCTCTCCGGCAGCTGCGGACACATATACATATCTTTTGGTACAGTAGAACATTGACCCATGAAAACTCATACCTCCAGTCTAAAGTGGCACAAGTCTGATGTGACACAGGTTTATCATGTCATCTGCTCCTCTAAGTCTAACTTAGGTCTAAAAAGAAAGATGGCATATGGTAGAAGAAAGTTAGGGTGCCATCTTAGTACATGATTGGGTGTCTCAGCTTAACCCAAGGGACAGTTTCATTAAGTTTCTTCCAGGATGATAACATTTCTGGAATAGGAAGAGGAAAAGTTTAAAAACATTCTTACAACTACTCTCCAATATATTGCAATGATTTCTGTGGGAATCAATCTGAAAATTCTTGTTCAGGAAAGTAGTCTAAGTTAATTGAGGAGAAACTGAAAGGATTAACTTCCATATGTGATATTACTTCCTTTTCTTGATAATGTTTTTGCTGGTGCCAAAAATGCCTTGAATTTTTAGAGCTGCTCACAAAAAGATCCTACCTACCAGTTGCCCTCATTTGCTCCTGATCATACCATTATTCACTGAAATCTGACTGACTGTATAGAGCTGTAATGTCATTTCGTTCATTATGTAATTTGATTAGATGGGATCACACCCATGTGATTAATTTAGTAAGGAGAAACAAATAGTATCCCAAGAGAAACAGCGCCAAAAGAGGTAGCAGCTAAGAATTATTCTCAGAAAAGTTTCAGTAGAAATTCCTTTTCCACCAAAGTGGCCAGTCAGTCTTCACTCAAAAAATTAGAGTGGAATAAAATGGGCACTGTCCTTACACAACACATTCCATTCCTCATGTGCTGCACCAAAACCACAGCAGAAGAAATTCCTGAAACCTACCAAAAAAACAATTAAAAATGAGTAGGAATGTACTTTTGAGATCCAGAAGTCAAGATTTTGGTTAAGAAAAGTTTCCAGGGAATTGCAGTGAACTGAATTTAGTGAAGAACTGTTGAGGGTGAATCTTTGGCCCCTATTGCATTGGAACCTGATGCTAGAGAATACCAGGTCTTTGAGTATGTTTTCAGGCTTTTGCACTCAGTTCAGTTAGCTTCCAACAGAAACAGCTGCCTGAGCAAGAGTTCTTAGGAACCATTTTCACATTGATCAAAAACAACTTTTTCCCCAAACTCAGAAAGTTTGGTACATATTGTTTCAAAGGAAACCTTCTGAAACCACCGTCATTAGAAAACAAATCAAGCATGATAAAATGTTTGTCGTTATATGTTTATTTAGCAGACATTGTTCAAATAAGGAAAAGCAATGATTCTGTCTGTATCTGGGAACTGGGGACCAGACTCCTCTGTACTTGTGCTTTGGTCCCATTGGTTTCAAGGATTTAAAAATGTTCTTAGCTTTCTCATGGCGTGCAACATGGTGATTATCAAATGGAGATCAACAGGCCGGATCCTATCCTTAGCTATGTTTTCTTTCAGTAATGGCCTGTGATTTTTCTGTGGTTGCAAACTTAAAATCATGTACTCCAAGAGTTCTACTAAGAAAGCAAAAGAATGACTTTATAGAGCATTTTGAATTTTTTAACAAGTTACCAATTTGTTAATGTATTGCAAATTATACATCTTGAATGGAATTTACAGATAAAAACAAGTACAGTAGCTACTACTAAGAAAGCTATTTTAGCTACATGATCCTGGACTTGCCTTGTTTTAACAATGGTCCTTCATTAGATCTTGGATATGTTATTTTAAAAAAAACCCTACAACTTCTACAATCCCTTAGTCAGCATTTCCTCTTTTCTACACCTCATGTTTAAATAACAATTTTATGATACCCTAAGACTAACATATATTTTGGCATTAGTGTCCATGTGCCAGATCCTGCTTAATCAAAAGCATGAAATGTTATTCTTTCTGCCAGAGGAGAGGCTGAGCGGTCTCTGAGTGGTCAGGGAGTTAAAAGATGCACTCCAGCATCTCCCACCCTAAGGCCATAGTCTCACTTTCCCTATTTCTGTCCTGAAATATGCCAGATGACCACATAAACAGGAGAAATTCTCCGCTTTGATAAGCTACCCTAATGCCTGCAATGAGAAATAAAATCCTGGTCAGTCAACCATGCCTGTGGTGGTGGTGGTGGTGGTGGTGGTGGTGGTGTACCTTCAAGCAACCCTAAGGCAAGTTTATCATGGGGTTTTCTGGAGCTGAGAGTGTATGACTCACCCAATATCATCCAGTGGATTTCCATGGCCAAATGGGGAATCGAACCCTAGACTCCATTATCTAGGCGTGACATTGGGCTTTTCCGCAGTACACTGTTATAGTGCTATTATTCCACTTTCAACATCCTGTGGAATCTTGGGGTTGCAGTTTAGCTAGCGGCATCTAGTATTCCCAGCCAGAGAGCTCTTTGGCCTCAGTAAACTACAAACCCTAGAATTCCAGAGGATGTTGAAAGCTCCATAACAGTGTACTGCAGAAAGGCCCATTGTTACAGTGCTAGAAACTGACCTTCCTAAGGGATGAATCCTATTGGTAATCATAATAAGAGTAAACCCATTAAACTAATAGGGGTTTCATGGGTGTTGACTTGCCATTCAACAATTAACTCAGTGGATCTATTCTAGTTAGGACTAACTAATTGGATTCAGGTTCCTATGTATGGTGTAGGTTCAGCAGCTTGAATATGCATGATTACATTTATAGTCTGCTACTCCTCACCTAAAAATGCTATATTAACACAAGAAATCTGGTAGCACTACTCAAAGAAATTATTCTGAGGTGATTCCCACTGGGTTCATGAGGACTTTTCCCCTATTCCTATTTCCTTAAGGCTTGCAGAATTGCAATGCTGAGAGTGGGGATAGTGTGAAGGTCACTGAATGCTCTTTAATTGGGTATCTGAAGAGCTACTTTGAAGGTCCAAAAGGAGGTCAGTGGAATTCTGTGTTGTGTTTATTTTCATTCAGGGGACGCTATTTTCCCTGTGGTGGTTGTTTTTACCCCAGTTAGCTTTATATGACAAGAATTGGGAGTGGTAGGGCTTCTGGATTCCTACACTTTGACCAGTTACACACACACACCAAAAATGCCACACAGAGCAACTATCCTCAGCAAGACTGACAGAGAGTTTGCTCTATCCTGTACACCCAGAGCATGTAGTCATGGGCCTAAATCCTATTGTTAGTTCCAACTACAGTAGAGCCATTCAATCTGTTGGATTTGCTACATATTGACTCACTAGGCAGCAGTTGATTCCATGGGTCTACTGTACTTGGGACTAAGAGGATTCCAGACACAGACTCCAGAGCCTTTTTGGGATGAAGGGAATTTTCTTTTAGCTGAACCTCAGTTACATTCATGAATTGTTTGCATAACTAATGTACAAGGTTTAACTTTCCACAACAAAAATAGCCACTGACCATGATGTGAGTTGTAGTCCAAAAAAGTAGCTTTTCTCAGCGCTACGCAAAACCAAGAGATAGCTCAAATTTCTTTGGGCCTTCTTACCAAGACTGGCCTCAAAGATTTTTGTTGCCTAAGATAAGGAACAAGATGGCATCTTGTCTCCATGTTATACACAGAAGACAACAAGAACTGCATTTAAATCTTACTGCAAAACATGGGATAGGATCATCCACCGTGCAAGACTGAAAGGTCAAGCCAGGTGGCATACACAGCTCTGTCCTCCAAGAGAGCAGAATGCCTGAGGGGCTCAGGGAGAACTGTCAAAAGGCCAGTTTTCACTGCCATTTGAATGTCTGTCACATGAGGCACCTGCCTCATTCTCCCTAATGGTAGGGCCAGACCTGCCTTTTACCTCCAAGCAATTGGCAGTCTATTGATTCAATGAGTTGTTTTGCTTCTTACTTTTGCTTAAAAAAAAACCTTCCTTTTTACACTTTTTAAATATATATATAAATCTCTTTCCTAGAGGCCAAATCTTGTGAAGACATCCAGTGCAGCACGGGGAAGAAATGTTTGTGGGATTTTAAAGTGGGCAGAGGACGGTGTGCCCTTTGTGATGAGCTATGCCCTGAAAGCAAATCAGACGAAGCTGTCTGTGCCAGCGATAACACCACTTACCCAAGCGAGTGTGCCATGAAGGAGGCAGCCTGTTCCCTGGGTGTGCTTTTGGAAGTAAAGCACCCAGGATCTTGCAACTGTAAGTGAGATATTTAACCTTCCCAGGAACTTTAATCTTCTGAAGGCAAAATAACAATAACAGTAATAAAATCCCTAGAATAGTGAAGACTGACACCTTTATTAAACGTGAAAGGGAACTGTATATAAAGGAGATCTTAAATAGAAAGGTGGATATATTAAACAGATGACTTGTGCTTCCTAAGGCGCAACAGTCAACAGTGAATGTTTTGGGGTGCCTTTTCTTTTTGTAGGAAAGGGTACATTTAACATCAGAGGGTTTCCTTAAATGCATCCTTTTTTTAGCTGCTTCCCTGCCCTTCCTTAATATTGTTTGCTTTAGTGTGCTTTGCTGTTTGCTTTATTAACACCCAGCTACAAACTAATTGCACCCTCCCTTCAGATCCCTCCTCCTCCTGACTCCATCCCCATTCCTGAAACTAGCTTAACACTTAACCAAGTGGGCTCCTGTCTCCTTGCAGTTGCCTCTGAATGAAGGACTCAAAAAAGCAGTTTTAAAAGCCTAGAACACAAGAGCACTTTTTATCTAATTTCAGGAATCTGCCAGTAAAACCTGAGCCATTGAGTCTTCAGAACTTGCTGCAGTTATGACTTCATAGATTATGTAACATGTACACCCATGTGTGCACATACAAACACACATGCAAAAATAAAATAAAAACTTTATGGCATAAGAGCTGGTGCCAAAGCACATCACACTACAAGCCACGCTTTAAAAAAATGCAACTATCTCTTATGGCTGTGCAGGGGGCTTTGAAAACATGCACTGAGCTGCTACTTCGCTGTTGTTGTCCGTGTTTAAACAACAGCTCCCCTGTATTCCCCTATCTAGCCATTAATGAAGACCCTGAGGAAGAGGAAGAAGAGGATGACCAGGACTACAGCTTTCCTATATCTTCCATTCTAGAGTGGTAAAACTTCCATCACTTTTGGAACAGCCAATTTGGGCAAGAAATACAAATGTCCATACTGTACATAAGTGTATGCTTATTTATTTGGGGAAGAAAAAAGTATACATATAGTTGAATCTTGTAGACATTTATTTATACTGTGTCATGTTTTATAATTTATACATAAAAATGTCTGACCTTTTTTTTTTTTTTAAGAAATTTAATCGTTATGGGATGAGCAGTGTTATTTATTGTGAGGTCACTTGCTTGTAAAGTAAAGCTTTTTTTTCTTGTAAACTATAAATCCATTCCTTAGAGCTTAACTCATCACCCCTTCACAACTCTTATCTCCTTGTTTCTACCAGTGTTAACTCTGTCTCACTTTAACAAAACTTTGCATGTCAGTTTCTATTACATTTTTATTTATTGCATTTCCTTCTTGCCGGTTGTGTACATATATCCATGATCCCTCGGGTGTTTGTTTACAAGGAATCTTGACTGACCAAAAGGCGCTGTAAACTGACTTAACTGTATATTCAAGGTGCAATGAGGCAGTCTTTAAGAAACCTCTTCCCCTTGGTTTGTTCTTCTTCTGATTGTATCATGTACTGAGGTGATCTCAAAGTACTGGACATTTATACTGTACTATGAGAATCCAAACCCAAAGATCGGATTATGAAGGCTATTAATAGCTGTGTGGCTAAATGTAACGAGAACATTTTTAAAATACATTGTCATAAATGTCAATGTTTTTATCGCGTCTGTCTTTGGAGATGGTCCTGCCGTTCCATTTTTTGAAAAGTTCTTATGTTTCTCTTTCAAAGTGTTCACAGATTATTATATCAAAGCTTTATCAGTTCAAGTTTCTTGCTTTTCATAATACTTTTTTTTTCTGAAGCAATTTTATATTTTCAAACATGGCGAGTTAAATATAAATTCATTTAAATATATAGTTTTGTACTTTTCTACCATGTAAATGTGCAATGTATATAAAAGTTATAATGTGTATTTGTAAATAAATTATGAGTGAAAAAAATAAAAAAATGGATTTTCCCCACTACATATAAGGGAAAAAATATATATAGACTTTGGTTATTGGTTGTTTAATGTGCTTTACAGGAACTTTTTTTTTTTTTTTTAATGTGGACAGGGTTAGTTTTCAGATAATGGTTTCAGAACCTGCAGGATGTTTTCTCATGTCCCAGATACGTCTGAAGGTCCATTGATGTAGAAGCTTTGCTGAAGCTAAGCAGAATACGCCTAGCCTATGTGTAAGTAGAAGATCAGCAGGGACCACCTTGTATATTACTTTGGAGTTTCATACTCATGGAAGAAAGGTGGAATGTAAGATTTAATATACAGATAAATTAAAAAAAAAACCTTTCTTGGATTAAAAAACATGTAAAGCCAACAGATAGATTACAACAAAGAACTGGCTTAGATCTGATGTGGCAACTTACCTGGTCATATAAGGTGAGTAGTAACAGCTGTCATGTGACCAGGAAGCTGAATTTGGAAAAGTAGCCTTTGTTGGACCTCAAGCTGGCTAAAAGAATCTGGGAACTGCAGTCCCCAATAGACCCTTTTCCAAGCTCTGCTAGGAAGGGAAGTTTTTATAAGCTAAAAAACAATAGTGATAGTAATGGTGATAGGTTTTTTTCCTCCAGCAATAGAAGTGGGCTAGTAGATTTATTTGAAAGGCTACTGTAAATGTTCTGTTGGTGGAAAGGTCTAACAGCGCTTTGGTGAATTTCCCTCCTCTTCACTGTTTTCCAATTTGCTATATGGTCTAAGGCCACACCAGGGGTAATTGTTGGCAAGGGGAGCAGAAAACTATAGAATGTGATGGTACAAACTCACATAATAAATTCAGATAGATGATACTAGTAGGAGTGTTCCATGGAGACCAGAACCTCTTTGGTAAAATACAAAGTACAAGCTGCTCCAAGCCTGGAAAAACTAAACCCTGAGGAAACAGAATTTGAAACTCAACAAAGACATGAACCTTTAAAAAAAAATTGATCTTAGGCAATTTGAAAATAATGAAGGGATCTAGCAGAGCTCTTGGTGTCTGAGAGGGTGGTAAACAAACACAGGTTCAGTCATTGTTACTTACCATCTCTGATTCAACCTCAATCAGTTAAAGCAAAATTCTGCACTGCAACATTGTAAATGTTTCGTTTGGATGTAAAGTCATTTTTAGAAGTCTAGAAAACTCCAGTCCAACTTCTTTTTTCCAGTGTCTCATATTGAGACATATGAGAACTAATGCAGTCAAGTATTTAGAGCATTGGACTTAGGACTGAGGAAACCCAGGTTCCAATCCCCACTCATCAATGAAACTCACTGGGTGACCTTGGACCAGTCACTATCTCTCAGCCCAACCTACCTCACAGGGTTGTTGTGAGGATACAATGAATGGGCAGGGTAAGAGTCATGCACACCACCTTGAGCTTTTTGACAGAAGGTATAAATCTGATAAACAAGTATATTGTAATATTGTCACCACTTGGTCCTCCTATCCCTATTAGACCTTTAACACCTCAGTGCAGTTACTCGCTTCCTTTGAAGTCTTGGGAATCCACCCCTATCCATCCCTCTCTTGTAAATCCACGCAGTGTTGATATAACCATGTATTTTGCCTACATACAATAAAGCTTTTCTTTGATGGACATTGGAATCATGGTGTTTTAATTGTGTACTATCAGGTCCCCTTCCTGAGATGCTATCCTTGTGTAGAATTTGCACCCAGTATTAGATGCAGTTTCTCCATGGCAGCGGGTGGGAGCATTGAGATTTGTGTAAATAATTTAAAACTGCTAGAATATTCTGTTGAGCCATACAGAAGTAGGAGTGTGAAGAATATTTAATTTTTTTCTCATTCTTGACAAGAAAAGGTGTCTCAGCTTTTCAAGACACTTCATAAAAAATTATCAATGGCCATGGGATTTTGCACCCTTATAAAAGACCAGCACTTTTGAGGATATACTTATTTTTATTGGCTTTTTCAGGGAGAAAAAACCCACAGCATTTTGTGCAAAAGAAAACTGATATTTTTTACAAAAAAAAATTACTGGAATGCAACAAAATATTTACAAATATACCAGTATGATTTAAATCCCTGCTCAACCATGGAAACGACTGGGTGACCTTGGGCAAATTGTAGTCTCTGAGCCTCAGAGGAAGGCAAGGGCAAACCCCCTCTGAACAAATCTTGCTGAGAAAACCCCATAATAGGTTTACCATAGGGTCACCATAAAGTCAGATATGTCTTAAAGGCACACAACAATAACATGCTAAAACTCTCATAAATCTTGCCCAGTAGGGAGAAAAGTTTTGAAAATGTTCATTCTGAAAGTGTTATTTTTGATAGGTGAGGACAAAGTAAGTAAAAATTTGCTTGGAACATACTAAAAAGTACTAGAAGCTGGACTTCACAATGAAAGACATTGCTATTGGAAGTCCTTGGCCACTTCCACACAAGTCTGTTATAGTGTGATGATTCCACTTTCAACCTCCTATGGAATCCTGGGGTTTGCAGTTTTGGGAGGGGCCAGCTGGCCCCTGCCGAAACTGCAAACCCCAGGATTCCATAGGAGGTTGAAAGTGGAATCATCGTGCTATAACAGTCTCATGCAGAAATGGCCCTTGTTGGGACTGGCTGTAGAAGTCAGTGTTGGTGGTTGCTTGCCAAGACCATATGGACTGGGAGGGACATTGTTTCTTGGGCCTCCAGTCAACAGGGGCTTCCTGCTCCTGCCTGCCCCACCTACAGTCCCTGCTCTGGCAGACAAGATGGCAGCAGTGGCCAAGTTCAGGGGACCTATTTGTATTTTGTGCCTCTCAGACTGCAGACATTAAGCTGTACTTCTGTCATATCCCCAGCACAGCCCTCGTGGTATTGAAGGAAACTCTGGGCCTTCTGCCATTCCTAATTTTTGACCTCACTGTCCTCTTGTCCAGTCTCTCCTCAGTCCCAGAGGAAGAAAAAGAGGAAGAGATCAACAATTATGGAGAGAAGAACAAGCAGATATAGTTGCTTGCTTGCCCACCTGTCCAGTTCTTTTGCTTTAATCCAGATGTAGAATGCAGACAGACACAGGAGAAAACAAGCATGATCAATGATCTCAGTCATCACCATTATGCCCTTGCCTATCTTGAGGGGAAAAAGTTCAAGTTTTCCAGAAAGTGTAGCAGCATCTTCCACAAATTGGGGAGTGGCTTACCAAGGCTGGACCTACTTCTGGGCAGAGTGAGGCAAATGTTAAGCAACAAATGTTGGGATGGAGCTCCTGGATGCTCTGGATGCTTCCATCTCTTGGAGAACAAAGCTTTGTATGCCACACCACCTCTCCTCGCCCCTGCTGCTTCTGGTGTGGTGGAGAGGGCCATTGTGGATGCTGAAATAAATTTCCACTGCCCAACCAGACAGATTCTGTACATCAAATGGGGAGCTGCCACCAACTTGTTCTCTACTTCAAACAACAAAATGCCTTGGGCTAGGCTGTACCTCAGGATGGCAAGCACACAATGGTAACAAGAACAGGAATAAGAAAAGCTACTGAAATGAAAAGGGAGACCACTGGGAGGATATTACCAGAACTCTTGTATCCTTCTGTGGAAATGTCACTGGAACCAGAGGTAAGACTCAGCAGACATGCCTATTCTGAGACAAAGGAAGAAACAAAATAATAACCTATATATAACAAAAAACACACAAAAAAAGAGATAATCACAGAGAATGAGAGTGTATCCACACAAGAAAGTTATTGCAATTCAATACCACTCTAACTGCCATGGCTCCATCTTATGGGATCCGAGGATATGTATTTTGGAGATGCACATAGATTTGCCTGCTAGATTGCTCTAGTGGCCTCCCTCACCTGAGATATAGTGCTAGAGCTCTCTAGCAGAGAATTCAAAGCAATTGACCAAAGATAAAGCCACAGGTTTCTGCCAGATGGAGCTATGGCAATTAAGGTAATATCAAATTGCTAATAACTGTGTAGTATAGGTACACTCTGAGAGAAACAGAACACTTTCCAACCAAGGTGTGTTGAGAACAGCAGATCAGAATCTCCTTCCACCACACTCTCTCTCATACTTCCCAATTGCTCTAAGAACGGTGTGGAATTTAACCCTCATCCTGTGTGATTGCATGAAATGAGGTTTAATGTGCTTACCCAGACTCTTTACATTGATTAGTCCAATATTTTGTAACCTTCTTGACACAAAGCAATAGAAGAATAAACCTCAAAGGGAGTACTTTTTTAAAAAAAGGATGAAAGATGATGGCACAGCGGCAGAGCTTGGAGTGTGTGGAGAGAGGGTGGGTGGGGGTCAGGGCTATGGCTTGGGGGGCATGGCCACGGTGCATGGGAGCACGACTGCAGTGTGTGGGGGTGTGACCATGGTGCACGGGGGCATGGCCAGGGGGTGCAGGGGCATGGCTATGGGTTTGGCCACCCCAAAAACATTGCCACCCAGGGTGAATTGCCCCCATCACCCCCCCATCCCTATGCAATTGCTATGGCAGCTGAATGCATGTAAGAAGGACAGAGCACTTTTGCTCCATAAAAGATTGGTATCACTTTTTCAGGATGTTGTTTACATGTATTGTCCAATTTCCCATTTATTTCAATGGGACATTTTGATACAGAATAAAACCCATGGGGTGACCTTGGGCAAGTCACACTCTCTCAGAGGAAGGTAACAGCAAAAACCCTTCTGAATAAATGTTGTCAAGAAAACCCCATGATAGGGTTGCCTTAGAGTTGCCAAAAGTCAGAAATGATTTGAAGGGATACAACAAGAAATGCAAATTTTCTGATTACTAATGTCAGTTCTCTGGAAGCAGGAAAAAATTAAATATGGGATATAAATCGGAAAACACTGAAAGAACTCATTTTGAGGTAGTTAAACTGTTATCCTAAGAGATGGGGGACATTGGGGTCCACCCGCAATGCCAGCGTCTCCTTAGAATTTGGGGGAATTATAGCTCAAAGGAGGCCTGCGAGAGGAGGGCAATGGTAGAATCTTTTTACCTATGTATACTAGTACTAAGTGTAGAGAGGACTCCAGTTAAAGTTAGCAAAGTATTTTATTTGAATTGACAAACACCCAAGAAATCAGGCACTCTCAAGAATCATACAAGGCTATTGGAAGGTGAGACAGGAAAGGTTGGATAGAGAGAGCTTGGGTGGAAAGGGTGATAGTTACCAATCCTGCAGAAGTGGCCACAGCGGAGGGATTCAGACATCATCAGACAGCAGCATGGAGGAACAGCACTCTGGAACACTACTTACTACATACTACAATTGGCTGGGGTCAAAGCCAGGGTGTTTACACCCTATTTCACACCCTGAAGGGGTATTTTGACAAAGCTGTAATGGCTTTTCCACAGGACTGACAAAGGGGTCTGGAATGAGCTGATTGCTTTACTCCAGAGTGACAAAATATTAATAGGACTCATGATGTTTTCTTAATGTTCTGATAGAGTGTATGGGGAAGATGTCTGTAGGGTAAGATCAAGGGTTGGTCTCCGACTGCTCACAAATCTGGGCAGTTTGTTTTTCATCGTCTTCAAAAATTCCAAGAGCCTGAAGCGGTGAAGAGATTTGCACAAACCCATCAGTGCTAGGGTTTACTGCATAATCCTATCTGAACTTTTATGACCCCGAACATGTCTCTGGCCAGCTTAACCTTGAACTTGTTCTCCAGCCAGCATGACCCTGATTGTGTCCTCCAGTCATTAATAAATTCAATTTATGAAAATTGCATACGTCATAGGAGGGGTGGTAAGGTATGGTAACAAGACCATGTGTGAGCTGTTACTCTTGCAGAAAAAGTAATTTGTAGAATACAAAATGCTAGGAGGAAACTCAAAAAAGACACATTAACCGCAATTTGGTGTCCTTTTATTTCATCAATGAGTGAGCAAGAATAATTGTATGGTTAACCATCACATCAACAAATATTTTGGGTCTCTTCTTTTCATGCTGTTAAAGTGATATCATGTAATCCTTTCTGGATAAAGCAAAATTAAAAACCAGTGCTTATCATGCTTGGCTAAATGTATTGTTGAGGGTTTTGTTTTTGTCTTTTGTCTTTTCTTTCCTTTTCCAGTTGTATTGATTATTTGTTATTGTTTATTGTCAGAAATTTTAAAAAATGAAAAAAAAATATACAGAACAATGCAAGTTTGCTAGCCCTTAACATCAGCTCTCTGAAAGCAAGTGAAATTTATATGTGGATTATAAACTGAGCACTTAGCTGAGCTGTATTTTTAAACAAAAAGCAGCATAAAATAGTGAAAAGCTAATTTAATTTAACGGACTTTTTTTCAAGCATCAAAACATGTTAGGAGTGGACAATGACAGTTGAAAAAGGGCTAAAATATATCAAGAAAGAAAGGAAAAGAAAAGAAAAGAAAAGAAAAGAAAAGAAAAGAAAAGAAAAGAAAAGAAAAGAAAAGAAAAGAAAAGAGAGTTGGTGAAATTATGGATCATGTAGACCTCCAGATAATCTCTCCCTGCTACTGGATACAGATCCAAAATAGTGATGGGGACAACAACAACAACACAGTACAGAACAACACATAAAAATATGATGGAGCAGTCTCCAATTCTACTTTTGCTTGCATTGGCTGATCCAGATGGAAATCATGAATGCAGGTCTAGACATGGAAACACCATGACTCTTTCTCCCAACTGCTTGAAGACCCATAAGATCTGTGTCTAAACATGCTGAAATATTCAAAAGCACAGAGGTCATCACACTCTCACTCTGTTGGCCTCCAGGTAAAGATCATCTAGCAGGGTATATAAGGTAGTTTCTGTTCAAAATCACTAGAGTAATGCCAGTCCAGTTTAGGGCTGAGATGAAGTCAAATGTCTAGCATTCCACACCTGGCTTGCCTGCTGCAAAGTCCCTGCTCCACTGCCACCCTGCCCCATCCCATTTCAGTACACGACATAGAAAGACAGCAACTGAGGGTACATCTGTGATAACTGAAGCTCCTGTCAGAGCTGCTGCTGATGAGCAGCAGCTGTTGGTCCCTGTTGCTCAGGGTGGAGATGACAAGCAGCAGCTGTTGGTCCCTGTGGCTCTAGCTGGAGATGAGTCCTGCAACTCCAGAACTCCCCCTGCTGCCATGGACCAAGCAGGTGAGGACATTCCTCTGCCTGCTCCTTTAGAGCAACAGGGATCCAATTCTGTGCCTGCTCCTCTGGAGCAATAGGGATCCGATTCTGAAGAGGCTCTGGAGCCTGGTTCAATAAGCCCCCAATCAAGGTGGAGACTCAAGAGGGCTGTGCAAAGGGAGGCTTCCTTGGCTAAGTTTAAGAAGCGGTGACCGGACACACCTGTGCCAGGGGCTATATAACTGCCTGCTTGGAAGCTTCCCTTTGCTTGTAGCAAACTTCTTACAAGCTGTCCGCTTGGCTGTACCTTGCTCCCAGCACGTGATTCCTGTTACCTTGAATTGATCTCTGGACTCTTGACCCTTGGCTTTGGAACTCTGACTATGGCTTTGCTTGGCGCTCTGGTAAATGAACTTCCTTGAGTAAGTGCTTGCTTGTCTCCTCCCGGCTGGACTTTGCTGGCTCTCCCATTCTCTTCTCTGGGCTGGCTTGCTGCCTGGGTCTCTGACCTTCACAACATCTGCACTCCACCATCATAGGAGTTTGATACTGTCACTTTAATTCCATCCTCTATGATTGCATTGTTCATGTTTTTTTTCAGAGAGGCTTAGCCTTCTCTAGTGTTCATTGGAGCTCTCTGGTGTCTCATGAAACCACAAAACACAGGCTTCCATAATCATGCTGTAGTATGATATCAAAGTGATATAATTGAGGAGACACCCAAAGTCCTGTATTCTTACCCTGTGTACTCCCTGGGCAGGGAAAAAGAGAGAGTTGGGGAATTCATAGAGGAGGAGTTGGCTGAATTTGGATAAACCAAGCTTTTTCTTGATTTCTTTACAGCTGAGCCCCTAATGGTCTTGTACTGTGCCATTTCTCATCCTTAAATGAAGCTATTACTCCTCTCCCTGGTAATTTTAATCCACTTTGCACTTCCCCATGTCATTTTGTTCAATTCCTTTCCTGTTCTACCTTCATTTTTAAACCACTCACTTCTCTGTCTGTCTGTCTCTGATTCTCTCTTTTTAACTGAGGGATGGGTCAATTCCACAAGAACCTCACAAATGTCTGGAGGTGCTTAGCATCTGAGGTTCTATATTAGACAAGAGGACAGTGATCTAATGTTGCAGGAAAGGATCTCTTGTAGCATTAATTGTTACACTCAAACCATAAGAAGTGAGGGACTCATCCATCACTGTTATCAACCAAGCAGCTAATACTTGGAGATACCCAACACCTTATCAAAACTAGCTGTAAATAAATAAAATGACATAAGAAACTGAATGTATAGTTATCTGAAGCTCCATGTGTAGAACAACAAACTACCATGTAACAGATTTTCAGTCTGTGTGTTGAAACTTGATTTGTATACAAATTCATTTACCTTCTAGGAAATGAGAAAACCAAAAGAAGACCACTTTCTTATCTCTCCCATCATCCTTCCTTGCACGACAACTGAAAAAACAAAGTATTCCAGAACCTGAGCAGCAATTAAATTATATAGTAACTGGTAGGTGATGTTGTACGGTTTAGAATGGTGGAACTCCATTATGAAAGCAAGTCTGCCACATGTTTAGAAAGATACCACTCTGTTTCAGAAATGGAAGGAATGTGTGAGACACTTATTCCTATGGGATACTAACTGAATGCATAAACAAGACAGATTAAAGCAAGTAACAAAGCTACAGATGAATTGAATATGAGGTGTCCATGCTAACTTGCATAAATGTATTAACCTGCCAACTGTTCCATGCTGTATTCATATTCATACAGTTGTTGCGTGAATTTTGCTGGAGGAAAAATCAAAGGAAGCAGTTGAATAGATGACTACTATGCTCTTAGACACAACTTTGACATATTTTATTTATTGAATATCACCTCTCTACTCAGCGAGTGCTCGAGGCAATTTACAATAGCAACCTAAAAACAGTAACATACAACAGTTCTTAAACAATGCTGATAAAAATATGTGCACTGCAATAAAACAGGAGAAATTTCTGAAATCAAAGATTAGCATCGGTAGATAAAAGTATAACGGAATGGCATAGTCCCCCTCCTCCACCGGTCGTTTAAGGGTAGAGTTTGAATAGTTATTTCCAAGAACATTCCTCTCCAGTACTTAGCTACCATAAGCACTGCATTTTGGGTGGATGGGTTACAACACAGTAACTTTGTATTAGCATTGTACTTAGTATTAGCATTTGATATATTAGCATTGTGTTTTTAGCTTCACATGTTCTTTTAAATTTTGTTCCTGCGAGATGGAATATAACAGAGGGTCAGCAGTGTTGATCCTGTGTGTTTTCACTGTCCATTTCCACACTACACTCTTATAGCGCGATTATTCCACTTTCAACATCCTATGGAATCCTGGGGTTTGCAGTTTTGGGAGAGGCTGGCTGGCCCCTCCCAAAACTGTAAACCCCAGGATTCCATAGGATGTTGAAAGTGGAATAATTGTGCTATAAGAGTGTAGTGATGTTGCAAAAAGACTTATACTCCAGCACTGGAATAATAAAGCACTAGAATAATAAAAAACATTCATCATCTGTCATTCAGTGGTCAGAAGGTCTTACTACTTTAGATAGATGTGAGTGTGCATTTTCTAGACGTCAACCTCAAAAAAAAAAATATTACTATTACTGTTAATATTTAGTTTAATTATATTTTTAACCTTGATATATATATATATATTTTTAGCTACGTCTCTTTTAACGGTTATAAACTGATTTGAGCCCCAAACCAGGAAAAAGGCAGGACACAAAGCAGTTTACAAGAGTTAAGAGAGAGATGGATTTTTTAAAAAAATAGGCATACCAAATACAAAAGTTAAAAAATACAACTAAACTATCCATAAAATTAAAGCCAGTTAAAAAACATAACTCTTTAAACCAACTAATCAAAACACAGACAATACAGCACAATTTGGCAGGATTAGTCAGTCTTCAAAAGCCAGCTGATTTTTTTAATGTCTTAATTTGCTTGCATAAAGGTATCAGGTTGGTAGGAGTCTTACTTCTCTAGAAAGGGTGTTCCAGACCCCAGGACCAACCACTGAGAAGACCCTCTCCCATGTTCCTACCAGTCTTACCTGTGAATGTAATGGATACAGCTAAGCAGATCTCAAAGCACTGGCTGGCTTTGTAAGGGAGAATAGGATTCTTCATATAAGCTGGATCTGAGCTGTACAGAGATTTAAAGATTACAACAAGTACTTGGAACAAGTGGGCAGCCTGAGGAGTTTTTGCAAAAAAGAAGTTGTTGCAACAAGAGAACTGTTTTTGGAAATAAGGTCAGTTTATATCAGTATGGCCCTTTCCGCACCAGGCAATTAGAACAGGGCAGTGCGTCCTCTCACGGAGGTCGCCTGCACCTTGGAGCGGACTAGGAGTGGACTACTTACCGGAGATCCACACCTCAGTCCGCTCCAAAACGACCCCAAGTGGTCCTCCAGCGTGTTTTCTAAAGTGTCAATGTCAGGCGGCAGCTAAGCAGACACAGAGGCAAGAGCTGAGTTTATGGCTTTAGTAATAAATAAAGCAAGAGGTTATGTCACCAAAACAAACATTCAAATCTCAAGGGCAGCAAACTCAAACAGCAAGATTTAGCCTGGAACAGAAAGCCATGACACAGGATGCAAATTCCCAGTTGGTCAACAGTTGTTGCCCCATGCCCAACTCCAACAGCGTCTGTCTTAAATACACAGTCCTTAGCCCAGCTGGGGCTGATCAAATGTCCATTGGCCCAGCTCACAGCTGGAGCCCCTCAAGACTTCAGGGCCGATTCATCAGATGCTTCTTCCGCAGCCACTGAGACCTCCGAACTGCCCCCTTCTCCAGCCGCCTCTGGAGGAACGTGGGGGAGGGTCTGCTGCAAACTCTGGGCTGGAGTCAGAAACACCAACCTCTGTTGGGTCAGAAGCACTATCCTCTGTCTCTGGAGCACAACATCTGTTGCAGGTACTGGTTCAGGATCCATGCCCAGGACAGCTGTGGGGTCACTGGCAGACTCCTCCCTAGACTCTGAAGGAGCCCCCTCTCCCAAAGGCTCCTCCAAGGGATCCTCCCCCGGCTGGCAGTCTAAATCTAAATCAGAGTCCAAGTCTGAATCGGCAGCATGTTCAGCCTGGTTTATGACATAAAGACTGAAAAAAACAGGTCTTTATTTTCCTGGAATGCGCCATTGCGTTCCTGCTCCCTTGTGCTGATTTGCAGGCTCGCACCAATGAGAGCCTGTGATCTGCGGAGGGCAGGCTTTAGGCATGGCGAGCTTCAGCAGTTGGTCAGGACCCACGACCAACCAGAAGCCGCCATTTTGGAAGCCGGAAGCCGCCATTTTGGAAGCTGGAGCACATCTACAGGCCTCATATTCCTCCGATTCACCCTGGACCAAGGAGGAGCCCTGTGGAAGGGCTTCAGGGACAGTCCGCGTTGCTGCAGACCCTAGAAGAAGCAGTAGGTAACAGCACAGAGCGATTCCCTCGCCTCGTGTGGAAAGAGCCTATATATGCCCAACCTATGTTTGTACCCCTTTGTATTTTTCCTTCCTTCTCCGCCCCATGTTTCTTTTCATTTTTTCCCTTTGTTTCTTTTCTTTATAATCATATTTTTTAAAGTTCAATTTAAAAAAAAAATCATTGCATTTTTTTTAAAAAAATTCACCTTTCTGTTGTTTTTATGAAGCTGGACAGTATAATCTCCTGACTTGTACAAAATACTTTCTCTATGTTTCTGCCACCTCTTTTCACCTAAGCATGCACAAGAACATGAGGCAGCACCATAAGCCAACACTTGAACTATGTGATATTCCTCCCTCACAATTAATTCAGGCCATGCCCCCATAACTATAAAAGCAACTGAATAGTTGCAGCAACATTACAAAAGTGACAAAGTGGTCCCTTGTTTAGTTGTTTGCTCAGTGTGATGCAATTATTAGAAAATAAAGAATCCATTAAAAACAATTCATTTATTTCTATAAACAATAGTTTTCCAAGCATTAATATTGGGGATATTTGTTTATTTCAAAATAAGGTAATACAACATAGGTCAGCAAGAGAAAAGAAGGTAACCAGTTGCTTCCAAGTTCCGTCTAAAGCAAGGTTTATCAACCAGGGTTACCCAGAATTAGAGTTTCTCCAAGAGACTGTGATTGAAAAAAATAAACACTAGGAAGGAGCTGTGAATATAATTTTTATGCAGGGGTTCCCTGAGGCCTGAACATTTTTTCAAGGGTTCTTCCAGGGTAAAAAGGTAGGAAAAAGTCTGGTCTAGAGACTTATAAAATGGGAGCCAACCTATCTTCCCTGGGAAGGAAAGTCTACAGATAGAGTATTGCTAGGCAGAATGCCTCTGCCATTCTTCCAGCAGATAACCTTCAGATAACCAATGGAGACAGGTTCATATGGGATAAGGTAATCTTTTACATAGCCTGGCCCCATAGGAAGCCAGCTTATTTCAAGACTGGTGCTATATAAAATCCTAATAAATGAGCAGTAAATTGTCATTGATTTAAATTCTTCTTATTGGCACTGAATAAGGAAGTGGAGGGTTTCCTGCCTCATGTGCCAAAATAATTGGATTGACTCAGGGGATTATGTATCTTGAACTGATTGTATGTGTGTAGGTTGGTGCCATTTGTTGCTCCATATTAACAACAAAATATCTTGGGTCAGCCCTGATGTGTTCACCTGTGAGATTTCAGAAATCACTTTTGTCATTCTTTCCAGCAGAATTTACATATTTTCAGACTCCATTTTGCAAAGCACAGCATCTCTACAGTTAATTTTTCTTTTTGCCAGTACATGAACATGTGCGCCATTGGCACTAGAAATTGTTCTATACAATCATGTACCCAGGTGAGTAACAGAATAGAGAAAGGAGCTGCTTCTCCACTGACTGATCAGCCCTACATGTGCTTCTAGCTAGCATTCATTTGGAGAAAAGACCATGTGGATCCCATGTAGGAAAATCTAAGCAACCACTAGCTTTATGTGAAGTAGTGTGTTGATATACAATCCAACATGTATAGTATGCCTGTAACAAGGTGGGTTTTTTTCTTGCAGATGCCCCTAAGGAACAAAACGTTTCAAGAATGTTTACAGAAATAATGTGTTGTACTAGTCTCGTGGGAACAGTTATTGGAGCAGATAAAGAAAGAATGAGCACTAACAGGGAATCTGTGGGTAATGTATGGATTCTTGCAGGCTATCCACCTATTTGAGGTGGCAGCATTATTTCGTCTTTGATCAAAGAGCTGATTTCCTTCTGTTCATTTGGCCATGATATAAAAAGTATGTGTGTTAAGTACTAATAGTGGCATGTATTCAACAGTGTCTTTCTGCTCTTAATACCATTCTACTGGGGGACACCTACTTCCAAACTATGCACAAAGTGGGCAATCCAACATAATGTTAAGCCATTCAACTGGTTGCAGAGCCAACAGTAGATCCAGCTGCAGAAAGCATTGTGCAACAGTAGCCTGGATAGGAACCAGAAGAAATTCTACTTATGCAACTAGAAAAACAACAGTGTGATCTGCTGTTTGAGTCAGTGTGGCTCAAACTCAGGAGGCCAGGGTCTGAATCCATGTTTGGCCATGGAACTCACTGGATGACCTTGGGCAACACGCACTCTGTCATCTTCAGAGGCAGGCAAAGGCAGCCAAGAAAAACCCTGTGATAGGTTTGCCTTAGGGTTGCCATAAGTTGGAGATGACTTGAAGGAACACCATTTCTCACCACTAACATTACACTGGATTTCGGCCATTGGGTTTTCTTCACTTTGCCAGTGACAGCGAACAGGAATTGCAAGGTGTGATCTGCCCTTGCTAGTTGGATCAGATTTCAATTAAGGTCAATTCATTCATTCATTCATTTGGAGACACATAAATACATACATACCTGATCTTTCAGTCATAAAAAGAACACTGAGGTTGCTTATAGCAAGAAGGAAGAGAAGGAAATGGGGAGGGTGGGAGGAAGGAGAGCAAGCCGTAATTTATGTTTGCAAAAGCAAAGGCTGAAATCCTGTTGGTTACTCCTACTAGAGTAGTCCCTTTGAATCAACTGCTGAATCATGAGTCACACATAAATAAATTTTATTGATTCACAGTTTACTCTAGTTAGGACTAACAATAGGATTTAGTCCATAGTGTCCTATATGTTACAGAAACAAAAATGCCTTACCACTGCTCACCGGGGCTCCTTCATGGCATTCTTTTGTTGTTCCAAACAGAATGTCCCATGGAACCAGTGCTCCAGTTTGATGTAGTACATTCACAAGGGCGTTGCAGGGGAGGTATGGCAACCTCATACAGGAACAGGCACTGGTAGTTTCCCTGAGAACTGTACTATATTCTATCCCTGGCGCTTTCTGCACAAAGCTGATACAACGCAATAGCATCATATTGTTGCTTTTACATCTGCAGGTTAAACCAATTTGACGTCGTTCTGTCCTCCGTGGTTCTGCACAAGTTGAGCTCTTAGCGTGGTTAAAATCTATGTTAAACTGATGTATTGTAAAAATGGAAAAAATCCAACGTAAACAACCCAAACTGTTTCTGCTGTGTTTTTTCCTACGTGCAGAAGCATTACATTGATTCACACACTTGTGCTAAAACATCGCAACCGTTTCTACAACTTTTTTTAAAAAAATTGACCAATCAGAAGCGGTGGGGTGGAGCAAGGGAGGGGAAAAGGAGTTCCATGAGAACTGATGATATGGAAGCTACAAACGATTTTCTCTGCTTTACTTCAATAGAAACTGAAGACGGCAGATAGGAATTGGGGTAAGTCAGAGTAAAAAACACCGCTCATGACACGTGGTGAAACACTCCTCCACTCTAATGCAGAAACAGCATTAGAAAGGGAGAGGATAGCCAAACCAACACTTGAGGTATTACCTTTTTTCTCTACTCCCCTTCTCTTTCAAATGAACTGTAGCTATCTAATCTTTAAAGGTAGCCTGCTCCAAGTTATTCAAAGTTGTTTCCCAAAGATTAAGTAAACTCTGACAGGCATTCCCCACCAGCTGAATGTTTGGGCTAAAGTAATGTGCTTTCAGGTCATAGTTTTGGAGGATGGCCTTTGGACACAGAAAACAATGGAGAAAACAGGTATGTAATTTTTCCAAACACTGTGAAGAACTACCCAAATTCTTCCAAATTTTCCCAGAAAAAAATTCACATAATTGCTAAGTTAATCTGAAGCAAGTTTGGGAGAGTTCCTTCATCTCTAAAACAATTGTTATTCAGTGAAAAGGCCTATGTTTGGTATAAATAGTCCTTTAAAAGGAAGGGCTACATTTCATGTTTTAAATTGTATATCTATATTTAAACTTAATGGTAGTATTTGGTGTTATCCCACAATACCCCAAGGATTTCAGGGCCAGGGAAGAGAAAGAAAGAGAGTGGGGCGTAAATGTGATTCTACTTTGGTTGAAAAGACTTCAGGTCCCATGAGACTGATATGTAGATGAGACATTAAGAAAGACTATAATACCCTGTTATTACCTCCCCACATGCAACTAACCAGCACAATAGCCTGAGAATGCCATTCATTCACCAATTTGGGTTGCTATTGAATCCATCCTCTTGTTCCAGGTCTTCACACTGAAAAGGCATCACAGCAAAACCTTGTGGTCATTCAAGTAGAAGGAAATCTGGATACTGAAGTGCTAATTGTGATGGAAGATTCTGAATCCAGTGAAGTGACAGATAAATCACAATGTGGTTAGGATCCAAATCAGGGTTTTTCTCCTCCTCTGTCTCTTTTAGAGACCTTAAAAGAATAGATTAATGCCAATATAGTGCACACTGGGCAGAGCATAAAGTTTTACAGGGCCGAAAATTTAATTTTAACACTGTTCTTTCTAAATATTAAGCAGCAAGTCGTTAAGAAACTAAGGAACCTGAATGTTTATTTTTTAGAGATGTTACATTCCATAATTGCAAATTTCCTTCTTGTTAACTGTGGGCTATGAATACAAAATGTGAGGTTTGCTGATTGAGTTTTGAATGTATAATTGAAGGAACTTGACAGGGTGCCACTGAGTCATGTTGCACCATGAGGTCATCCATTTTACTATCAAATAAGTACAAGGATTTTTAAAATAATAATAACATGTCAGTTGGGAGCTGTCACTTGTATGTTATAACTGTTTCATTCTGAGCTCTGCGTATTATCTTTTTAAAAGATAAGTTTCTATATAGGTTACATTTTCCTGTAAAAGAATCGGCATTTCTAAGAGAAAAGTTTTCAGCAAAGCTACATTAAGCCAGAATTTAGAAGCATTACTAGTTTGGACTGAAGTTCCAAGAGCTTCCCACACAGCATGGACTGGGGGATTCTGGGAGTTGCGGCCCCAAAAGTCCTTTTTTCTATGCTCTGAAATGAACTAGCAAAAACGTGTCCTTCAGCTGCAAACTCAAACCAAATGGTGCATCAGATAAGGCCTTTTTTTTTACTCCTCCTCTCCTCCCTGGCAGTTATTGCATATTCCATTGTTTTGTATTACATTTGTAGCTCATTTCATTATTTTGATGCTTCATATCCCTCTTGTTAAAACTTACCATGACATATGTCAACCCTGCCGAGGGTTTTCTTGGAAAAATTTATTCAGAGGTGGTTTACCATTGTCTTTCTCATAGACTGAGAGTTATCCAGTAGGTTTCCATGACTGGACAGGGATTCTAACCCTGATCCCCTAAACTCTTAATCCAACACTCAAACCAGTCCACTCCACTCCACTGTCTTCTTGTCCTTCTTATACAGTATGATACATGCACATGTCTGATTTTGATTACTGTCACTCATAAGCACATCAGTTTGTGATGAAGCAAGGTTTCTCACTGTTGGGAGTTAGAGTTTCCCAGGGTGTTAGGTCTTTGGAGAAATTCTATGAAAGCTAAAACTGTTAGGAATCAGCTTTCCTTTAGCAGAGCTGCAGAAAAGGCATATCCCAATCTCTGTGTGGCTTCCCTGAACTGAGACTGACTTGGAAAGCAAAACAAGGCAGGCAGTTTCAGGTTCCAAATTTAGAAAAAGTTTACTAATGTATTTTACAATCACATATGCATTGGACAGCCTAAATCCTAACTAGCTAACAAAAAGATTAGGTAAGATAGTAGCTCCATTCTTAACTCATCATCTTCTCAGTGGAGAGGTGAAGCACGGTCAGAGAGGAGAAAGTTAAAGCAAAAATGGCAAAAAGAGCAAGGAGAGAGAAGCATGGTCTTTAAGGTAAGGCCAATGACTCCAGGATCTATCCTGGGTCACATGGTCTGGCAACCTGGATACTATAGCTATGCATTTAAATAACTCAAAGAGCAACACTGAGGCTTTAGTTGAGAAGGCAAAAGGCTTTGACATGCTAAGGAAAAAGAAACTAAGCTAGCTAAGCCCCATATGCCCTAGAATAAGATGTGGGGTGGTGGGAGAATGCCAGAATTTTCCAACACCCATAAATACTAAGACAATATTAGGGAAGTAGTGAAGATTTTTCTCAGATATTATTTCAGTTGTTGAGTAAAGAACTGAATACATAATCCAAAGTAGGTTTTCTCTGAGCCCAGTGCCCCCTCAACATGGTATCTCAGGCAGTTGTGTAGATTGCCTGCTTTCAAATCTGGTTGTGTTTAGCTACATCACCCTCAAGAGCAAAACCTCCTGGTCACAAGTAAATCAAGATGTCCAAGACCAGGGACAGTTAAATGGCTAAACCAAGAAGCAATCCAGTTTCTAAAACAACTCAGAAGACAGAGCTTGGAAAAGATATTTGGGGAACTTCAACTTTCACAACTTCCTAGTGGCCATATTGGCTGAGAAATTCTGGGAGCTGTAGTACAAAAAATAATTTCCCAAAACTCTGTTAAAATCATTTTGCTTGTATGCAATCACAATCTCCATTTCAGCCAAAATCCTCTTCCTGTGAAGGCAGGTGAAAATTCTGAAGCCAGACATATTGAAGAGCAGATATGCTTTTACACTTTACAGTCTCAAAGAAAGAAAGAAAGAAAGACAGACAGAAAGAAAGAAAGTGTCCCGAGCATGCACAAGACTGCACTTTACAGACCTTATCCTAAGGTGTATCCCAAATGTAATCTCATGTAAATTTAATTAAATTTAAAATAGCACAATTGCCATTCAGGCATCAGACTAGCTGTGCTCTCTGTGTACCAACTCTACAGCTCTGTTAAGTAAGAAACATATTTGACAGTATCATGTACTGTGCTCTTTTACAGCTTAGCCTCCACAAAGCATGCAAGATACTTTTAATAAAAGCAATTAATTAGTACAAACCTTGTACTAAGTTCTTAGTCACGATTATAATTACTTTTTTTAAAGTCCTCCACTTTCTTCTTTTGCAAAAGAAACTAAAATGGATACTTTTACTTAGGTCCTTTCTGCAACTCACCTTTTTGCAGAGCTGGGGTGCTGGGATCACGCAAGCAGCCTCTAGCGAGAGGCTCTCACATCTCGGTTCATTCAGCTCCGAAACTATTGCCTGCTTGAGTGAGAGCCCCTCCTCTTCCTTCTGCAGTGCAGCCTGGGATTTTCCAAGGCTGCACTGGGGCAGGAAGCATGAGTGCCATGGCTCCGGAGCTTTACATGCACAGCAAGTGCACGCGGGGCCCTGGAGCGATGTGCAATCGCGCACCATTTTCGGCTCGCAGCTGAAAATGAACTAGTGCGTGATCGGCACCTGCCAGGCCCTGGAGCGTCGCACAATTGTGAGTGCATCATGTGGACCACTCCTTGCAGTTGTCCGGTGTTCCAGGGGCCCTTTTGCATGGCAAATGCCATGCAAAAGGGCCTTAGCCTTTGTAAAGCCTCTGAATGCTACTGCCACTGGCCTGTGATATGAACATCCGTTTCCCTCATCCACCTCATTCTCACCTCAACATCTACAATGGACCAGAGGCAGCAGCACTTATTTGTTAATTAATATATTATTTATTAAAATATTTATACCTCTCCCTCTATCTAAAGACCTCAGACCAGTGTGCAATAAAATCCACTGGACAGTTGTTTACAGTGTAAAGTGATTCAACAACCTAAAAGAAGAAATATTAAAACTGGTTAATATAGAGTAGGCCCTCCACATTTGCAAGGGATAGGGACACAAATCCCTCGTGAATGTCAAATAATCATGAATAGGATGCCCCACTACAGACTTCTACCTGCAGTGGCGAGGCACCACAAGAAGTGCCAGGAGCTGGTGACCTGCTTCCCTGGGCCTTCATGCCACCTGCAGAGGCCATGTCCATACCTGTGGTGGCAGCAGTGCGGTGCGAGGAGCACAGGGAGCCAGCGATTAGCTTCCCTGGGCCTTTGTGCTGCCCGCATGGAGTGCGCCCGCACCAGGGGCAAGGAAAATGGGTGGAGCGAGTGGGGTGGGAATGCGGTGGGAGTGGGAGAATGGGGGAAAGGAGGCACCTCATGAATAATCAAATTTGTGAAAATGAAACACACGAATGTGGAGAGAGAACTGTAGTCTGAAAAAAATGAAAATTATGCACCCGTATGGTTTGTATACAACCAATTGGGCTTTAATGGCTTCAAAGTAAACAACCATGGTTTTACTTGGTGACAAAATGGAAGCAATGTTGGTACCAATCAGACCTCAGGGGGAGGGTTGGATGTATCACTGGGGAGGCACAGCAGAGATAATTTTGTATGTTTTTAACTATGTGTGTTTTTATTGTAATTTTTTGTCTTTTGTAAGCTGCCTTGAGTCCCAGTCTGGGAAAAAGGTGGGACATAAAGTGATTGATGTCTGGAAAGCAGGCAGACAGGTCCTCTCCCATGTCATCTCATAGCATATTACTCTGACTGATGGGACGCAGAAAGGGCCCCGTCAGCTGGCCTCGAACCTCAGGCAGGTGTATATAGAGATAACCAAAGCCACTGCTTCAACTGTGTAATATTCCTCCTCCCAGAATGATAACAATAACAGACCCTAAAGGATTGGCATTTATCTCTTGCCAAGTTACAGTCATGATATGATTTACTTATGCCTTGGGGCCTTATTGCACATGGCAGATGAATCACAATTGCATCAGGATAATAGCGCCTTCTGTTGGGACTTCCCTCATGACATCGCTGGTCTTCTACTAAATCTGGCTCTGATTTATTCAGAAGTGGCAAATGTATATTAATTAGTACTAACAAATTTCCTGTGGTAAAACGGTAGCATAAAGTTTTGATCACCACCACCACCACCTGGATCATCAAGCTTAGACTGGCAGAATGTGAAATGTGAACTATATTTATTTGATTTAGTATCAAATATAAGTATATTAACCATGGAAACCAGCATGGTGTAGTGGTTTGAGCATTGGAGTATGATCCTGGAGACCAGGGTTCAGTTCTTCACTCTGCCATGGAAGCCCATTGGGTGATCATTGGCATATCACATGCTCTCAACTCCAGAAAACCCTGTAATCTTAGGGTCACTATAAGTTGGAAATGACTTGAAAGCACATAACAACAACAACAATATTAACCATATGTTGTTAGTATAAAATACTAGCGTATACACCCGGTGTCTGCGATTTTATTTTCTTATAGGTAACACTTATTAGAAAGATCTGAGATCCTGTGACTAAGTTGACTGAGGCCCAAGAGCTCTCTGGCTGAAAATTGTAAAGGTCCCTCCCTAAACTTCAAACCCCAGGATTCCATAGAATCTTCTTAGGCAGCCAATCATATGAGGTCTTGGCCTGACATAGACAAACAAACGTTGACTTTTATATATATATATATAGTGTGTGTGTGTGTCTGTCTGTCTGTCTGTCTGTCTGTCTGTCTGTCTGTCTGTCTGTCTGTCTGTCTGTCTATCTATCTATCTATCTATCTATCTATCTATAGTATAAAATATATTAAGCTTATGTTGTTATAATATAATTACAGTAGTTTTCAATGTGAACCCAAAGTCAGCATATTTATACCAACTCTGACTCCAGCTCTACCTAAAATTGCTTCTGACTCCAACTTCATGACTCCCAACTCTGACTCTAGAGCCCTGGTTACTTAGGCCATTTCTGCACAATGACACAATAACACTATATCAGCAAGTTGTTACTGGTCAAGAAGCTGTGCTTCTGCGCAACGTTGTCACTATCCAACTGCTGCCCTACTCCAAGCATCGCCAAATCACCATATCCTATTTCCAGAAAAAATCCATTAAGAGCCTCCTATAGTGCTTCAATCCCATCAGCTGTCATAGTGTGTACCGTTATAGTGCTTGATAGCACTTCCTGTTATGGCAGATCCACCAGTGGGCAGGCTGTGGATGTGCCAAGCTTGTCCCTCCCTCAGTGACTCTCATGGTGTGGTAACTTCCTATCACCTCTCCCTGTTTATCTTAACTGTCCCCTTTGAGTCAAAACTTTTTAATTTTTAAATACATTTTTAAACAATATAGGGCAAAAGCGCAACAGTGTACTGGCATGTCTTGCTCTTACAACATTGCTGTGCCAATACAGCTTCCAAAACCGCCCTCCCCCCAAATCACCACCCAATCAGGGGTGGTAGGGCAGGGTGAAGGCGGGGCATGGGAGTGATCAAGGGCACTGTAATACAGTCTCAATACCACTACCCATCCGCTTAAGAGGAGGGTATGGAAAAGGTATGGAAGGGTATGGAAAAGAGAGTCCCTAACCTGATGGTATTGTGCAAATGGCAATGCTGCCATTATAACGGTATAACACGCTAATGGCTTCTAGTGCAGAAATGGACTTAGATGACAGGAAATGAATAGTGGAGTAATTTAAATCTTCTTTTCAACCAAACAAGTTAAGAGACCCCTTGCCCCAATAAATTCCCATACTTATATTGTATGTACAGGGAGACTTCCATCATGTGCACCCTGTGAGGACTGCACCATATCCCATGTTCACAGTTTGATTAGAATGGTTCCCTGGCATCTTCTACTAGGCTTGGATTAGATTCCTGTCTGAACCCCACAAGATCAACCCTCGGTTTTAAGGAGAACTTGGTAACCATGAATCTCAGAACCCTTCAGGTGACATGGCCAGTCCTCAAAAGTAACTTTTTCAGACTGATTTGAATTGTGGATTTAACTCATTCAAGATGAATTCACACAATGTGTAATTAGGTACTAAAAAAAGACTGCTTTAAAGAGGGAACTTCCTCCCTGAAATCTTGTCACTTAGCATTTTTATTCAGCTGAGGAACTTTGTTGGAATCTTCACGTGAAGGCAATTGCTTTGCAAGCGGCCAAAACTGTATAGAACAATAATGGCTGAAAGCATTATATCTGTGAGTCATACCTAGTTGTGATCACACTGCTGAAGGAAGGAATCCACCACCAGAACAAGGAGAAAGGGGTTGGGGAGAGGGAGAGCCAGTGTGGCGTAGTGATTTGAGTGTTGAACTATGACTGAGGAGACCAGGGTTCAAATCCCTGCTCAGCCACGTAAACTGGGTGACCTTCAGCAAGTCACACACTCTCAGCCTCAGAGGAAGGCAAGGGCAAACCCCTTCCCACCAAATCTTGTCAAGAAAACTGTGATTGGTTTACCATAGGTTCACCATTAGTCAGAAACAACCTGAAGGCACACAATAACAATTTCAGGGCAATTCACTGCAGCCACTGCCACTAGTAGAAGGATTCTCTAGAGCAGTGCTACTCTAAGTGGTAGTTTATTGACCAGTGCTAGTGTGTGAGGTATTGGCTGCTGGTTGACAGTGAAGTTCTGGGAAAGAAACAGTTGTAGCCAGTGGGCAGAAATACAGTGGCAGTCCTTAGCAAGCTGGGGAATAAAATTGTGCTGGTCTCCCACATCAGAAAGCTTAAGAAGCACTGCTCCACAGCAGATATGGACATTTGTTAAGTTGCATCCTTATATACTTGTGCACTTGAATAGTATACCGATGGATAGCTCTATGCTGCATAATTTTGCTCTTTCCTTAACATAAAGTAAGGAAATCTAATATTAGATTAATGAGCTGTACCAGAACCATTTGGAAATATCAAGAGAAAAGTCATATATCGTAATCAGATTTTACAATTAATCTATTTGGTCTGTTGAAAATTAAACCACTAATACCACACTGATGTTGCAGAATTGCACATTAATCAGTTCCCCCAGTTTCATCCAAAGACATAAGCAAAATAATACACAACTGAAATATTCAAATCTTGCAGAGATTTTGTTAATTTGTAGTTTTTTCTTGATCAGTGATCTATACTTGTCTTATGAATTTTTATATTTGTATTATAGTTATATACCAGTTATATAGTAGCTGTATGCTAAACTCAGTAAAACAAAATCAGTCTTAACACTATGGCAAATATTACAGGAAATATGTTTGTCTCTGAAAAAAATGCAAGGAAAAATATGTGTGATAATATTTTAAGATTAATATATTAATAAGTCAAACATCAGGTCTAATTAAACTCTGCATTACCTTAACTGCAATCTATGTTATGCTGACATGATGAATGCATGAAAAGTAAAGTCAAAAAATGATTGTATGGAAGACGGTTTATAAAAGTATGTTTTATGAATTGATGGGAGGAATACCCAGACCCAATAGGGATTACAAACTTCTTTGATGAACTCTGCCTCATTTAAACTTGATTCTCCCTCTTTTGTTACAGAAGAGATTATCTCCCTTAAACGGTTATTTCCTTTCTTTTGAAACATTAACTCAAAGGGGCAGGGGAATAATTGGCAACAATAAAGTACGCAAGACAAGCTAAGAGAAAGTCTGCAAATGATATAGGCACAAACAAAATTAGCAAAGGATCAAAATTCCCTCGTCCTAAAAAGGCACCCTCACTCATCACATTTAGAATGACAGCTCTGCAAGAAAAAGAAAAGAAAAGGAGAGCAAAATACAGAATCTTTCTCATGTGAAATGTAAACTCTTCCTAACAACCACAACCACAAGAGCTAATGGTTCCTGCCTAATTTTGTTTTGGCTGCTTTAATGTGGTGTCAAACCTAAAGCCTGGTTTAGACTGATTATAAATGAGCAGACTGAGAAAGGCTTGATAGATGTGTAATGAAAAATCCACTCTTGGATTTCCGCTGGAGGTGACACTTTGGCCCTTTCCGCACGACGTCGCTATTGCATTTTTGCGACAGGATGGCAGGGGTCGGCAGGTCGCGCTTCCGCATGACGTCATTGCCATCCTGCTGCCATCCTGTTGTGGAGCATTGAACTTGTGCAGTTTTTGCAAAACGGAAAAAATCCGTTTTGCACCTGCAGTCACGCGGTACTCCCGTCACTTCTGGCCATGCAGAAGATGCAGAAGTGCATTGGCGACGCTTGGAAATGGAAAAAGCCCAGCTGCGCTGCAGAAGGAAGACATGGTGCCATTGCATTCTCTTCCACATGGACCGAGGGGGTGCAGAGGGGAGCGTTGCTGACACAGCCCCTTCTGGACCCGAGACTGCAGCAAGACGATGCAAAAGAGCTTCATTGTGTGGAAATGGCCGTTGTGATCAGAGCATTACTGTAACATGAATGCAATCACTGTGATGCTTTATATGATTTAAATGTACACATACCAGAGAAAACAAAAAACCAACAAGTTGGTCAAAAATGAAAAACTCTGAAATTATGACAAATTTTACTCTCTCTCTCCCTCCCTCTCCTTCTCTCTCTCTCTCTCTCTCTATATATATGTATATATTTGTGCATGAATAGGCAAATGTTTTCATATATGGTATCTCTCAGAAACAAGAGAGGCTTCATTTGACAAGGAATTAATGTCACTTTTGCTTTGCCAGTTCTTCCTGTTGGGGTAAGAAGTCTTTTCTTCCTTATGACAGAATCCTGCAGCTGAACAGTTGATAACGTAAAAGAGCTATTAATATGCTAAGCCTTTTAATTAGCATGGGATACTTCCATCCTATTCTGCCCCATTTTGCAACCGGACTTTGTAATTTATAATTTGTCTTGAAGACTCTCAAGTTTTCATCTTGGCAGAATTTAAAATTAATTTTCATTTTATTTTCAAAGACTGAGATCTGCTGATTCATAACAGCTGAATGTTTTATAACTAAGAGAATTGACTGTCACTTTGAAACTTTTTTTTAAAAGTCAGGTTTATTCAACCATATTATTTCTATGTATTTGCAAAAAATTCAAACTGATGCATGAAGAGAAGCGCTTCAGTTAATTACTAATTAATTACATGTGATACTTTAAACTCTCACTATGGTAAACTAATCCACAAGTTTTATTTATGGTTTGGTTATGTGTTAATAACATGTTGAAGAAATTCAGTTAGAATCCGTTGTATTGGATTATACCTCATTTGCCTGACTGGAGTGGAAGATAAGTGTTTGAACAAGTGGAAACCATGCTGACAAAGAGCATGGTGCGAATTGTCTTGATTTCTAGAGATGTTGGCAAATAAACTCTCCTAGGGCTTGCAGGAGCCCTTGCTTCAATTCAGAGCCTGATTTAGTGATTCTAATCTGGATCTGGTTTGGGTCATACTGATCAGAACCCAACAGATTTCAATCCAGACCCAAAATCCAAATTGAGATGTGGAAATCTAGCTCTCCAGTCCTTTCCCATTGGTTTGCATTGGTTATAAAACTTTTTTTCCTCACATCTAAAAATTGAAGACAGAGTAAACATGAAAGAGGTAATTGAACCAGGCCAATTTTAGCCTTTAGAGTTTTATGTGTCTGTAAAATGTGCTGTTTTTCAAAATAAAATATTTAAAAGTGTTTGTTGGCAATGTACTTCGTTCTGGTTTTACATTGTCGCTGTCCCCTACAGATTCAGTTAGATAACAACAGTTTAACTAAGATGCACACATCCTATAAGTGTGCATCTAGTTTTTGTGGCCTAAATGTAGAATTTTGCATTTGTCTCTGTTGAATTTCATTCTATTAGTTTCAGCCCAATTTTCTAGTTTCTCAAAGTCTTTTTGAATTCTGTTCTTATCATCCCTTCACAACTTTGTGTCTTTTACAAACCCAATATGTATTCCTTCTAATTTACTATCCAAATCATCGATAAAAATATTGAAGAATGTTGGCCAATATTTTTATCAAAGCACCTGAGATTAGAAAAAAAAAATCAGAAAGGGTAAATACATTAAGCTGATCATTAATCATGGTTGCTCTGTGCCTTCAAGTCATTTCCCAGTTATGGCAATCCGAAGGCGAACCTATCATGGTATTTTCTTTGCAAGATTTGTTCAGAGGGGATTTGCCTTTTCCTTTCCCTGAGGTTGAGAAAGTGTGACTTGCCCAAGGTCACCCAGTGGGTTTCCATGGCTGACCAAGGATTCAAACTCTGGTCTCCAGAGTTCTAGTCCAATACTCAAACCACTAAACCATGCTGGTTCTGAATCTAATCATTAATAATCTTCTAAAAGATCCAGTTCAGTTGCATTTATATTGAAGGGGAATGCAGTGTGCCACCATATATGTAGGAGCTCCATTCTAAGACCCCCCCATGTAAAACAAAAAAATGCAAAGCAACACATCCCATTATAGTTAATGGACACAACATGCATGTGCTCGCAGCAGCGCAGGCACCCATCCACAGCATCCATTGACTATAATGGGACACGACTCTTCATGCAACGTTGCATTCTGTGTGGAGGTCACACAAGAAGAGAGCCCACTGTTTTTCTAAACAATTACGCTAATTTTAAAGGAGTGCTAAAATTTAGTTCATGTTACTATATTAAAGAGCTTACCAGGATAAAGCTGAAAAACCTATCTATTATCTTACTATTCCTTTTCCATCTTGCTTTATCTCTGAAAAAAAAGAGATAGTGGGTGATTTTTGAAAACCCCATTTGTCATCCATCCCACCAAAATCCTTTCTGCTCTTTTCATTTCCCAAGTCCTTATAACCTCATTCCTTTTCCCTTTACCCTCCTCCTTTCTTAGCTCACTGATTCCCATATGGTTCCTAGGAAAAATTCCAGTTTTACTTTCCTAGGGCAGATAAGGAGCCTCTGTGCAATGTCTGATGCAGCATAAAGCAGGATCACCTGCATACTAAGACAACAACCTCTCTTTCAAGTCACTCTTACTAATTATGACCTAAATCTTATAATTCCCCAGCCCAGAGGAACTAACAAAAAGCAATCAATAGTTTTACAAAAATCCAGTGGAACAATCAATAAGACAATGTAGAATTTATTAGTTCTTTACAGAGTGGCTAATATAATCAATTAATAACTTGATTTAATTTCGGAGAAGCACTAATGCTAAAATTTCAACTGATTTTAATTTGCTAGTTCCTACAACTAAACACAACAAACTTGAACAAATAGGAAGTGAAATCAAAAGTGCTCCAGACAAAGCTTATATTAAGCAACCACACTGCCTCTTTCATGGGAGATCCAAACAATGGGAGGTCCAGGCAACATCTTCCATTTCTAGCCTTCTAATGGTTTCCTTTTGCTTTCTCTGTCTTTTTTGTTCACCAGGAAAACACTAATAAAAATAGATGGAATGGCTGCATAATGCTTTTCAAACGCAAACAGTGGGAGGTCTCTGTGTGGAAGGCATCTAGGTCACAAAATGCTAGTTTGTGATGGAGCTTAGAACAATGCATTTGAGAAAAATGATAAAAATATTTACCTCCTGGACCGCTTGAATGACAACTCCCAGAATCCTCCAGAAGGGGAGTATGAGAATTGTAGTCTAAAAAGCGACATTTTTCCATTTCTGAGAATGAAAATACAGAAGCCATTCTTAATTTAGCGGTAGTAGGATGATGTTCCATGACCCAGGATGGGGATGTGCAAAGAAGGAATAAGACACCCAGACAGGACTTGAGTCTAAGAATTAGAAGAAAGGCAGAAAACAAGTTCAGGTCCTACCGCAGTGCTGTAGTACTTCAGTTTCTGAAAATACAACCCAAAAGTGAAATGATAAGATGCCTTAATTCACTAGCGTATAGCAAACGCATAAACTAATATAAAATATTTAAACTAAGAATTATCTATCAAATAAGCCCAAATAGCTGAAAACACAAAATACCGATATTTAATTAAACATTTTTTAAGGCTTAAACAAATCCCTAGAATGCTTGAAGTTACATCTTCAACCAGTAACTTCACAATACATTGTATGACTTGTTGTTGGTTGATTGCCATTCACAACTAAGCATTAACTCCACAATTCCACAGCTGATTTAAAACTAAATCATAGTCTGCCAAAACTACTTTTCTAGATGATAGGGCCCAGAATTCCCCAGACAGTGACCATATAGGCTGGGAGATTCTGGAAGCTGTTATCCAAAACAGTCACTTTATCAGGCCCTGAAACCAATGGCAACCAATTGAGGTTATATGTTGTAAGAATCTTTACAGATCAGCAGAAACCAGCACAGTACAGAACAGAACTCTTAAAGTTATTTACAGGTGCAGTTTCTCCCTAAAGCCATAAACTTACCAAAAGAAAAAAGTCATCAGATGATATTACAACAAAGCACAGAATTCCTGGCTTGATGTGCACAGACATTTGACCATGACTGATGTAACTCCTATGCTTCAAAAATGTAGCGTATGTCTATATGCATACAAAATCAGAGAGAGATGTCTGACAGTTATCCATGAATGGGATTCTTCTACTACTTGGTACAAAGGAAAGCCACTGAAACATCATCTATTGGTAATATAATACAAAAGCATCCTTTTCATTTCACATCCTTTGCATTTTAATGGTCATTCACTCGAGGGGTGAAAAACAGGGGTAGGTTACCTTTAGGAAGAGTGAGATGGCCTCCTCAGGGTGATGTGGAGTGAGCAGCAGTGGCTAAACCTCATCCTCCCTACTCATTTGTCTCAGATGGAGAACTAGGGCTGTGTGTTCCACACTGCCCAACCTGCATCCATTGGCAGGTGATGATTCCCATATCACAGGACTGTGAATCCACTTTAGGTTTTATCCCATACATTGGGGATTTGGTTCAGTACCTTGGATAGCTTGGATAAAAATGCAAAGGATAAAAATGCAAAGGAGATCCACTATTCCACAGCCATGGAAGCCACCAGTCCTGTTTGCCTAGCTGGTAGCTAGTCACTGTCTGATTGGTGTCTAGTCATTGAACCAGACTGTAATCCTCAGGTAAGAGAGAAGATACAGTCTCATTAACAAGGCTGAATAAGAATCAACCATAAGTCTTGGTTTCTGTAGCTGGGATGTAGGGAGTACTGCCTTGTTCTTTGTCTCACCCAGCAAAATGCCTTGGGCCAGTTTTGAGTAGATGTATACACTCCTGTGTAAGAACAAGATTGCACTGAGGGCAAAATCTACCCCATACCTCTGTCATGAGGAATATATGTTTCCCTATAGAAAGAAAAACAACTATGGAGGTGATTTTTAGTGGACAGGTGTTACTGCAATTCCTAAGCCACACTTGGGATGACATTAGATATCATTTTGATATTAATAATTTGGCGTTCCTCACCCATTCCTTCCCATGTGCTTGCAAGGCCCCCGGACAAGCACGCAAACAGGCTTGGTCGCTAATTGCTGGAATACTCAAAACAAATACAGGCTGGCCAGAAATAGCCAAACTTCCACTTCAGGAGACCTCATGGCAAGTACCCTCATCAGGTATGCACTCAACTTACAAAGAACTCCCTGTCCCGAGCAGGCAGCTTGATTAGAAGTATCCTTATCTGTCAAGCACTCCACGTTTGCATACTGTCTACTCTATTGTCAATTCAGACCTAACTCAATCATGCTAAAGTCTGACCTTTCGGAGGCTTTGTCTCCAGCCTGAAACTCATTGTTTTCCCCAAGTACAGACTAGCCTGTGGCTACATTTTCCCCTATAAGAATCCCTGACTTTGGATCGCATGGCGCGCATGAGCGGCAGCTTGGATTGAAGCTGCACAATTGTACAGCTCTGAACTGTCACCCACTGGACTCCAGCCGCTTTTTTTTTTACATCAAAAGCGGCTAGACACCCCCCCAGTAAGGGGTGTGTGGAAGAGGTTCGAAAGGGACCCCAGAATTGGTGAGTGGCTCTCCCTGAAGGGAGTTTGCCTGGAGGGGAAGAGTGGAGCCACCAAGGGATCACAGGACCACGACGGAGCCAGTGAGATTGCCGCCAGAGCGGCAAAAGCGCCGTCGCCAATTTTTAAAAGAAGAAGCCTTTAAGATTACAGTAAGCATCTGATCTAAGGATTTATTTCAAATATATCACACCTGGTTTTGACTTGCAACAGTGAGCAGAAGCGGAGGAACGAAAGGACCCAGACACGAAGTGAGTACATTTTGGCTTTGAGTTTCTCTTAAAAGGGCGGCTGCCTATTTTTGAAGTGACTGCCAAATGCCTTTTCTGCTTGTTTAACAATGACTGTGAACTGGACTGATTAAGGAACAGATAGATTTGATACTTTAAAAATTTTCCCTTGTTTTGAAATCATTTTTGAAGGGTAAAGGTTTGGAAGAGAGTTGTATTTGAACACTGGAACCTTGATTCTGGATTGTGGTTTTTTCCTGATTGGGAGGATAGATTTACTGGAACATTGAATTCAGCTTCAGTATCAGATTAATTATCGATGGAGAAAATTGAGAGCATCTCTTTCACATACAAACAACAGAGATATAGAATTAATTCAACACATAAGGTGAAGAAAATGATGGAAAGATTGAAGAAAGACTTCCAGAAGACGAGCTTGGAGGAAGGGAAAGAGAGGAACAACCTCCAGGAGAAGAAGAGGAGAAATCACAAGAAGAAGACGATGAGGATGAAGCACAAGAAGAAGAAGAAATTCAGCAGGAAGAAGGTGAATTAATAGGAGATCAAATAAAAGTTTAAACCGATATTAAAACTATAACCTTATTAACAAAAGGGACAAAATGGACAAATGGGATTTTAGGATACATTCTTGGAACATTAAAGGATTTAACTCTGAATATAAAAGAAGACAAATATTTCACTATCTGGAAAAACAAAATTTGGATGTAATTTGCTTACAAGAAGCTGAATCAGGACTCAAGGCTTGAGATACTTTCGTAACCCAAAATTAGGTAGCTGTTATGCAGCAACGATTGACAAAAAGAAGCGGGGAGTGATAATATATGTGAATGCAAGGTATGGAGCCCACCAGGTCTTCCAGGACAGCAATGGTAGATACCTAGGTGTAGAAGTTACAACTAAACAAGATAAGATATTGATAGTCGGAATCTACGCACCCAATGAGGCAAAGGGTGAATTTTTTCCTAAAGTACACGAGGAGATACAGAAATATATGACTGACACTGGCAATTTGAACATTGCTGTACTGGGGGACTTTAATGGAGTTGTCAATCCAAAATTAGATAGATCGGTGCAGAAACTGATCCCCCAAAACAATGAAAAATTACCTAAGAGCTTCTTTAACATGATGGACAATTTGAACCTCTTCGATGTATGGAGGTATAAAAATGGACAATTAGAAGGATACACTTTTTTTTCAGGCAGACATAAATCAATGTCCAGAATTGATATGATGCTGGTATCTAAACCATTATTGTTGAAGGCTACAGATATAGACATTTTTCCGAATTTATGTTCAGATCACAACCCATTGCTTCTTAAGATGAAGATTAAGGAAAGGGAAAGGACATGGAGATTAAATGATGAGATCTTTAATAAAGAGAAATACATAAATGAAGCGAAGAAGGAGTTGATTAACTATTTCAGTGAAAACATGACACTGGACTTGACGATGAGGACTATTTGGGATGCAAGTAAAGCAGTGATGCAAGGCAACTGTATCAGATGGTCTGCAGAAATTGGGAAAGAAAGGAGAAATGCTGAGCAGCAAATATTGGACAAAATGAAAGAAGTTGAGAAACAGATGAGGAAATATCCTTTTGATGAGAAAATCAGACTACAGATGAAAGTTTGCCAAGCTGAACTGAATCAACTTAACTTGAAAGAAATAGAACAACACGTACGCAGAACAAGACAAAATCATTTTGAGCAAGCACATAAACCCTCAAAGCTTCTCTCCAATCTGTTGCGGAGAAGATGGACTAAGAATATTATATCAGAGATAAAGACTGGAGAAGAGAGAATTACTAAACATGAAGGAATAATGCAGGCATTTTATAAGTATTATGAGAAACTGATGAGCAAGATTTCGAAAGTGAAAAAACAACAGGAACTGGAAGAATACTTGGATAGAACAAATAAATTAAGATTTACTGAAGATCACAGATTGATCCTGAATAAATCGGTTTCTATGATGGAAGTAATGGAAGCGATCAAGAACCTTAAGAATGATAAAGCTCCAGGTCCAGATGGCTTTACGGCAAGATATTACAAGACTCTACAACATGAGATTTCAATTCCATTGCAAAGTACTATAAATGAGATTATAAAAGAAGGAGTACCGGACACCTGGAGAGAGGCAAATGCGGTGCTAATTCCAAAAAGAAGGCAGAGACTTAACAGACGTCATAAACTATAGACCAATCTCACTTTTGAATATAGATTTTTGCTTCAATCCTTGCAACGAGACTTAAAAAGATTTTGGCTGAGCTTATTCATGAAGATCAGAATGGTTTTATACTAAAAAGATATTTAAGAAATAATATAAGAACAGTATTGAATATAATTGAATATTACAAAAAGCATAATGAGAAGAAAATAGCCATGATATTTGTTGATGCAGAGAAGGCTTTTGATATGATCAGTTGGCCGTTTTTGAAAACAGTAATGAAGCAAATGCAAGCTGGAGATGGATTTCTTTCATGGATTGAAGCAATTTATAACCAACAAAGAGCTTGATTGGTTATTAATGGAGATAGAACTAAGCAGATTGAATTGAACAGAGGAACAAGACAGGGATGTCCTCTGTCCCCTTTGTTATTCATATTGACAATGGAGATATTAAATAACAACATAAGAGAAGATAATGCTATAAGAGGAGTCCAAATCAAGAATTATCAATACAAACTTAAAGCTTTTGCTGATGATTTGGTTCTGTTTCTTGAAGATCCTAAGAGAAGCATACAAAATCTTATTGGAATAATACAAGAATATGGAGAATTTTCAGGATTCAAGGTAAATAAAGAAAAAACAGCTTTGTTAATGAAAAACATGACAGACAAGGAGGAGAAGAAATTAGCACTTGCAACTGGATTTAATAAAGTACAAAAAGCAAAATATCTAGGTGTCTGGATAGCAAAAGGAATAATGAGCTGTTTCAAAATAACTATGAGAAAAAATGGAAAGAGATAATTAAAGACTTGGAAAGGTGGACCTCCATGAAATTGTCTATGTTGGGGAGAATAGCAACTATCAAAATAAATGTTCTTCCAAAGATGAATTTTTTGTTTCAGAATCTCCCCATAATAACAAACAGTAAACCCTTTCATACAGTGGAAAAAAAGACCTGACCAAATTTTGGCAAGAGAAAAAAACAAGAATTAAATGGAATATTATGACAGATCAAATACTTCGAGGAGGAATGGGAGTACCGGATTTTCAATTATATTACAAAGCTGCGGCATTCATATGGCTAAAAGACCGGATTGACTTACAAGATACAAAAATGCTTGCACTGGAGGGAGCAGACCTGAGGATGGGATGGCATGCCTATATGTTTTATGATAAAGCAAAAATTGACAAAGATTTTTCGCATCACTATATCAGAAAATTGCTTCTGAAGAAATGGAATGAATATAAGAGTAAAAACATAAGGTAGCTACCCATGTGGGCATCCCCTCAAGAGGCTTTCTTTGGAAGACGGAAGGGAACAGAGAAATGGCTGAGATATGAGGATATATTACAGAAAACAATGACAAATGGTTATAATATCAAATCAAGAGAAAATTGGAACAGGAAGGATTGCTATTAAGTTGGTTTCCATACAGGCAGCTAAATGAGAGATTCCAGATGGACTTGAAAACTTATGGAATAGAATCCAAAGAAAGGACAGGAGTGATTAAATGGATCTTTGACAATCCACCACATCTGTTAGCCCATATATATCAAGAAATGTTAACACAGGAGAGACAGGAGGAGACCGTGAAATCTGCAATGATTTTGTGGGCACAGAACATTGGGCACTCAATTCAATTAGATGGAAAAGGACACAAAAATTTACAATGGCTCAGAATCTCAAAGAGAACTATTTTAAAATGTTTCATAGATGGTACCTGACACCAGACAAGTTAAAAAAGATTTACAATACAGGTACAGGAATGTGTTGGAAATGTCAGAAAGAGGTGGGAACAATATTTCATATGTGGTGGTCATGTCCCAAGGCAAAGAAATATTGGAGTGAAATACATAAAAGGATGTGTGAAATACTGAAGGTTCAATTTGTAAAAAAACCTGAATTTTATTTGTTAAACATGACAAATGTTCTTGAGAATACTAACATTAAGAGGCATTGGAGATTAATATTGTACATGACAACGACAGCTCAAACTGAATATGCCAAATTGTGGAAGTCTCAGCAAATACCCACAATTGAACAATGGTGGGGACATTTATTGAGAATAGAAATGCGGATATTGTTTCACAAAGATTAAAGGGGAAATTGGATGATCAGATAAAAGCAGAATGGCAAATTGTAATGGGTGATTGCTGGGAACTGCCAAGTGAAAATGTCTGAATTATGGTTGAAATTAAAGAGGAATAACTGTAACATAACAGGAGTTCATGAGAGAAATGCAAGATCAAGCATGTAAGATGAACATAGAATTGTGAGGCATAATTTTTTATATGTGAGTAGATGTCTAGAAAATGAAAACTAGATCAGAGTGGAAGAACCAAAACATTACATGTAAAAGTACAATTTGAGACGATGTTTTTTATTTGTGATACTTAATACAATTATTTAAAAAAAAACCTGACTTTGTGAGCTTCCTTGGATCACTCCCAACTACCATCCAGCCTTGCTGCTGCTGTGCTTGGCGAGCCTTCCCCTCAGTCCCACATACTGAGACTCCATATCTCCAAACTTCTGCTACAGACTGCCCGGGCTTCAGGACAGGTGTAGTATTACCCAAACCAACAACTCCTCTAAAAACCCTGTTATCCCACTCCAACCTTTATTTCTTTAGTCCTCTGCGTGAGTGTGTTGCATACACTGTTTGATTGTATTTTAATAAAAACCACAATTATTATTATTTCAATCCTGTGTGCTCCATAGATGCTGGGTAACAGATCTTACTCCGTTGCCCTGCCTCTCGTATTGCTAGCCTGTGCTCTTGGCTAACTTCCCCAACTTGTGTAATTGATAGCACATTTAGGTGTCCCTCCCGGGACCCCCAGAAAACAGGGTAACACAGGTAATAGCAGAAGTCCCATCACTTGAGGCAAGAAGGCAAGTGCTCCCCCACCCTGCCAAATAACCTCAGCATGAGAGACCAAGAGTATCTGTGTGTCTCCTCCGGAGAGCTACACCAGTCTCAGAGTGACCAAAATGGCTCTCGAGAGAGTAGCCCAGACCCACATGCCTTGCTCAGAGAGGTCCTTCCTCAGAACAAACCAGCATGGGAGAAGCAGCCAGACAGATTGCTTCTGAGTAGAAGATCATCCCCAGGACATTTTGAAAATCCTTACCGTGCATAATTTTAGCAACAGACTCACCCTGTCAGTACCAAAAATGGCAACTAGATTTTCCTGTTCAGTTTTAAGACTAATACAGACACTTCAGTTCTGTATTAGTAGAATGTTAGAACTCAAGACTTATATATTTTCTTTTAAAAATTCACACTGGGCCCCTCAGTCACAGCAAGACCTCCCAGTGTGTACCCATTCTATGAACTGGACAACAGGCATACATACCAACAGCTAATGGTTAAGCTATCAGCATTATTCCTCTTCCTGTGCTTCAGCTAGGCCACTAGTCAGGCCAGTTGCATATTACCTCCAGTATACCTTTGCACATTAGTTGGTAGGCAGCAGCAGGACAAAGCTCCCTAGAATCATAGAATCATAGAGTTGGAAGAGACCCCAGGGGCCACTGAGTTCAACCCCCTGCTACGCAGGAACACACAAGCTCCCATTGCCTTCATGTTCTGCTGACAGGCTTACCCCAGGCCATTGACTGACCCACTACGCGAACAGAATGTTTAACTGCTATACCCACCGTCAGTGTGATCCAAAATGGATTTTCTTATATTCTGAGATGATCTGCTTTCTTTAAAACAGCATCTCATTATTTATCAATTTGAAACAATAAAGCACCCCACTATTTATTGATTTATTGAAAAATAATTTCAGAACATAAAACACAATAAACGTATCTACAGTCATCCCTCCACATTCATTAGGGTTAGGAGCACGTGACCCCTGTGAATGTGGAAAAAATGAATAACTCTAGGCCCTCCAAAACTATATTTAACACACAAAAAAGTATGATCACCATATTCAACCCACCATGGATTCCTTTGAGGCATCAGGGATCCTTCAGAAGGCAGAAGTAGGTGGCTGGTGGGGCTTACTGCCACTTTCACTGCTGCCCCACACCATTTTTAACAGGGACTTAATAAGCCTCATTCACAGTTTCTCAGTCTCAGGAGGCTTGAAGTCCCTATTAAAAATGGTACAGGGAGGCAGCAGAAGTGACAGCAAAGAATCTGTGAATAATCAAATCCACAAAAGTGAAACCCGCAAATGTGGAGGACTGACTATATTATCCTAATTCATTTCTGCCCTTGTTCTTTCTTTTTTAACAAAAGAAGCTTCTATATATATAAAAAAAAGAATTCTGGATTGGAATAGGAATCTTGGTGACAACACAGGTACCACCCAGTCAGCACAATCCACAGTTGGCTTTTACCGCAAAGTTGTAAGTCTAGTTTCCTTAAAAGCTCACCTTGGAAAGGAAAAGATACGTTTGGACTGAGCAAGGCTCTGAACATTTTACTCTAGACTTTGTCTGCCCCCCTGCTCTAAATATTTCACACTGGCCTTCATCTTTAGTGAAAATAGGAAGTGCAACCGCACATTCAGACCCTCAGACTCTCAGGTAGCGGATTTGAGAAAGATCTTTTGCTCAACAGCTGTGTTCAAAACCTGTTGACAGCACTTGAGAGAAAGCGGGCCAGCGGGCAGGAGGGGGAGCGTGACAGTCTGTTGAAAAATATCAGACACATTCTAAAGATGGATCAGCTAAAGAGGGCCTATTTAACATTAAGCAGGGAGATCTAGTAGACAAGGCACCCGTCAAATTTACAATATGTCGGGGCTTTGCTAAACCAGTCTCAAAAGTCCCTGTTTCTCCCCACTACCAGACTTCAAAAAGAACAACAAAGAGAGATTTTCTTCTCAGCAAAGAACGATTAGCATTTAACATTATTATCTACCAAGATGTGTCTGATTTACGCTGCTCCAGGCAACTAGAGCCATTATAAGCAGTTCCCCTTTTATTGTTCACAGGGCTCAAGCCTGAGTTAGGCACACCCAAGATATTAAAGGGAAAAAACCCTGAAAAAAGAATGTGGAGCATATGGCTATAAAAATTCAAAGACAAAAATCTGTTTTACCTCCTTCTCTTCATGGAAAACATAACCAGATCTACCCCCACAGAAAAAGTTATAATGGGGAGGGGAAAAAGGAGGAGGGGGAACTTTTGCATAGACAATGCAAGAAAAGAAAACCCTGCTTACGTCAAACAATAAGAGCAGTCTCTTAGCAGCATCCGCCACTAAACAAGTCTGAAACGTGTTTGATTTTTAAACCCTAGCAGCCTGCCATTCACTTGTCTTGCTGATTTGCAGAGTGTGTATGCACTGGGGTGTGGGGAAGCACTCTGTCTGCTGCATCAGTGATCCTAATTTCTAAAAGAATGTCAGTCATCTTTCCAATGTTTGCTCTAGAGGCTGTGCAGAAAAATAAGCTGAGAGGAGGGAAGTCAACAAAATTAATTTATAAAACAATAAGGACAGATGACAATGGTTTTTTAGGGGGCGGAATTAACAGCAATGCAATTCTAAAATGCCCCCTGGGGTGGAAAGTGCTTAGCCAGTGGGAGGCAGATTGAGGTGGTGCAAGGTGAATAGCTCTGTTCACCAAAAAGAGGAGGCCCTGCTCTCTGCACTTGCTAATCTCTTGATGACCATGGAGATTAGAATAGAAGACCAGCACACTGTTATAAGAGAGCTTCTTTGTTTTGTTTTCTGGTTTCCACTTAAAACAGAACTTGTGTCTTTGAGACAGTGACAACTGTTTATTAAAGCAGGAAAAACCAAAGGAGGCATAGAAAACTCTGATTACAACCCTCTTAAACAGTCACAATGCAACAACAACCAGGAGTTCTTCTTTCCATCCTGTCTCTGGAAGACAGATGGTCCCATCTACAATCTTAACTCTTAAGGTCCCCAGAGTCGTAGTTGCAGGCATTTAGATAAATAAATAATGAGGAATGATGTGGAGCAACGTGCATTATCAACACAGCAGCCCAGTATGAAATGCTCTCATCTATCCTTAATGCGAAGGTCAACTTACTTTTTGTACTGATTTCATGATGTTGAACATTTTGCTACCAAAGGAGCACTGGGAGGCCTTCTGCTTGAGCCGTGGGCATGGTGAGCATAATGATTTCAGGATATGGGTTAAATCAATTTTCCCCAATATAGTGCTCTCCAGATGTGTTGGACTGCAGCTAGGATTCCCAGATCTCAGGGCCTAGCCCCTCTTCTTCTCTTCTCAGAGAGAGGTGGTAGAATCTCAGGATGAGATAACAACCTTGAAAATGTACATATCATCTTCATTATTTAGACTTGGTGTTTTTGGAAAGAATTTGAATGGAATACTCTCTGTACAGTGGTTTTTGATTAATATATCATAAATATGTTTGATTAATATATCATTGCTCATTAATATATTAATATATCATTGTTAATGACATAACCAGGGGCTTCCCCTTGTCACATCATTTTTGTAACTTCCCCAGGGCCTATCTCTTGTGATGTCACCAAGGATCATCTTCACATCTCAGGTTTGGACCCTGAAATATCAAGGACTCGGATAGTTGTTTGCTGGCAGCACAGTCTGCATTCAGTAGGGACTTGGACCATGTTGACTGAGGACGATAAGATGTAATCCAGCACAACTGGAGAGCTCTAAATTGGGAAAGTCTGGGTTCAGTTACATTAACTGGGAGGGAGAGAAACACATTAGTGTTTCCAAAAGCAGCCTTATGTTATAATTCCACTTGCAGAAGAAAGATTTCAGTCTCAAAGAGTTACTAGGACATATTACAAGGGAAATATTGAATATTTGTGGATTTCTATTTAATCCAGCAAAAGTGAATAATATAGGAATTTTTGGATCAGTTCAATTAATTGAAAAATTTGAAATCTATGTCAAACTATTTTGAACATTTTTTTTTACCCAAGTCAGCAACTACAACATTCCTATGTTGCTGTGGCCTCTCTTTGTTAAATCACTTGTGTACCATACATGAAGTGTACATGAGGGAAAGCAGACCTTACTCTTACGCAAGAGTGCATGCTTTATGTGCAAAATATCTCAGATTCTTTGGCACCTCCAGTGACTTTTGCCAGAAATCTTGAAAAGCTTCTACCAATCAATGTATGAATTCATTACAAGGCAGTTTCCTATGTTTCATATAATTTTCTCTCATCCAGCTTTTGCCTGTTGGGCACTCTCTCTCCACTTCAGTCTCAGTAAACAGTAGATGATGCCAACACATACTGGTGTTTAGGGATGCCAGTTCAGGATCGCCTCAGGCCCTGAGTTTTCTGGTCCAAAATCTAGGGACAGTTCTGGTCATCATAAAGCATTATGCATTAAATACCAGTGGTTTGAGTATTGGAGAACAATCCTGGAGCCCAGGGTTCTATTCCCTGCTCAGCCATGGAAACCCACAAGGTGTGCTTGGGTGGATCACATACTCTAAGGCCCAGAAAATCCTGCAATAGGTTCACCTTAGGGTAACCATAAGTCAGAAATACCTGAAGGCACACAACCACAACTTCACAACCTGTTATTCATCTACACAGAAAGGGAGGGAGGGAGGGAAAATATTTTCCTGCTTGGAAATTAAGACAGAAGTCTTAGCTAAAGGAGGTGTTCCCAGGTCAAGATGAAATAAGGGGCTTTTTTTTTTCTGTCTTAGGAAGACAAGACAAGGAAAATTTAATCTATCCAGGAGGTGGATGTGGAGTGAAGGGTGAGCCCTGCTGCCACAATGACTGGGAAGGAAGAAGAAAGATAACTAAGTAAATACAGTCTTCCCTCCATATTTGCAGGCTTGACCTTTGCGAATCTGATTATTTTCAAGGCATGTGCTTGCCTCCCCCCATGTTCTTCTTCCCATTCCCTTGCATTCCTCTCCCCAGACTTGCAAGGCTTGTGTATAAAATGGGCTTTTTTTCCTTTTGGGCAAGCAAGTCCACTCCCCGCTGCTAGAGCTGTGTCCTCTCTGCCACCTGGCTACACATTCTGCTGTGTAATGGCCACTGATTGGTCAGGTGTTCTCTTTGCTCCTACCCCCTTCTTTCTCAAGATAGCTACTGGAAGTAGCTACAATGCCAGAACTCTGCTCTTCTCCCTCTGAAAGGAAAGTACCAGCAATCCCTTTACCTTGTCTTTCTTCTCCCTCCACCCGCAGCAAGAACATCAAGGCCAAAGGCAAAGAAATAGGAGAGGGAGCTCTAGAGGGGAATGGTGTGTGGGGGAGTTATTCACAGTTTTTTCCACTTTTGCAAGAGTTCTGCACCCTGAACCTTCATGAATATGGAAGGACTACTGTACATAGACAACTGTTTGCTGCCCCTAGAGAGTCTCTGCAAATTGCAACAACAAATCAAGTACATCTTGGATATTATAGCACTCTATGGCTTTTCTAGCTGAGTTGGAGATTTGCACACAGCTCTTTCTCCAGCCTTGCATGGAGGTGAGACCTCCAGAAGTAGAAAATTAGTAACTTTGTCTGCCACTTGGAAAACTGGAGACTCATGACCAAGCCCTAAGATCTAGCATCCATACTGGTGTTAGATATGAAATCCCACAGCAGGCTTATAATGGGGACTCCATGAAGAAATCTGGAAAAATTTCCAAGAACAGCCAAAAATCTACTCGCTTCAGGTTCTCAGTTTTCCAAGACAGTACAAAATTACATTGCTGGATGTTGTTTCAGCAGAGACTTAAACAGAGAGCCAGTTTCTGAGGGTCTGGCCATTGATATATAACCACAGTTATTTATTTTTGCCAAGAATACCCATTCAACTAAATAGCAAAGGAATTGTGTACCCTCATAATAGGTACGTTTTCATACAGATTGGAAAGTTTCCATGGTATTCCTGATTTTATATCACAGAGGGAATCCACACAGTTTTTCAGTGTTGTCACCCACTGTTTTTCCACAAAAAAAAATAATTATTTATTTATTTATTTATTTATTTGCATAAATAAATAACACAGAGTGGTCAGAGTGTCCACAGAGTGGACACTATACCAACTGTAGGAAACAAGATTCAGCACAAAGAACAAGGCCTAAGTTGCTCTAATAGTAGGAATTTGAGTGGAAATCTTAATTCCTTCAAGTGTAATATTTAAATGATAGATTTCACATATCAAGAATGGCACAGAATTCATGCCCATTAAGAAGGCTTTTTTGCAGACTTCTGGGGAAAAGATGGAGTTTCCTTGTATATTTATGCCGTCTGTTTGGTTGCATGTGAAATGGACAATGTATCAGAAGTTGCCTGTTTTCAATTTTTCTTTTCCTCCATGGGCTGTGATGTTTTATTGAAGACTCATACAAAAGGGGGAAAAATTAAAACCAGACAGCTCTGACTTCATTGTAAATTTTCATATGTAGCCCAGCAGGCCTTAACAAATACCCCCTTCCCCCACTTCACCTCTTCAGTTATTGGATGATTGCTTGGGGATTGCATAAACTTCCAAATGAAAAGTGTCATGGGCATATCCACATTGATTTTAAAGCATGGAAATCCGTGTCAAAATAAAAATAATCTGTTATTATCTAATAGCATCATGCAGTGAGTTTACCAGGATTTTAAAGATGCAGAGGATGGAAAACTGCCATTATTTCTTTTTCAGATCCCAATTTGGACAACACAAAGAGAGGGAGAAATAGCTGACACTTCAGCAGCAGCGTTGTTTTGCATGTGGAAAACTGAATTTTACAATTTGGCAAAGAGACATAGCCTGAGAAAGAGAAGTAGACTATTTAATAACTAAGATGGTTTTACTTTTTAAATTAAATTATTAATCCAATACAACCAAAAATGAGTATGCAAGCAGATGCATTTAATGGGAACTACAGATGCAATCCCAAATTCTTTTGTTAAGGGAGCATATCTGATTGACCACATTGAAACATAATTCCTGTTCAATATACTTAGGATTGCACTATATGATTGCAATCATATGGCCACATGCTTACCAGGAAAAAACTCTACTGGCTTTAGTGAGAATACTTTCTATGTAGACAGGAATGGGGAGAACTTAGCAAGTGATACCAAAGGGTATTTTTCACACTGCACAATTATGGCATTTTCATGCCACTTTGCCACAGCTGGATCCTACAGAATACTGAAAATTTTAACTAAAATGATGCACGAGAAATCTCTGCAGAGAATTCTAAATACCTTACAAAACTGCTAGTTCAAAGATTTCATATAAAGGAAGCATGGGATCCCTTCATAATACGCAGTTATAGCACTATGATTCCATTTGGCTGCATCTTTCGGGATCCTGGCATTTGTAGTTTGGGAGGAGCTACAGCTCTCTGTCTGAGAATTCTAATCATTTCTCCCTAAACTGCAAATCTCAGGATTCTACAGGACCAAACTGTGGCAGTTAAAGTGGAATCATAGCACTATAAGTGTGTAGCATGAGATGCCCATAGTATTTAAAGTGGTATCAAAGTGCTATAATTATATAGTATGAAAATGAAGTGTTGAGAAATATCACAATGAATGTTGGAATCACACTGTTCAATCTTTGGGGATGCAATAATGATGAACCAAACAAGGACCCCCTACCAGGGACAGTGACCAACACTCACAAGCATCATTCATAACAGTAGTATGAAGAGCACAGTTTTTGACCTGACTGCCAATTCCCAGATTAAAAGTTTGATCTGCAGCACTCCATAGCTAATAAATCATTTTAAAAGCTTCACCTCTTGATGTTAATGCTGCAAACCTCTGGGATAGGCACAAGTATTGTTCTTTTCTGGCCTGTTTGCAACCGTGAATTGAAACAATGTCACCTCTAGCTTGCATGGCTCCTGATACACCAAGGCTTTATCCAGGGTGTTCTGTTACCTCCTGACAGGGCTGGCTCCAGGGATGTAAGCCATGCCTCAGAGAGACCCACCAATACTGACCAGCTACTGCTGAGATACAGCAATCCTAGTTTGGGCCTGGCTGGTAGCTAGGTCTCCATGCTCTGTAACACAACACCACATCTTCCTTCATACTGCTTCCTCTTGCCAGTCCCACTTAAGAAGACAAGCAACAGAGAACAGCTGCTCTTCACTGGACTGCACGGTGCTCAGAGGGCTACCAGCTCATAAGGGTAGAGTGGTCTTTGGTGCTATGTGCCTGTCCATATTCCTGCATTTCTTTAAGTGCCTTGGTTGCTACCTGTCTCTCTTCCCTGTAGTGCTCACTCATGCAGACAAAGAGTGGAAGAACTAATGGGAGGCAGGAAATGAAACAGTTTTCATATCCTCCAGCTGTCCTGATTGGCAGAGATAGTCCCTGACTAATCTTCTGTGGTTTCACTATTTCAGATTCTTTCAAAATGTTCCAGTTTCTCTCTTCACCCCCCATTTCCTTCTTGTGTGCTTGCCTTAATTCAGCTGGTGCTAACAGAGTTCAAAGTGCAAAGCAGTTTCTGTTCAATTAATGCAGCAGGGAGAGAGTACAAGAGAGGTCTTCCCATCCCAGTAGACTCAGGCAAAAGCAAACTGTTGTTTATGGAGTAAAGTGCTCCCATTTTGTTTAAAAAAAGGAATATAATTCCCCTCTTTCATAGGGAAAACTAGGAGGGGGAGTTGCCACTCCCTTCACCCCACAACTCTAAATTCCCCAAGTGGGGTACACAGTCTCTTCTCTTGACTTCTGGAAGAAAGAAACCTCCATTCTTCCTCTGCCACACTCCCTTCTTTACTGGATCAGAAGGATCCAGCTCAGCTTGTAGTCTTACAAACACAAACCCACCTCTCAGTAGTCACTCTTCCAATCTTCCCCATGTGTTTGAGGAATTTCCTTCTTTTAAAGGTTGTTTGGGAAAGGCTGAAATTTGTACACATTCCTGGGACTAAGTGCTATTGAACTCAGACCTTTTGAGCAGAGCTCCATAGGACTGGGCTCTACATAAAAAAAGACATAGGTATTTCTTCAGATGAGAATACTAACCGGTCCTGCTGTCCTAAGAGCGAGCATAAACAACGATGCAAATGAGGTAGTTCTTGCTCACTCTCGTTCTCCCTGGGGAATTCCAGTGGGGTTTCCTCCTCATTGTCATTTATTTATTTCTTTTATTAGTCAACCTCAAAATCAGAATCCTCTGGGCTATAACATCCATCTTTTAGCTATTTATGCTGGCAGTTTGATGAGGACTGATACGTGCGTATGTACGAGGAGGCAGAACCAGACTTGCTGTTGTTGACTTACCAATGATATAATTAGTGCTGCAGTTATGCTGGTCAAGTACCCTAGTTTACTGAAGGCAGATCTGTTTTTGAGTGCTGTGCCATAGAAGAGCAGTTTAAAAGTAAAGCACTATATGAATGGAAGGCAGTGACTCTGAAGTTGTCCATAAGTTAGAGTGTGAACATGCATGCACACACACAAATAGGTGGGTAGAGAAGACAGAATATATATTGCAGCTCAAACCTTATTGTCCATTAAATTATGCAAATATTTGTTGTCTAATGCACATTTTATGCAAATCCATGTCTTGTTTTGCTGTGATTTTGTTCTATTTTGGTAAAGCACTTATTTTCTGAGGTGACAACTAGGTAACCACCTAGCTGCAATCCTATATACATTTCTCTGGCAATAGTAGGTCCTGTTTAATCCAATAAGGCTTACTTCTGAGCAGATGTGTAAGATTCTGCATATATACTATGTACCAGGGGAAAGATGTGCAAGTGAGTCTCAGTTTACATTGGGGGTGTGTTCCTGAACTTGCACCTTAAATTGAGACCAAGGTAAATGGAGGAAGTCAGTTTCACACTATCAGTGGAGACCACAGAGATGCATTCAGATGGAACTGAAGTGGCGGCAAAGTCAGCAGTGTTACTCAACCCACTACCAGTTTTAAAAAGGTTTAAAGCATAAAACATCAGAATTCATCTCTTCCAAATTAGAAAAATATGAAAATGCCTCCAGAGAGATCAGAAGAGGCAGTAACTGCTAATGCCAAGGGTGTTTGCCTGAAGTGAACTGGCTTGCTATTAGACAATATCTCCTCATCAGACAAGCACACAGACAGAGCAGCTGGTGAGAACTGGGTTCTCATGCTGTACTTACTTCCACAGGCTTTCTAGGTAGAAAAAACATATCAGGGGAGAAATGGGGAGAGAGAGGGAGAGAGACAGACAGACAGACAGACAGACAGACAGACAGACAGACAGCACAAAGGTTCCACAAAAGGTGCAGAGGACACAACAGCAGGGGAGGCAGCACATTTCCTAAACAACAACCAAGCGTACTTAAAAAAATGCCCACTGATTTCTCTCTTCCCACTCAGTCTTTGATAGTATGTAGGCTTTAAAACATCACAATGCTCTCTGGCATTTTTGGTATTTTGGTATTACTTTTTCCCACTTGCTCTCTCCCCATCACAACCTAAGCAAGCAGAGAAAAGCCTTCTCTTCAGCCACAATGAAACTCCAAGACTCCAGTTTCTTCCCATCTAACACACCCTCTTCTGTCAACACCAAGACTGCAGTTGCTTCTCCTACTCCCCCAACCTTGTCCAGTCAGATTTTCTTTCATCAAAACTAGAACTAGAACTCGCTTTCTTGTTCACCTACTTAGGTGTACTAAGGGAGCTATCCATTGTTGGTGAAACTTTCATTTATAGGTATATCTCAATTAACAAAGCAGATGTGTTCCTGGACATTAATTCTGTAACAGAAAATTTGGTGACAGAAACAATATGGAAAGAATAAGGGATAGGTTCCTCCTACACCACAAAAAGAAGAGCAGATCAAAACATTTCAGCAAACTTTTTATTCACAACTAAAATAGACACATCTAAAATGAAACAACCATGTCAGGTAAAGTAAACAGAAACATTTTTAACCATTTAGACTGTTTGAAGGTTTCTTTCAAAATACATCCAGGTGTCACAGAAGACAAGGACAACTTTGGCCATTTCCACACAACAGAGCTGTGTTGCTTCTGGGACAGGATGGCAGCAGTCAGCAGATTGTGCTTCTGCATGGCATCATCACCAGATGACTGCCGTCCTGTCCCCAAGCACTGCACTCGCACAGTTTTCACAAAACGGAAAAAATCCATTTTGTGCCTGCAATCACATGGCACTCCCATCGCTCCCGGCTGTACAGAAGCTGCAGTAGTGCAATAGCAACGCTTCCTCCTGTAGCACAGCAATGGAAAGTGCCCAGCTGCAATGCAGAAGAAAGAGGTGGTCCCATTGCACTCCCTTCCACATGGAGTGAGCAGGTATGGAAGGGAGCATTGTTCACGTGCTCCCTTCTGGACCCAGGATTGCAGCACAATGACACGGAAGAGTGTTGCCGTGTGGAAATGGCCCTTTTCTTTCACTAGCTTCCATTCTTCTTATGATTTCCATTTTGTTTTGCTGTTCACATATGCTTCATATAGGAATCTGGACGCAACTACTGTTTACCTTGCCTGTTGTAGGCAGACACTCACTGCTACAGTATGATCAGCTAGAATAGAATTTCATTCTTTCCTAGCTCAAGCTTTATTGCATTGTTTACTGCAGACATGCTGCTGCAACCAGACATGGAAAGTCTGCGCTTCTCCACATCTCCTTCATCATCTTCCCAATATCAACACTGCTGAAACAACAACAACAAGTTTTCAGCTAGACAGAGAAGAAGGAAAAGGGGTCAGACAGCTGTAAAAAGACTTTGTAAACAGGATCTTCTTTGTCAGAGGCTTTGTTAATTGAGGTATGCCTCTATGTATTTAGAGAGAAACAGTTGTACATTTCAAATATTGTAAATGGGAGTAATGCAAATTGAGGCTTTTCTGTATTTTTGGACTAATCCATGATGGAGGACAAATGTAAGTTCTGTTAAGCATATAGTGATAGAAAATATTTTGAATTTCAGGAACCCCAGCAATAATAAATTCAAGGCGGCTTACTGCTGAACAGATGTACAAGATTCCACACTTACATATAAAATATATAAAGATAATATAATAAATAATATATACTAAAGATAACACTTATATATTATAAAGATATACTATATATTGGACTAACCCATGACAATTCTAAGTTCTGTTGGGTGCATTATAGTAGAAAACGTTTGGAGTTCCCACAGCTCTAAAGACTGGATATCAAAAAATATTATGACCATAATTTTTTAAACTATACTTTGATGACAACTGAGTTTCTAGGTTCCCTTTACAATATATGGCTGGGTTCGTTATAGACTTGAAGAATGCAGATTCAGTGCCGTGCAGGAAGCCTGGAATACTTTTAAAAGAAAAAACAATCGCTGGCTTCTCATAAAACATGGAAGAGTACGATCGCATCCGCACCCCGCTTTCCACAACTGGCACCACACCCCCAGTTATTACTCGGCCCTCCATTTTGTTTCGCCCACAGAGCTGAGCTCCGCTTCGCTCCCCTCAACCTGCGGCGGCTTACAGCTCGCTCGCTCGCTCTCCGCGCTTCTGAAAAGGACGGACGAAGTTTGTCCCTCGTGGCGCACGCTCCCTCGGTGACAGCTGTTCGAGGCAAGATGGCGGCGGTGTTGCTGCTTCAGGAACTCTCAATGACAACAGCTGCGGCGAGGCACCTTGTGCCGGGGGGAGGACGAGGAGCCGTGGTGAGAGCAGCTGCCGCTAGCTGCGGGGCCAGGTACCTTCGGGGAGCGGGAGGGCGGACAAAGGCCTGGAGTCCTTCGTATTTCGCCCCCAAACAGCCTTCTGCCCAGGGATAGGGATGAGGGTCTTTTTAGTCAGGCCTCGGCTGTATATGCATGTGTAAGTTTGTAAAGGTGGTTCTCGAGTCCTTCCTGCTGAAGCTTTGCCCAGGAGTGGGTGATAATGGGCTTCCGCAGCCCAGCAATGCGGGGAGACCTTCCTTTTCCTACGTGTATTCCCCCACGGTCCATAGGAGAGGGACTTTCCTTGCGTTCCTCTCCTTATCTCCAAGTTTCTCTTCCTTTCTGGGGGCTGCAGTTGCGCCAGTTTCTATGCATCGGCCTGTAATGTGGGTGGGTGGGAAGAGTCCTTCTTTCAGACCAAAATAGTCTTTATTGCCCCATAAGAAAGAACCGGTTTGTTACGGTGGAGAAACATTCATTCAAACGCCTCTTGGATGCATATACAAAGTAAAGGACTTGGATAATCGTGGTTGGACTGGATGGCCCGTGTGGTCTCTTCCAACTCTACATTTCTATGATTCTATGATAGGTGTACCGTAATAAGCACCGATCAAGCCTTTGCCTGTGAAGCAGATTATTTTTTTCATACTGTTTGTCAGCAAGGAATTGGGATTTAAATGTCCAGGAATTCCCGTTGTCATGCATTGAATCTGTATTAAATGAAATGATTTTTATAAGTACAAAATGGCTACCAAATCCAAAATAGTAGCTTATGGTAGGATAATTAAAAAGAGGATGGGGGAAAATCGCTTCGTCGCCTGCAAGGAGCACATAGGTGGGGCAGATTAAATATTTGAAGCAGTGGGGCCAGCTGGAAGACACAGCAATAGGACTGTGACATTTTTGTGAAGACCTGTTGTGTGTACAAGATAAGAGCAGAATGGACCATCCGTTGCATTTAGCCACTTTGACATTGTTCTCATCCCTAGATTAACAATTATTTTAAATCCTGGGAACTGAAGGCCATCACTTCAGTGCCACACTGTTCCATTCTTAGGATTGTGATTTTTATTTCTTTAATTTTGGGGTCATATCAAATCATCACTAACATTATTGACATGCTTGTTACTCAAAACTTCCCACTTTTGATTTTCAAAAATTTCTCTTGTTTTGGTTAACATTCAAAATTTGAAAAGTTTTGTAAATTGTAAGCATATGAAGATAATGTTGTTGTTCTTCTTAGTAGTAAATGTGAAATCTGGTACAGTAATTTCTTTAGGGGGCCTAGATACCCTCAAGGCACTGTATCTCACCTGACCTTGAAAGCTAAGTAGGGGCAACCCTAGTTAGCACTTGAATGAGAGGCAGCCAACAACTGCCAGGTGTTGTAGACTATATTTCAGAGGAAGGAACTGACAAAACCACCTCTGAGTATTCCTTGCCTAAGAAAATCCTATAAATCCAGGGAGTTGCCGTAAGTGTTTTATATATAATTATATATATAAAAGTGAAACCATTTCTGATTTATTACAACCCTATCATGGTGTTTTCTGGGGCTGAGAGTGCATGACACACTGAAGACACATATGCACACACAAAATTTCTGTAAGGACAGCGGATTTTCTTATTTTTTATATACTGAAAAAGCTTGGAAATTAATGGAAGTAATGTATACAGCAAAATAGTATAACTTTTAAATTACGTATGTATAATCTTGAAAGAGATTATGATTTCTTTTTAAGCAACCATTTGATTCTTTGGATAGTGTTAGAGTTCTATAAAGCATTATTATTATTATTATTAGTAGTAGTAGTAGTAGTAGTAGTAGTAGTAGTAGTAGTATCACACATTTCTCCCAAAATTGGGACTCCAAGCGGCTTACAGTTTAAAAGAACAGTACAGTTAAGAACATACAAAAAGTGAATGTTGAAGCAGAATTAAATTATTCACTGCATGAAAACAGCTCAAATGTCCTGTTAAATAAATAAAATGTAATTAAAAAGATATTTCAAAACAGTTCAGTTTAAAACACCCTCTCACCCATTCATTGTATCATTTCACAACAAATTTTTAGGGAGTAAGCTTTCAAGGGAAACTGCTGAATGTGGTTTAGTGTATCTGTATTTTGTATTACACTTTTTCTTGGACTAACATAACCTTTTATTTATAGTTTTACCAAGTTTGCCAACAAATTGATTTTTTATTACAAAGTGGAATATAGGCATTTCAAAATACTGAGTTTTGTAATGATAAATTATCAGATTTATAGGTACTTAAACCCAAAAAGGATGCTGGGTCCTCACTTAAGCTTAGTGGTGCCATATACTTTGTTGTTGTGTGCCTTTAAATTATTTCTCACTTATTTTGATCCTAAGGTGGTCCTGTCATGAGGTTTTCTGGGGGCTGAGAATGTGATCCACCCAAGGTCACCCAGTGGTTTTCCATGGCTGAGCAGCGAATCAAACCCCAATCTCCAGAGTTGCAGTCAAACACTCAAAGCACTACACCATACAACCTTGCAATAAATAAATCCCGGGTTCAGAAACTATGGGGAAGAAAGGAAGATAGTACTGGTGTACCCAAAAACAAAAGAACAATCTAACTTCTGTGCATCCTGAAGTTATTTTTGCTCTTAATTCTGTAGGTCTGACCTGCCTGATTCCATATTGTGGTTTCTTTTAAAAAAATAGTTTGAAAACATACTTTTGTTATGAGATGGATGAAGTACCCCACAGATCTTATAGGAGGGGTAGAATTGTCTTAATAGACTGCTAACCGCTTGAGCTTATCCAGCATTAGGCATTCTTAAGCCATTGATTTCATGGCATGGCTAACTTGTAGCATTGGACTGCAAAGAAGAATTCAATTTGTAGAGTTTACACTTTATTTACAATCTGTATTTCCACTTAGTACAGAGATCAGTCTGTAGTAGAGATATTTGCTAGGAAGATCTGGAGTACTTAAATGTAAAATTCAGATCCTTACATTGCTGCTTAAAATAGTGGAAGGAACATGTGTAGTCTGTGTTAGAGCAGAATGTTTAGGAAATATTTACTGAGAAAGACAAAAAGTATTGTGGCACTTCAGAGATGAGCAACTTGATCTCATGCATATTTACCCAGAAGCAGGTTCTACTTTGATTTGATTTAATAAGACTCCCAAATAAGTTGGCATATGTTCCCGTAGTAAACATTTAGGTTTGGGCTATGAGTATGCTGTGGGATGAGGCTTTCCAGGCAGTAGCCTGTTTTATCTCCATTTATTTTCTAATGAAGTTCACTGTTGTATCCAAATATATTTGTTATTAGAAATCAATATCTGAGTAGCTACTGCATTTTTAGTTGTTGCTGACTTGACACTGTAATAGATTAGAGGATATGAAGTAAAGTAGTTGTGATTCCAGAATAAAAGTGAAAATTGGAGTTACGTAATATCTTTGCTAAGATGAATCAAAATGTTGCAAAAGTGTGTGAGCTTTTAAGTTCTCTCGAATCAGTATTAAACTACAGGGTGCCAAAAATAAAGGAGCTGAAACAAAAAGGACTAACATTTTTCTCTTTGGAAGAACGTACTTCATGATCCCATACAGCAGAAAAATACGTTTTCCAAAAATTCTGAAATTATTATTCCAGCTTCAGGTCACAACTTCTTTACTTTACTTTCTTTGATTTTAAATCTGTTTAGAGGAAAGCTGTTGTATTTCTCTGGCCTCCTTTCACTCAGGGATCAAATTATTTCTGGCCCAAGGGATTTTGTTCCATCAACTTGGTAGATAAAATGTTATGAAATTCCTTGTAATATTGTAGAAAGCATTTCACTGTTCATTTCTTCATGCAATCTGATAAGGTCAGGCACTGCAGAATAAAGTACTGTATTTGCTGGTATATAAGACTCACTTTTTCCCCAAAAAAATACTGTTTGAAAATGAGGTGCATCTTATACGCTGGTGTGTCTTACGTGTTGGGAAATAGTATTTGCCAGTGTATAAATGGAGTGTGTCTTATACACAGGTGAGTTTTATACGCCAGCAAATACGGTACACAAGCCATAAATGGACAATACATTTACTAGTATTACTTGTGATTCCTTAATAATGTACAAAGTTTTGAGTTCTCTAGAAATCTTCAACCAGCTAGGTAATTTAAAAAATGATGGTGAGGAGCAAGGGAATCAAGTATGGCTAAGGTCCTTAATTAAACAAAGTCACAAGATGGAGAAGGCAAGTGTGGGGAGTCATTGATAGATGTACAGGTATCACATGAAATTTAGAAATGCTTTCTAGAATGGAGACAGAATCCCATGGCATCTTTTCAGTTCTCATGATGCTCACTTCATTCCTAACATTGCGAAGCCAAGCAGTCCTGGATTTTAGCTTGCTAAAGCAGTGGAAATGGACCTTAGCCATCCAGATGATGTTGAGCTGTGATTCCCACAATATTTAATCAGTTAGAGATAAACAACATCTAGAGGTTCACAGATCCCTATAGGTTCTGTGCTAAAGAATGAACCCACTTCATAGCAATGTTTGAGTAAGACACAGGTTAGCAGATCTTAAGCAGATCTTAATTAGGTGCTAGTTCTGGATTTTATAATAAAATCATAGTAAGAGTGATACAAATTTCTAAAGCTAAGTTTATAGCACGGTTCTAATTCTGCCTGGTATACATCAGATCAGAATGCAAGGATTGTTTGGACTGTTTTAAGATTAATTTCATGACGTAATCAACTTGAATCCTAAATTCCACAAAGTCATGATTCTCTCTTCTGTTTCTTTGCTTCTGACAACTAAGTATTCTCCAGCAATATAACAGTCCTCTTTGAAAGATCTATTACTTAACCAGCCATTATGTTTTTGTAGGAATTTCAAGAATGTTATTCATTACAAAGCACATATTTGATTGTCAGTGTGAGAAACCTCAATTCTATTGGTAAGGTCATTCTCTGTATCCAAAGAGAACTGGGCATTTCAAGCAGTATGTGAACTTTGTTCTTTAGTAAATATAATTGTTAGCAGTGCAAATTTTTCCATAAGTTTTCAGGCTGAAAACAGCCATTTCTTTAGTTTTAATTAAAGCAAAAAATAAATTGATTTTCATAGGACACTGACATTTATCATGTTCTTAATGCAAAGCAATGCTCTACAAAACAAAAATGTAGTGCATTTTTAGTAGTCTAAAAGAATTAGACAACACATCTTAGCTCTCAACGCAAATTTTTACGTTTTTGGCTATTGTGTTTTTCATTTACAAACAATTGAGCTACATCCTAAGAGTGTTTGTTTATATGTTATATTTTAACTTTATGGTTAAACTCCATGACTGAAAGAGGTCAAATCCGTTCACTAGTATCTTTTGAAATACTTTTTGTAGGATTAAACTACAAATTATGTAACCCTCCAAGAAGAGAACCATGTAAGATTTCTTTAAAAAAAAAAGCAGTGATAGAAGTTTGGATAGTGGATTATTGGTACTGGTACACTGACTTAAATTGTCTCTGAATCTGATATTTGCTCCATCAGGGAAAACTTACAGATGTGGTGATTCAGCTCCTATTTCTATTAAAAAGTCAGTTGGTAGTCCATTCTTTTTTTCTCTGTGTTCTTTTCTTAATGCTGCTATATATCATTTTCCATTTCGGCATGGTGTTGTGCAATAAACTGAACAAAACTATTAAAGTTGGGGATAATAATCTTCCAATCAGAAAGCAAAGATTTTGATCTTCTTGCATATATTTAGATTGTATCTTTATGGGCTCTGAATTTGGCTTTAACTAGTTTCTTGCTAGTCTAAATGTATAGATTTTAACTGGATCCAGTGCACTTAATCTGGATTAAGTACCATTACACTTGATGAGGCTTAACTCTAAGTAGACATCATAGTTTGTAAAATGGTTCAAAGTGCAGTGGTTTAAAATGCACAGTTAATGGAAAGCAGCAAATTTACATCTGTGCAAGGTAAACCAAACTGTAGATGAGAAACTACAGATGAGAAACTTCCAGCAAAATGTAGTAATATCTAGCTGCTCTGTTTTGGACTAACTGAAGTTTCTGGACCATTTTTTAAAGACAGACAGGCCCCTGTGTATGATATGATGCAATCATCCAAAACATTTAAGTTACCAGAGCATGACTAGATGACAAAACTAACTATATCTGGTAAAGTCATAATTGGTAAGCTGATAAAAGGTGCTCTAGGTCACTTAGGCAAACTGCCTACAATGAGAATGAATACAAGAATATCCCCAAACTACAAATCTGATCCTTTAGTTTAGAGGGAGAGGAAACAAGGAAAACATAGCTTTTTTCCTTTCTTGCTTTAACAGGCAGACAGGCCATCCTCAGACACTATTTCAATCTTGCCTGGATTGTGTTTTATGTTATTAGCCCACCTCCAGTGCATTACACTGTGCCCAAGAACTGGTTCAGAATGCCTGTTGTTTTGTCTGTATTAGATTAAAAAAGAGAGAGAGAGAGAGCAGGATGTCAATCACATTGTCAGACAGTGTAATCTGATAGTTTCATTCTAGCTATATTAGCTGGGGTCTGTGGGGCTTGTCCAAACATCTGGAAGGTTACAAAAGGCTGCCATAATAAAAATAACTACTACAGTAAAAATATCGTGGTGCAGACTACTAGCACAATATTTTGGAATCAGCTATACAAGTAGGAGAACAATCACTCCACTATAATGCCCCCTAGCTCATATAGCCTATCCACAAAGATGCAAGAGTCTGTGGTGTCAAACCACTGAGGGATCCAGAATAGCTCTTCCCATACCTCTGTCAGCATAGGTTAACTAAGATAATTTCTGTCTGTTTCTGAATCTGGTTTGAATTGGTCTGGAGAATCAGTTGATCAGTGAGTAACTCACTTGTGTACCTTGCCCCACAAGGAAATTTTGGAAACAGGTAGGTTACAGACTTTGCATACAAAAGATTCAGGTTCAAACCTTGACATCTCAAGGTAAGATTAGGTGAATCTCCCTGAAACCTTGTCATGATCAGTGTAGACAATATTGACCTTAATAACTGAAGATCTGACTCAGTATAAGACAACTTCCTGTTTTCATATAAGATAGTTTCCTGTGTTATTAAATTCAGTTTCTTTCCTCAAGAATCTCAGGGTCAGCAACTCCTTTACATTTTCTTGTAGTTCTGAAACAGGTTTATATCCTACAATTCTCAAGAAAATTTCTAATAATGTGCAATAGTACATTGGGGTTCATATTTTAAGATGTACCTGGCTTGCAGTTTGGAGGTAACTCTCCTCTTTCTAAAAATAATAACAAAAATTTTCCGAACTTGGAAGCATTTTGGAACAGTGAAAGACCACAGCCTTTTCCAAACACAGAGGTGGGTTGTGGAACGTTTTTCATTCCTTTCAGTTCTGGAATTAAACCCTTTGACTTTTGTACTACTTTGTGATAATAAAAGCATACTTGTTGGTTACTGTGGCTCTTGGTATGATCTGAATATATTTGTGTGTGGGGAAGATATTTGGCATTTCAGAAAACACTGACAGGGCAAAACTTAGGTCACCTGTGGTTTTTTGCAGTTTTGTAATCCTTCCACCCTCAGCCTTCTCCCTGTTCCCACCAGCCAACCCACAGATACAAAATTCCTACACTAGTCAGGAGTTAAGAAGATGCTGCAGTGGCATAATCATTGTTCTGTAAAATTTGTTTGCCTTCTTAAGTGAAATAATCTGTAGATGTAGCAGTGATCAGAATGAATGTCATTACCTATGTTGTCTGGTTTAGGTGGCATTTATTTGTTTATTTATTTTTGGTTGTTTTTTTCCTTCAGTAATTAGTGTATCACTGCTTTTGAAAAGTAGTTAGAATCATAGAAATAAAGAATTGGAAGGCATACTAAGGACCATCAAGTCTACCACTTTATCAGTGCAGGAGTCTACAATTAAAGCATTCGTGACAGAAGGCATCTAAATTCTGTTTGAATGCTTCCAATGCTGGCAAGTCCATCACTTCTGAGGTAATGTGTTCGACTGTTGAACAGCTCTTACCTTTACAAAGTTCCTACTAAAATTATTCAGAATCTCCTTTCTTGTAAATGGAATCTATTGGCCTTGATTCTGTCTTCTCCAGCAGCAGAAAGCATGCTGACTTCACCGTGCACATTACAGTCCTTCAGATATTTAAAGATGGGTGTCATATCAGCTCTTAATCTCCTCTTCTCCAAACTAAGTGAACCCAGCTCCCTCAACTATTCTTCATAGGTGTTGGTTTCAAGAGCCTTTACCATTTTGGTCACTGTTCTTTACATGTTCCAACTTCTTAATATTCTTATAAATTGTCATGATCAGAACTGGATGCTGAGGTCTGACCAAAGCAGAGTAGAGTAGTGATGTTAACTCCCTTGATTTGGACACTATAGCTCTGTTGCTACAGCCTAGACTTGCAATGGCTTTTTTTGCTGTTTTGTCACACTGTTGACTCATATTTAACTTGTCATCTGCCAGGATCCCTAGATCCAAGTGTCACCATCCTATGTTTGTGTATTTCATTTTTCCTACCTAAAAGTAGATCTGTACCTATTACTGTTGAAATTTCTTTTGTTGGTTTTGACCCAGTTCTTCAGCCTGTTAGGATAAAAGATAATCTTATGTCATTTGAGGTATTATCCATCCCTTCAATTGGGTGTCATCTGAAAATTAGATAATCACACCGTCTATTCCATCCTTACTTATAAAGATGTTGAACAACATTAGATCCAGAACACACACACACACACACACACACACACACACACACACGGAATGCCATGGTAGACCTGATGTCAGGACAGCATGAAGGATCATACTTTGACAGCATTCCTTGTGATCAAGTTTGAAGGGCTTAAATTTTATTTGTTCACTGGTAACACTCAGCAGAAATGCTGGCTAGTTGTGTGTTTCCATAATATTTAGTATCTATAGGGTCGTGAGTTCAATTTCCAAAAACAGGTGAACTTTCTATAGTAATTAGCTTTGATATATGATACCAGGTAGCACCTGCCCTTTGGCTAGTAATGTTAAAATTATTTTTATTTTGGTATTTATTTAGGCACCAGATGAACAGATGTGTTTCTAGGCCATTGTTGTCTTGGAAAATAAATATAGTGAATTCACCTGTCCGTGTTGTTTGAAGAAATAGATGTTGGGTGCCTGTTCCCAAAGTGTTTCTATGTGTACTATCTGTTATTTTTAACATCCATTTCATCCATTTAGGCCTATGTTTTCATTCCTGTTAATTCTTAAGACAATAGAGAATTGCTTTAGTTTAGGGGGGAAATAATTGTTAGGCATTTCCAAATGTAAGATAGTACAGGCTGTTTACATGATTGCCTCTGTTGACTAAAAACTGCCGCTGGAGTAGGAATTTCTGTAAAGTAAAAAAGACAGGGTTTTATAGCTATCTCCTTCTCTCCCTGGTCTTTTGTGGAATGATATACTGATGCCGATGTGTTGTCCTTTGTGCATGTGCAAACACATATATGTGATATACTCATCTGTGGGCTGATGTAATTATTTCCCTCTCATTGTTTCTTCATGTAGAAGCAATAAGACTTCAGTATCTGAGATAATTTAAAAATGGAGGTGTTATTCCTACAAATAGTTCTATAGCTCCTACAAGAATAAAAAGACCAGGATAGTTTTAATGAGTGATAGATGTATAACATAAAAATAAGATACTGAACAGCTATATAAAATTATAATATTGTAATAGAGAAGAAGAGGAAGTAATTGTGTGTTGTGTGTTGATTGTGTTAATCCGAGTTTATTATAAGCAGTGGTTCTTAACCTTTTCTTTACCAGGGACCATCTGAAAATATAGTGTGTTTCCGGGAGCCTCCAAGATTTAACTCAAGATTTAAATATTTAAATTTAGATTTTAATATTCAAATATTCATTTAAAGTACCCACACTCCCTGCTGCCATGGAGTAGAAACAGCCTTCCAAAATGAAAATTTAGCCTGTTAGTCAGATTGCTTGCTCGTGTCCACAGGGAGCCCAGAGAAGGGAGGGAGGGAAGGGGGTATAGAGAGAAAGCAGAGGCAGAAGGAAAGCAGAAAGCTTGCACTTGGTTGGTGGTTCCCATCTATAGATGATGAATCTGAGTGTCTCCCCTTAAACTCTGTCACCCAGTCTGACACTCAATGTGGAGTTCCCTCTCCTTCCCTTCTCAAGGAGCGAGGCTGAGCAGAGCGCACAGGTGTACTCCCTCCCCTCATTTTCTCTCCTTTCTGAGAAGAGCCAGCAAGGGAGGCAGGGAAGTATTGCTGCCACTACTGTTGGCTTCTGGCAGCATGGCCTTGTAGACCCCCGTGAGGACTCCACAGACCCTCCAGGGGTCAATGGACCCCAGATTAAGGACCACTGTAACAGAGGCTTATGTTATAGAAACATATGTGATGTGGATGTAATGGTCTTTAAAAAAAAACAAATACCTCTATAGCACATGCTAAATATTTAATAGTTTGTGCATTTTCTTCTGGACTTGTAAATATTTGACTATACAAAACTAATGCATCTGATTGCTTGCTATAAATTTAACTTTAGGAAGATGATTTGCAAACTATGCAGTAAGCGTTAAGTGTCTTTATGTGCATGTATGTTGTGCTCATGTTCTGTAACTGAAATTTCTTGTGAACATTTATGTAGGAAACAGAATACCAGTCTCTGACTGTAGTTTGGTTGGATATAAATTCCCACTGGAATTGAGAAATAGTGTTAGCAGGTTAAAATGTTTAGGGTAGGGTAAGAAACTGTATTTATTTATGGAAAAACCACACAAGAAAGAATAGATGATTTCCTGAAATCTGGTCTTGTTCTCTCAAGGACTGCTCCTGTTCAGGTGAGTGAATACCATAAATTGCATATGAAACTCTCCCCACTGTAATCTGAGTGCAACCATCAGTTGTCATTTCTGTCTTGTTTGAATTTAGACTCCGTCTAACAAACCATTAATTCTGTATTCCAGGCACTTATTTAGAATGGAAATTGTTTTTCCTTAATGAATTAATAGTATAGCCTGTGACACCACACTGTAAAATGAGTGACATTATGCAGTGGAGATAGAGTAAAACACCAGAAATGTGCCAGACATTGACTCCCAGATGTATTACTCTAGGTTTTGCTAGGGGTTTTGTTTTGTTTTTGAACATTTGGTCAAAAAGAACAGAAAGATTTTCATAGGGAAAGAAAGCTTTTCACAAGGAGTTGCGCTCCTCATGAAGCAATATCCATGGAGGTGGTGCTCGTAATCTTATTACTTATTACTTGAAGGTGCTTGTAATCTCATTACTTGCCTTGGATGTATAGGCAGGATGCAGCAACATTGGAACATGGTTTTTACTTCAACAGTGCAGAAGGACCAACTGGCAGGGCCAGTGGTCAGACATTCTGAGAATTGTAGTCTAGCAGTGTCTGAGGAACCAAAATTTGTGAACCACTTCTCTAGATGACTGCCAGATTAGACTATTACACTACTTTCTGTGTTCTTATAGAAACAGTGCTGTCATTACAGTGAGCGCAAAATGGTTTCATACACAAAATATCTGACTTCCTTGGCTTTGGCTTGTAAAGCACTAAACAGCTTAGGGCTTAGTTAGCACTGAAACTGTCTGCTCCTATATGATCTGTCCAACCTTTGAACCAGGTCTTAGTGATCCTTTTTCAAACATGAAGAAACATGGTTGATGAATATAAGACATAGGGGATTTGGGTGTTGGGTAAGACTCATGGAATTCCTTTGCCATAAAGATTTATTGGTTTCATCTGTTTCCATATTTTGATAGATTCTAAAGAAAACACTTTTTAATTATTTGTTTGTTGAAGTACAGTATATGTTTGTTTGGAATTAAACCTGGAAATGCACTTCTTTTGCAATTTTTTTAACAACAAAAAGTCTCAGTCTGCTCTCAGATGGCATATTCCTTACCAGTACCAGATAATCCAGTTATAATATATTGTGGCACCTCGTTTCCTTTCTGTCCAGTGAGCAAGGACTAAGGGCCAAAGTGGCACTTCTGGAGTGCTTGGAACTTCTCAAGATTAACGATTATAATGTGGGTTGCCAGAGAATCTCTGTGTGTCCTTGTGCCCTCTCTCAGGTACGTATGTGCATGTGTACCTTCAAAGCTCTTGTGGCCTCATGGCAAGCCCTTGAATTTCATAGGGTTTTCTTAGGCAAGGAATACTCAGAAGCAGTTTTGCCAGCTCCTTCCTCTAAAATATAGCTGACAGCATCTGGTAGTTGTTGGTCTCCCATCCAAGTACTAACAAGGGCTTAATCACCTATTTGTCTACCTTAACATAATAAAGTGTACAAGAATTGGAAGGCTGCTGTTCTGGTATTTTGCCCTCTAGCAGTGATGCATTGGTTATGCTGAGATGCAAAATGATTAAAAATGCTTCCTTTAAATATCTGAATCAGCTCTTTTATAAAGAAAGGAAAAGGAATTAACTGTAATTTTATATATAAGTACAATACTATTAGCCGTTCTGAAGATATGACTAATAGCTGAGTGAGATGGACCCTTGTTCTTTTCTTTAGGCAGGTCAGGCCTTGACTGTATTACGTTGAACCATTGAGACAAGGGCTCCACACTGTTACATTCAAGTACAAAGAATAGTTCCTTCCAGGCAAACATTTCATAATGCCCAATCTATAGCCTGTTCTGTTTCAAACTCTGTGACACAAGTAGCTGTGTGGGTTGTGAATTACCCACACCTGTTATGTTAATTAACATTATTGATGTCCTGTACAGCAATGCCTCTTTTTGCCAGATTGTGGCTTCATCTTCTAGAGATAGAGGACCACTGCTTAATTTTTTTTTCCCTGCCCAGACTTGTAAAAAGAGAGAGTGCTACCTGACTTGCCTGATGATTTGGTTTTATTTTGTGTTACTTTGGGAACCATTTAAACATGCTTTCTTAGCTTGTTGAGGCTCCCAGTAGCAATGTGTGGGAAACTCTAGCCATTTCATTCTGTTAAGTGGAACTTTTATTAGTTGTGTTAAAATATGTTTTCCAGCCTGTCTTTCAGAAGCATCCAGGATCATCTCTGATTTGGAATCCTCTTACATTTCTTTAAATAAGATTTATTCTATACATGTGGAATGATTCTTATTAATCATTAGAATTGATATCTTCAGGTCACTATATAATTAGAAGTACACATATTTAATCATATCAGATTAAAGTAAAAGCTACTTAAAAAAGACTTTTCTAGATTTGGCTTGCTGTTGGATGATTTAGGTTTTTTTGGTTTGGTTTTGGGGTTTTTTTAAGAATGAGGATGTGCAGTCTTTCAGACTTGTATAAATTACATTCATAGCATGTATCTGGCTTTCAGAAACTGTGGTGCTCTTGTAGTGTTGGAATCTTTGCCAACAATGCAGCTGTGGCACTTCATAAACTTAAAAGTTCATTTAAGTTTGGAAGTCTTGTCTAGCTTTGTGAATTATATAAGTGTTTGAAGAGCAATTTACAGAGCAAGAGCCTGGTTTTTACATTCTTTGTATTTGCTGACCTGAGCTTTTCAGGGGATGAGTGGGATATCAGAGAAATTAACAGACTAATATTTCTTATTTTGTTTTTGATGTAGGAACTAAACATACTAAGTTACACTGAGAACTTAGTTAAAGCATATAAATAAATTGTATGTTTTATGTGTTCATTTGAAATTTCCATTTCAGTTTTACCAGCTTTCTTTCATTTTTTATTGCTGTGCTTCCAGTTACTTAAAACAAAAATTGATAATGATAGTTGAAGACAGTGGGTGAACTGAAAGATGTGTTAGCAGAAAAAAAAAACTGCAACTGTTTTTCCCCAGATGTTTGAACAATTTCGTATAGAGATATAATAAATTGATTCTATCACATCAAAAAAGTTTTAAGCTCTTGCATAAGCAGAAGGAATGTCTTCGGATTTACATACAGTTTCTTGCAAAATGCTTTAATCCAAAGTGTAAATCAACCCTTTTTTCCTTGGAAAGGACTTCCTGAATGTGGAAGTATGGCTTTTTGGGTCCAACCTGCTCTTTGCGCTAACTTAGTTGTGGGGGTGCGGGTAGAAAAAACCTGGAAATGATTACCTTGGTCATTTGTAGAGGAACATGTGGATCAGAAGAGTTTGGAACAGGATCTAGGCATTAATTCAGAATCTGTGTCTCAGCTAGTCTCGGTGGAGTTCTTTTATTTATGATCTTGTTGCCAAACTTTAACACTATAATTTGGATTGTTAAAACAGAAAGTAAAGACTTTTTAAAAAATCTGATGCCATCACTGAGGTTCAGAGTTCCAGAGGAAATGGAATAGCTTTGTATTTTTTCCCCCTTGTCTGTTCGTGACAAACCAGCTACTGTAATTTCATAGAGTAGTACAGTCCTTGCCACTGGCAGTCTCTGTGTGACAGAGAGCCTGTAGGCTGACATAAAGTGCAGCCTGTTGTGAACTGCTAAGTGGGAGTCTGCCAAAAACTCAGCAGACAGAACTAATTGGGGAGGGGAAGGATTTTTGTGCCCTCATCTCTTTTCCCCCTTTTTAACAAGATGGATATTGTTAAAGTAACTTGTTTATGTAAGATTTGTCTGCCTCTATTTCTCATTGCATGAATCATTTTTTTAACTTCAAATCTTGCACTGCAGGTCACTGAACACTTCCACATGGCGACTGGCACAGAACCAAGCCCAAGACACGCAACTCATCACAGTTGATGAAAAATTGGTAAGGTTTTTCTGCTGTGTATGCTGCCTTGAGGGTTATTTCTGTGCAACAGGTATTCAGTATACCTCAGAATACTGGGGAAACAGTGTAAGCGCATCTATCAAGAAAACAGCCTTTCCATAAGTAAAATGTGTATTTCAAGAAGTCATAAAAATCTTTTCTTGAAATGTCCCTAGACATGCAAGAGTTTGAAATATGAAATTATGTGTCATGACTACACTGTGGTTAAAAAGCAACGGGAAGCAATTTTAATGTGTAGAAAGTGTGCCATTTTGAATTTCAGATACTTTTCTTTTCAGTGAAGTTATATATGACATACCAACACTTCCTAAACTTATTTGTTGGGTTATCCCATTTTAAAGAAATACAGTATAACGAAGCCATGTAAATTAGTTGTAAACTATGTTCATACACCCTATTTTAAATATGCATGTAGGATTAAAATGAGAAACAACTGTGTAGCATTCTTTTGCTAATCTTTACCAGAACATAATTTTGGCAGCATTTACGTTCTAGCATATTGCAGCGTGTGGTCCCTTACTAGTACTGTGATGCAACGTGATATTTATGCTGATATTATACAATCCCCTGACTTTTTTGTGAAGCCAAGACTCCTGATGGAAATGTCATAGCTAAAGTAATAATCTTCAGTGACAGTTGTATCACATTTGATTTTTGGAAATGAAAAATGGTAATTGAACCCCTAGGATATACAATTCATAGTTCAGTTGGCTTCAGCATATATAACACCATACCTTTTAAAAACAAAAAGCAGTGGTTGAACAAAAATTGCAGTGACAACATAACAAAACACAACTCTTATTTAAGCTCCTCATCACTCTTAGTATATGCAAAATTGTGTGCCATAGGAGCTTCCCTTACCAGCTAATACATGCTGAGGAATATTTCAGAGTGCCGTCAATTGTGGTCCTTTGTTTTCATTAACGAAATTAAAATATTAAGAAAGAGAAACTTTTAAATTGATTTCTTCAAGGATGTGATTTATAAACCTGGCAAACAGTTGTAGGCACAAACTCTGTTGAAATCCTTGGGTATTGTGAGGGACCAACAGTTTGACTTTTCTGTGTATTTTCTAATATAGGCAAATGTAGAGCATTCAGCAGAAGTTACATTCATCCTGTGAATATTAATCCCAAATACAGATGTTGTAGACATCTTTCCAGGTTTCTTGTCAAATGGGCAGTTTTTCTGTTTTATTTGTTTTAACATTTTTAGCAAGGAGTTTTAGGGCTACACCCTCACAAAATGAATACAAACAAGACCAAGGGAAAATGAAAGAGAGATCATAACTGTATTAACAAGCAAATTGATTACTTTGAGAAACCGCTCTGTAAGATGTAGATTTAACTGTGATCTCAGTTAGAGGTGGCTTCAAAGAGGAACATCTTCAGCCGTCACCTAAATGCAGGATACCAAGACTGCCCTGTGTCTATGGAAGCACGTGAAAAATACAATTAGACTATATTTAGGAAAAGAAGCTAGAGCTAAACATTGATAAATTGCCTCTGATTGTCTTTAGTCTGCAATCTTCACAGTCATGCAGCCAGCGTATGGGGCGGGGCGGGGAAGAAGAACAACAAGAACCTAAGGGAAATCCTAGCATAAGGATGATGGGGAAATTAAAAAATATATTTGAATATTGAGAGACTTTGGTAATGAGACTCTCAATCAGCAGAGTATTTTAGTAATTGCACAAAACGGAAGTTGAACAGATCACCAGTCCCACTTCTTTAACTATACCCCAAACACACTTAATCTAGCTCAAAATAAGCACAAAAACAGTTTGGTTAAAAATATAAAAGAGTTTACTCACAAAAGCTTCTGCATAGTCTACACAGGTTCAATTCTTGAGGAAGGTAGGAAGAAAAATAAAGCACTCATATGCTTGCTGCAAAATGATCCCTGTTAGGAGATCTCAGAGCATGGTTTCAGGTCAAAAGGCAAAGACAAAAGGGGAGAGTAAATGGCCAGAGAACCTTTTTCAAAAGAACAAGGAATGCTGGAGGAAGAGGTGTTAACCAACAAACAGGAAGTTTTCTCTCTCCAGTGGTTCTCAACCTGTGGGTCCCCAGATGTTCGTGGACTTCAGCTCCCAGAAGCCCCAGGCACTATGGTCAATGCTCAGAGCTTCTCTATGCTTACAGTAGACATGCAAATAAACTAACCATTCAATTAGGCATGCAAAGGTTGCCACTCCCAACAAAGGAAAGGATTGTATATATGAAGGCTATCTTTTAGCAGTCTAGTGCCAAGCCATGTAGGGTCTTAAAGGTTAAGAACAGCACTTGGCATTGGCCCCAGAATCATACATGCTGCCAGTTCAGTTGGGAAAAAAACTGTATTTTGCAAAAGAAGCTTTTTACAGACTTCCCTGTCCCCGGCACTATCCATATGGCCCTGTTTTGTGCTAGCTGTAACTTTCAGTCATGTCATGTAAGGATCATTGCAACAGTCCAGTTTAGAGGCAATCAGTGTATATGTAAATAAGGCCACACCTGGTCATTCCAAGTACAGTTACAGCTGGCCTACAAGCTGAAGCACTTATGGCCAGAGCTGATACTTGCAGTGCACCACAAATAAGTCCTGGAGCACCAGCAATGTGAGCAGTTCATCCTTTTAAGGGGAGTTCAGTTCATGAAGAACCAGTTTTGTGCTACTGTCCAGCACACAGAGATAGGTAAAGCTTTAAACAGATTTCCCAGCCCATAGAAATTTTACCACTGTACTTGTCCAGGAGTTCAACTACATCCCTTGGTTTGCTGGGTGGAAAGGGAAGATAGAACTGTGTGTCATCAGTATATGAGTGACATAAAAACTCGGACTTCTGCATGACTTTTCCCAGCAGCTTCATATAAATTTTTAAGAGCATGGAGAATAAAATGGGATCCTGCAATACGTAATGAGCCAATGATTGTAGAAGCAAGACTGTAGGTAGACAGAAATTGCTCAGTACTGCGCTATTTTTGGTACTGAGTATGAAGAGGGAATCAGAGCCACCTTAATACTGAATAAGCCCTGATAGACAGTTGTGGTAGAAGGATATCGTGATAGCTGGTGTCAAAACACCACTAAAAAGTTGTGCTCCCATCAACTAGCCCTCAATATTAATTGCCTTAGGGTAGTTAGAACCTAGTTTGGAACCTAAACTGAAGTAGGTCTAAGTAATCAGATTTTTTTTCTCAGAACTAATCAGTGTTGCAACTATTACCCTCTCTTAACCTTATCCAGAAAGGTTTGTAACAAACTGTTAATTGTCTAGGTTCAACAAATCTAATGTTGATTTTAATGGTAAGGATTTTCCTATGGCCTCTTTGAGGGAAGCAGAAACTACACCCACCCTCAAAGAGGAGTTCACTTTATCCAAAGTCCTAGCTCCTTAATTCCGCCCTGAATGATCTGAACAATAATGGGCAGGGATCTAAGAGTAGACATTGAGTCTCAAAGTACTAAACAAACTTAATCTTTACTATAAATCATTCTGTGAGGTAGATCTACCTATGAAAAGTTTTGTCCCCCAGTGCTTTTGAAGAATGAAATACATTAGTTCTGACTGTCTCCCCACCTTTCCCAGATAAACTGAAGCTTCTGTTTATAGTTTAGTTTTATTATTCAGTAGGAATACAGATGAGCTTGTTTTCACTGACTTCTGAATTGTAAACTCTAAATGAAATATTCACCACTAAAAACACTACAAAAACTTCTGGTTGTACTTCTGTGACAGTATGAAACTTGGAAACAGTGCAGTTCATGTTTAAAAAACCTTGTGACAGCAGTGCGACTAGAACTCTTCAGAGGAAAGAACTGGCAAAACCACCTTGGAGTATTCCTTGCCTAAGAAAACCCTGTGAAATTAATGGCATCAGCATAAGTTGACTGGTGACTTGAATGCCTATGTACATATACATATACATACAGTGTAGGGCATTTGTTGGGTACTCATCCTTTGAGACTAACTTTGTGACTTTCTGAACGTTAGCATAATCACTGAAATTTGAAATCTACCTCCCCTATTCCCATATTCTAACTTTATGAAACAGTTTTAAAAAAAGATGCACACACAGTAGATAAATATTGGCTCACTGTAAGCTGTTCAAGTACAGGGGTCAGATTTTTCCTTAGCTGTCTTTCTTAAAAAGACAGCTGAATTGTGATTCTGTGAACTAATATTAGTACAACCTTTATAAATTCCATAATGCTATTATTTTTGCTCCTTTCTTAAAATAAATTCATACATCCATGAATATGAATCAGTCACAGACACTTAAAATGCAAAATATCCATCATACAGAGCATGATAGAAAAGCTAAACAACATAAACAGACAGGGGCAATATCAGTTCAAGACTTGTTTAAAAATTTTAAAAACATAATAGGCTTAATATCATTTAATATCATTTAAAAGGGAAACAAGCCCCAAGTGTGCCATGTGTGTTCAGGTCATTGTTCTAAGAATGCCAGAAGTAGAGAAAAGGAACTTTGCACCAATTTCTATTACATATTTTTAGTGTCTCCTTACAGATAAAGCAAATACCATTCAGATGGTCTTCCAGGGAATTTGTTCAGGAGGGACGTAATTGATCTCTCATATCTCTAAAAATTACAAAAGAAAAATACATAGGATAGAGATTCTACTGTCCATCTCCACATGGACAAACACAGTTTTTGTAAGGAATTTCCTGGAAACAATCATCCAGAAGGAATGATGTTAAAGCTAGCTTTAGTAAAGACCATACAATGTTGAGCAATGGTAAAGTTTTCAAGATAGTTTGCACCCCTGTCTGTATGAAATGATAGTTCTAGATTAATTGGGGAGGAGGTAGCATGAGCAGCAGATAGAGAATGCTTACCTGACAGGGGAGATACCATGGTAATAAACATGAATATCTCCAGCTGTCTAAGTGTATTTAACTTGCATTTTGCTTTTTTGTCCTAGAAGTTCTACAGCCCCAATGCACATGGAATCTTAACTTCTAATAGACCAAAATTGAGTTCCCTTGAATTATCTGCTGGATGTAACCATTATTCACTTCTTTAACTCTGCTCTTTATAATAATAGCCTGTGGAAATAATAAAATAATCAAAATAGTGTGGTTACTCCTGGATTAGGAAGTAGAGTATGAAATTTTTAATTTTTTTCTGAGTTGTTTTCATGCAGCTTAAATGTTGGTATCCTAGATATACCAGAGGATCACTTTGCTATTCAAGACATTTTTTTTTCTGTGTTCTGTGTACCTAAAAAGATTTGAGTGCTTAAAGAGAGAGTTTCTATAAGCCTCTCAAAAATATCCTGTGTTGCCTTATTGTTTGCCATTTGCTTTTTCTGTATAGTCAAAAGAGACTGGAAGAATCAGACCTAACACTTGGGTCTTTCTATAGCAACTTGAGTTTCTGTGGCCTAATAGCAGTTTTAGCTGAGCCTTCAGTGGATTGAATTCCAGAGGTCTGGAGTTTATCCTAAGGAGCTGATAGCTATGGCTTGTGATCTGATCTTGGCTGATGTGATAAATTGCAGGGTGAGAGGTGGCCCCTCTAGGTTTTGTCTTATGCTGGGAAATTGCCCTGTTGCTGACGTGAAATGTCAGCAGTGTCTCCCTCAGTGAAGCTTAAAATGATTTAACTTCTAGTATATGAAACAAAATTTGTTCCAGTACTATTATAGAAATCATGATTTTCCTTTTGTAAAGTGGTGTGTGTCACATATGGTTCTCTTTCAGTAATTCCTGTAGTGTTTCAGCATGAGCGATCATGGCTATTGTATGCCTTTTGGTCCAATTCACTTAAATTCTGGAATTGCTGATTTGTGGACATTGTTCTTGCAGATTATTTTCCATCTCAAATGCAAGAGCATATAGAAATTTCGATAGATGCTACAATAAGAAATGCATAAATTAGGGTGTGATATATTTTAAAATTGGTTGAATATTGCTGGAGAGATGACACAATGTCTGGAGTGTAAAATCAAAGAAATGTGAATATTCTTTTGTCAAACAATTTTTTCCATGAATGCTTGGTGAAAACAAATCAGCCTTCCTCAGGCTTCATGGATCAGTAAGAACTCAACTGTCTTTGTTCTCGTTACACTTTCCATATTGGAAGGAATAGAAGAAATATGTGCTGAAACTGGGCTTTATTCAGGACAATATTCAGTGGTGAAATTGGCTAAGGGTCATCACAAGAATTAGCCATTGTAATATGTGTAGAGTACAAATAGTCTTTCAGCAAGATTTATTTTTAATGAAATATTTCTTGTGTTCTCACGTTGGTTCATATCTGCACATTTCAGACTGACTATAGGTGCTCTAAAGATTATTACACTGGAATAGTTTAAATTAGGCTCAACGCTAGTGCTTCTTCAGTTTATTATATATGGACTAGAACAGAAGGCAGTAGTGTTTTAATACTCTCCCAGTCAGTGGCTATGTGCCCCCACCCACTTCTTAAAAGTGATAGTGGTAAGCTTCAAAAATGCAATCCTATTTTTTGTGGCCTCTGTTTTTACAGGGACCTAGGGGCATCTCTCTGATCCTTGTCTGTTCCTTTGATCTGTGTGACCTCAGGCTAGAGATGGCTGAAAGCTGTCAGCTGTGCTGTTCATTTTGTTCTGGTTATGCATGGAGACCCAAATAATTAAGAGAGGTTCACTATATACTTTTTTTATTTATTAATTAAAATATATCCCATCCTATAACAGAATCTGAGGGTGACATTAACTAGTTTTTAAAAATTTAAAACATTAACTGAAAAATTCTGGAAGTATATTAAATAATTTAATAATTCAAAAAAGGTTTTAACAGTTTAAACCCATGTACACATGCAGATATGAATACAATCATTACAACTGGAAGGTTTTAATAAAAAGCCACAGTTGAACTTTACACCAAAATGAAGCCAATATCATTGCCATTTGGCCCTCTAACAGGAGGGTATTCCACAACTGTGATGCCAGAGTAGAGAAGACCTACTCTTATATCTGCACACAGTGTATTGCTCCCCACTGGTAGGACACAGAAAAGTGTCCTTCCAGTAGACCTCAGGCAGAAGTGTACATAAGAGATATATACATAAATATGATGAGAACCACCATAGTATAGTGGTTTGAGCATTGGACTACAACTGTGGAGACCAGGGTTCAAATACATGTTCAGTCATGTATATCCACTGGGTGACCTTGGGCAAGTCACACTCTCTCACACTCAGAGGAAGGCAGCCAGTTCAGTTAAGTTAAAACTGGAGTCGTAGAGTTACTGTGGATGCTGTTGTCAACAATCTAACTGTAGTTCCCATTTCATCTTCAACGGCAGTCCAGCATGAGTTGCATTCATTTGTCTTAACTGGTAAGTCACCTTTGAATGAATTATTTTGGCCAGAGTATCTCTATCCAGGAAAGGCTTCAGCTGACAGACCAGCCAAAGCTGGTCACAGACCCTCAGAGCCAGAGTCCATTGAGATTCCGATGACAGAGATGGATCTTGGAATGCTCCCAAGCTATGTGCTTGCTATCTGAGGAAGTCATTCCCCATCTAGGATAGTTGCATATCTAGTCTTGGGCTTGGGAACGACGAGCCCACAGAATGTCCATCTTACTAGAATATAGCTTCATTTTATTGGCTCTCATTTAGCCTGTTGCAGCATCAGGGCACTGAATCACCACCTGAAAAGCCCAAACTGACTCTGGTGACAAGGAGAATTACAACTTAGTGTCAGCAACATACTAATGGCACCCTGCCCCAAAACTTGTTATTAGAGCCACCAGTGGCTTCATATAGACATGTGAAGAGAAGGCTGAATCCTGTGGCATGCCACAGCTTAATGACTATAGGGTTGAATAGAAATCTCCCAGCGTGAAATTTCCAAAGTTCAGTATGTACCATTCCCATTTGATGAGGCTAATCCAGTAAGATACCATGGTCAATTGAATCAAAAGACACAGCTCCAATATGACTTGCAGAAGTAATGAGGCTGCTACATAATGTGTTGTGTAAAATAGCTGAGTAGGTTTAGGTATGTACCTTAAAAAAACAAGTTTGCTGCTAGGCTTTTTACTGTTCAGAGAAAATGACTGTTACACACAAATAGTTTTGGCCTTGTATATAAGTAAGATACAATTGGTTTGCAAGTGCGTTATATCTTTAAACCATATCCTGTAGAGAAACTGCTGAACGTTGGAGTAAATGGGGCAAAGTATACAGTCTGACCTGGTATAAAGCATTTTCCTATTTTCTAAAGGCAGGTATCGAAAGTATCATTTTTTGGTTGTATTTTGTAGAGATTGTAGCTGCTGCTGTCGGAGCAAATAAAAACACTGAAGTGAGTTTTTTAAAAGCCCCATATGGGAACTAACATTAGTAAAAGGAGTATAGTTCAGTTGTATAGCTCAAACATTGTATGTCACTGTTGCAGTTTTATTGAGGCGTGGCATCCATAATATTGAAATATCCATAATAGAGAAAAAAAGATACATGAATAAAGTCTAAGAGAGTAAAGAACTTATCAGTCAGGAAGTATTTAGGCAAACTGCTTTAACAGATTTAGACAAAGAGTGGATCTTAGTTGATAATTAAGGCCTTTAACTAATGAATTGGATTCAAGATCTGCCTTTTTCTGGTAAAGGACTTCCTTTGTAAAAGGCCATTCTGCCTTATTTTGTGGGATCCTCCACTCTCACATACAGGAACATGCTCTGAAGTATTTTGGGGGAGGGGCTGGAGAGGGTGCCTTGGGAAGGATTGGGCAAAGATCTCTGCTTATACAACCCAGTTTAGATATCCTAAATCTGGATCCACTCCATTGTCTATACTGTAGTTATTCTCCTTTGCAAATTGAAGGGGCGATCATAAACTTTACAATCCAGGCATGAAGATGGTGAAACTAATATTCTGTCATGAAAATTAAGAAACTGAATTTGTATTCTAGCTTAAACAGAATTCTGACTGATTTGTGCACACGTCAGAGCAGTATGGTAAAGACAATCTCTAGAAGAGAAATGTGAATCTTTGGAAATAAAGCCCCCAAACTCTGCATCATACAACTAGAGGGGCCAATGAACAGATCATCTATCCTTAGTGTAAAAATGCTTCAAGATGACACCTTCAATATGTCAAAAATACCCCTAGATAATGAAATAATTTAACCTGCTGAATAAGGTTATTAGAAATGTACCGATTAGCTACAGAGGATCACTTACCAAATGCAGCTGTACTAAGCTAATACTAAGTTGTTCTTTCTGATGCTTAGTCAGCAGGTATATCTACATTTTAAGGTTTCCCAATCAAACATAGTATGCTTGTATTATCTGCATATAAAAGAATACTGCCCTTCCTATTTTCTGTAGTAGGTAGACATGCACTCATTTCCACAAGCAAATCATTAACATAAAATTTTAAAAGGAAGGGTACAAGAGCACATCCCAGTTCTGCTCTCTCTTAGTTGTAATTGGGTCTGAAAGAATCACACTCGTAATCTATTTTTAGGAGTAAGTTCAAAGGAACAGTAGCAGCCTAGGATCTACATAAAAAACTGATAGTTTAGCCCAGAAACAATTCTTGTCTATTGAATCAAAATACTGTGAAAAGCCTTTTATCATTCTTAACTGGTTTTGCAATGCAACAATGTTTAGCAATGACCAGCAGTAAAACTCCTTAAATCCAGGTAGTGCTAAGGAGGTTATACACCAGTAGCTTATGAAGTAAAAGTGATGCATATTTTGTAAGATATATTCAACCAGAGTCCCCACATGAAAAAAGAAGTTGACTTTTTAAAGACAGAATAAACCACAAGGTCTGTCTTGAAGGAGCTAAACTTGTTCGATTGGTGTGGGTGAACACCAGCAAGAACAAGATTCCACTAATTACAGTATGTTTAAAGAATCCTGGGAGCTAAAAGTAACTCTTCCGAGAGCCATACTTGAAGTTATCAGACCAATCAAATATGTGACCAAATAGGAAGTTACTGGTTCCAAAGTGAAGAACGCTACAATCTACAAAGGGAGAAGAAATGGTCCAAGAGCTATAGAATTTAGTAAAGTAATCAGTCCTATCATTAGTATAATTCTGTTGTAGTAATCGCTGTAGTCTTAGTAAAGTCATGGGTGAAAACATCTCAAAGTATGTACATGTTATTTTCTAAGATTCCTGAACTTAAGGCCTCCTATTGGGTTTTGTTGTAGTCTTATATTTTTTTTAAATAATAATCTTTATTTAAACTTACATTACACATTAAAACCACTCTCAAAACATATCGTCTGAAATTCCATTAATGGGAAGAAAAGTTAGGATGAAAGAATTGAAGAGAGGGTTTTATAGTTGTGAGGTAGAATGATGTTATTATGAATGGAATGGAAGAGTATATGTGAGTAATCAGAAATTATTTCAGGAAGAAAATGTAGTCTTATATTTTTAAAAACATTTCTAGCAGGACCTAAATCTAATAGGTTATTGAGTGGCTATATCTGTCTTCAGTTTATATGCTGCCGAGAAAGTTTTATAATAGTCCAGCAGTTCATACCAACCCCTGGAAAAGTTAAACTAGGACTCCATTATGAAATTTAGGTGACAGTTAAAAGAAGGTTCTAGAATATCTACTGGTACAGTTGAATGGGAAAGCCTGTCCCAAAAGAGAGCAAGAATGGAGCAATATCCGTTCCTTAAACCTCATTGTGGTGAATCAAAGGATGGAAAAGATCCTCAGTCCATTTCAGGTACTTAAGGCTCCAGAACTTTTCATTCCAGTTATGTTGACATAAAGTTTTATTCTGCTGATTGAAGAAAATCCATCCGTGGAACTGGGAGGGAGAAATTCTCCCTCTGTCCTGGCGCACGCCCCCCCCCAAAGAAAAGCTCTTCTCTGGAGCCAATTTTTATAGTTGCACTGGCACAAGTGTGTTACTAAGACATGAGGTTTAGCCTGATGGACTAGCAGAAAACAGCAAATACTTAGAACAATTACTGGGGAAAGTCAAGGAAGCAAGTGGAAAGGCAGTTTTACAGCTGAACTTTAAGAAAACAATGACCACACATGATTTACATAAACTTAAAGTAGAAAATGGAAACATTGACATTAATCAGAAGGGAGACTGCAGTCAAGAAATCAGAAGACTAAGACTTGGAAAGGCAGCTGTGAAGACTCTAGACAAGATCCTGAAGTGTAAAGATATATCATGTAATACTGAAATTAGGATTGTCCGTGCCATCATATTTCCGCTTTCTATGTGTGGTGGTGAAAGCTGGACAGTGAAGAAAGCTGATAAGAAGAACATCAACTCATTTGAAATGTGGTGCTGGATAAGAGTTCTACAGATGCCCTGGACTGCTAAAAAAGACAAATGAATGGGTCCTAGAGCAAATGAACTGAGAGTATAGCACTTTGGACATTTCATGAGAAGATATGACTCACTGGAAAAGATAACAATGCTTGGTAAGGTATAGAAAGCTGTAGGAAAAGAGGAAGTCTGCATTACAGATGGATAGACTCAATTCAGGAAGACATGTCCCTAAACCTGCAACACATGAGCAGGGCAGTTAAAGATAAGGTGATTTGGAAGTTGCTCATCCATAAGGTCATAAGTCAGAGATGACTTGATGGCAATTGACAACAACAAAAGTAAACTGACAGAATCCCAGCAATGTTAAATTAAATTTAAAGAGGCAGTTATTAGTTTCTCTGCAATTCAAAATATAATTTCTGTTGTAGATGCAAACATGGAAGGACTAACAGCAATCAATGGCATTAGTTCCCAAGTTAGCAATTGATGCATAATTACCCCTAGGCTTATTAGAGGGTCTGTCACTTAGTTTAATGACATTAAGTTAGTAAACAAAATATTTCCGATACTGATTCAGATAACAGTTCCTAGAACATAAAGTGAAAGTACATCCCATAGGCCATTTGCATACTCAAACTCATTTTTGTCATCTCCCAAGCCCCTGGGACACTTCTCAAAGCTTCCAATCCTGAACATTTCTGGGGGAGAAATGGGTGAAAAATTGGCAGTTGGCTGAAATCACTCATACTATTGTGAAAACACAGCAATTCGGGGCAGTTTATCTCCCACTAGGCCCCACTGCCTTGTTGGAGGCATAAAAAGCCTGTTTTCAGTGAAAGCTAAACCAGAAATGATGTGATCAGGGGTCACTGTAGCCTGCAGGAATGAAAAATCCTCCTACCTCTGCCCTGAAAAAAGCTTCATCCTAAAGATGAAGGCTTAGAAAGGCCATTACAAATTTGATAGAATATAAATTTATTCAGCAGATCCAAGGAATTAAATAGACATAGCGGAGAAATATAAATGTTAAGACAGACTACTGTAGTCTGTCAGGAACTGAATCAAACTTCAAAGAAGTATATCCCTGTAGGACAGGAATACTCTCAAGATGATGTTAAATGGGAACTCCCAGCATAGCCAAAGATAAGGAATGCAAGGAGTTGCACCTGCAGGACCACATGATTTCCACCCCTGCTGTTAAGAGGACTAAGTGAAATATATACCAAATCTCTAACATCAACAAGATCCATGTAGCTAACCTACCATACCTTGTTCCAAATAGTTTTTCTTAACAGATGGATGTTGGGACAAGAGGAGAGATAAGCAAGAGCTACTACCTCTGAACATAAAAAATACAGTTGTCCTTTAGGAATTCAGGATTTCGTATAGAATAATGGCTGCATTTACTGCGTCAGAATTAAGTACCAATAATCTAAGGCCATTTCTGCACTAGACTGTTACAGTGCTACTATTCCGCTTCCAATGTCCTTTGGAATCCTGGGGTTTGCAGTTTAGGGAGGGGCATTTAGAATTCTCCACCAGAGAGCTCTTTGGCCTCAAACCCAGAATTGCACAGGATCTTGAAAGCAGAATAGTAACACTTTAACAGTGTAGTGAGGAAATGGTCTAGCCTACCACATTGCAGCCCAGTTCCTTGAAATACATGGAATTGGCAAGATGGGTATTTCTCCTGGGCATATAGACTAGCAGCAAACTACAAGAGTGAACTGCTGGGAAGCAGAGTAGCATATCTGAAAGAAATTTAAAGAAAAATCCAAACTGTCGATATTTCTTGTTGTCTTTGAGATATAGCGTGTCCTTAAGTGTATGAGGGACATAGAGAATACAGTATTCACAGGTTTTGTAATACTCAATGGAAATCTCAACAACTCAAGACATCCCACATGGAAAAAAAGCTGCCAGATTGTCAACTGCTGCATTCTTGTACATGAGAAAAAAATAAGCACATTATTTTGTAACAGTGGCAATAGCAGAAAAAGGAAAGTGTTTCCTCAAAGCCCCAAAATGTTAAGATGTGTGTAAAACTTTGCAAATACTTATTTTTGTGTGCCATAACAAAATAAGCAAAGGTTTACTCCCTAAAATATACCATAGATAATTAATCAGATTTGCTTAGTTAGTGTCATCATCAGATGCATTAATATAAAGTATATTGAAAGAAAGACCCAAGTTTAGGGGAAGCCTAAGAAGTACAAGATTAATTGTGTTTGTATTTCTGTTATTGTAGATAGAGATCTCTGTGTTGCATTTTCTGTAACATGGAGGCCTCAGTACCAAACAAACACTATGTGACTACTGAATAAGCTTCTGTATGATCATCTTATCTGCTGTGGTTCAACCCAAGCCTTTTTGCTACAACTACTCATCTTCTCTCAAGGAATATCCAGCTGCATCTGAAACACCATTTGTGCCAATATTTGGGGCAGCAGAAAATAGCACAAATGGTGGATTGGGCTTAACCAGTCCCTCAGTTTAATCACTCCTCATCCCTGTGCATTCTAGATTTTCTTCAGTGTCTCCTGCTCCAGCAGAGATGTAGGTCTTATGTCTTATTTAAGCTTTGTTCCAAGAAGACTTCTAATTTTCCCTATTTAGCTACTGAAGACTTCTTTATTCTGCCTCCTCTATCCAAATATATTCTTACAGCAAGTTCCAGTTCAAAGCATAGTTGAAGGACAGCTGTATCTTAGACACAGGGAATGGAAGGATTATAACAGCCACATGACTAGTGCTTTGTGTTCAAACTGAAGGTTATGTCATTGAGAGGAGGAAACTTCTTTTCCTTAACAGAGGAAGTATACTGTTGCAGTTCTTATGCATATTTGTTTAAAGCAAATATAGGAGAAAGGACAGAGTTGTTTAAGGTGATTAAAAGAGTTGCTTAGGTTCGTGAATTTTGGTCATGTGTGTGTGTGTGTGTGTGTGTGTGTGTGTGTGTGACTTTCTGCTATTAGTGGATTTATATAATAATTCTTTAACTATTTATTTCTCTGAAAGCACAGTGTAAAATGTGTTTTTAAAGATGGCTGATGAATATATTGAATTCTTAGGATGCTTCTTACTAACAGGAAAGCATTTATTTAGTGTCAAACAGTTGACAGAAATCTATGGCTTCCTGCATTTATATTAGTGTGTTCTCCAATAAATTTTGTCTGACTTTGGCATCTGCCAGTCAGGCCACAATTGCATTCTTAGTAAAGTAGCTTTTGTTACAGCTTCACATGAGACAGTGCCAACATACAAGCATAGTAGCTGCCCTATTTTCACCTTGTCAAGCCATTGGTCTATTAGCTCAGTAGTATTGTCTAATCTGACTCCAGTTTCATGGGCCTTTTCAACCGTTGCTACAGATTGCTCCTGAAACTTTCTGTATTATGATCCTTACTCATCATCTGAAAGTCTTCACATACTGCAACTCACCCTTCTAAAGATTGCTCTTTTATTTATATGGAGAAGTGAAATGTTATGGCTTTCTCTATGTAATTGCTGATTTGAGGAATCTAATCAACTCTCTTGCTACATTGCTCCCTTGCCTAAAGAATGAAAACTTTTTGTTTACTACCACATTTATTCTTTCTATTTTGAACTTCTCATTTATCCTCCCCTGCATTTTTCCGAAAGTAATTAAGGAACCTCAGAAGCAAATCCAAGACATACCTAAATAACTTGGCATGTAACTCCAGTATCATGCTTGTTAGTACACAGAGGTCATTACTACTTGAAGTGGATGTAAGGAATTCATTCTTACAAAATCTGTAAAATCTGTTTAATAAGTCATATAGTTTTCAGTCTCAATGGTATTCATTCACTTTGCTTTTGAAGTTTCTAGAAGCTTCCTGGAGATTTATATGAAAAGAGGAATTAAGCAGAAAAGAACAATCTTTCCTGCTGTATTCAGTGCTAAAACCCAGACTGTAACTAAAGAATGCACAGAATAGGAGTCTCGGTGTATTGTTCCCCTTTTTTCTATTTCGTTACCAACCCATCTACCATTCTGTAGGAGCATTCATGTTGCAACGTGGTTATGATACAGACCCTACTTTTGTCTGCTTATGATTACTGAGTTGTTTGGTGAGTTCGCGGAAGTCCTGGAACTCTGTTTACAACCACCTAACATTTCTTGTTCTGTTTGCATCACAGCAAGTAGCCAAGTATAATTGAACTCTATACCATCATGGTCAAAGGGCTTCAAAATATACCTCTGTGAAAGATTGAGGGTACTGTCTTCTGAAGTCCTCAGAAATGCAATCAGATTCTTTTTTTAAAAAAAAGAGAAGGGAGGGAGAATAACTGGCACAAAATTATTTGCAAGACATTTACATGTCATTTTTATTACTTTGGGACTTCATAAGTTAATACTTACTTCTGTTTCGTTTCATTTTATTCCTTCTTTTCTCCCTGTATTGTGCTCTAAAGTGGCCAGTTGTTGTTACTGCATGCCGTCAAGTTCTTTCCAACTCATGACAAACCTAAAGCAACCCTATCACAGAGTTTTCTTGCCAAGGTTTGTTCATAGGGTGTTTACCTTTGTCTTCCTCTGAGACTAAGAGACGATGTGACTCGCCCAAGGTCACCCAGTGAGTTTCCAAGGCTGAGTGGGGATTCAAGCCCTGGTCTCCAGAGTTGTAGTCCAGTGCTTCAAAAAACTACACCATGCTGGCTTTCATAGCGGTGATTGAAAATTGACAGGCACAATTATGTTATAATATTAAAGCACTGTGAAACATATTATCATATTAAAACAACAGAATTAAAAACACTTTAAATGCACTCAGAGGGAGGAGGAGAAAGCACACTCACACCTTGTTGAAAAACCCTCCCCTCAGCAGCCAATAAGATACCAAAAGCCTGATTGAATGAAAAAGTCTTTAACTGCAGGTAGAAAGCCAATATGGTGTAGTGATTTGAGCACTGAACTACAGCTCTGGAGACTAGGATTTGAATCACCACTCAGCCATGGGTTGACTTTGGTTAAGTCATACTCTCTCAGCCTTAAAGGAAGGCAAAGGCAAATAATCTTTGAATAAATCCTCCAGGAAAAGTCCTGTGATAGTTACCATGGGTCTGAAACCACTTGAGAGTACACAAGAAAAACAACAAAGAGGGGAAGTCTACTGTCCTTGGAAGAGGATTGAACAACATGAGAGCAGCCATCAACTAAGCCTTTGCTTTTAGCACTGTAAAATGGGAACCAGACTTGGTCTTGGGTACAACTATTCACAGTAATAACCAGCCAAAATCATTCCATGTTGTTTCACACGTAACTGTAGCGTACTAGTTTGGAATAGCAACCATCTGAATTGCACTGTCCAGCACATTTATTGCCACTGGACCCTTGCTGGCTATATAATTCTGTTAGTATTTTATACTGAAAGTTTGGGGGGGGGGAATCAAAGCTAACTGGGTATGAGACTAGCATTCAACTAAAGACAGCTGAAGTATACAAGCAGTGCAGTGTCTTCATTCAGTTTTGATCACATTAATGTCATCTGCTTTATTCCCAGAGTGGGCTTCTGGCATGTTCTTCTATCACTAATTGTGTTCTTGATTATCACCTTGAAGTCTGCCATGTTAAAAGTGATAATCAAAGCAACAATTAATCGTGGCAGATTCGTACATGTGAAACTAAGGAGCAGAAAATAGAAGCCATTTCTAAATGGACACATTTCTGCAAGCATGGGAAAATAGATATGCCTTTTCTTCTGTTCTGCAGAGCCTGCTATGACTACTGATACTAGCAATTGTTTATGAACTTTGCTGTTTAGATATATTGCAGAATATTTATTGGCAAGAGCACAGTATAACACCCCACATGATTTTCACCTACAAAACTCTGGATGAATATGCTTCAAATAGAGCTTGAGAGAAGGGAAGACAATATGTTATCAAAATGTAACCTGAGAAAATCTAGATTTCAGTAATAGACATGTATAGTATTCTGTAACCCACCAAATAGAATAAATACTATACAACAACATTTTTTTAAAAAAAAATAAAGATTCAATAACTGAAAGGTGATGTGGTATTAAAGGTGTCCTCTTAAGCAGTGCATGCATATTTATGTTTAGCTAAGTATATTCACTTTTAAAAAGATTGCTAATTCATTGCAATTCATTGCCTGCCAATTAATTCCCTCTTTAATTAGAATAACGTATCTCAATTTAGCCTCCAGTGCTTGCTGCCACTTGCTTTTCTTAGTAATTACTGTTTGATTAAGCATGTGGCAGTGTTAGCAAGCTCAGCTGCCTGGCTAGTGATACAGAGCTTTCTGTAAAATGTCTGCAGGCAACAAGTGCTCCACCAGCCGACAGACTCTATCTGTAGCTGTGGCAGATTGAGCAACCAAATCAATATATTATCCTTGTTTGTAAAGAATTTTACGATCTTCCGAAAGAGAAACTTCACTTGAAAAGGTAGTGCTGTGAGGGGAGCCAACTTCCTGTCATGGCAAGAGATCATCTGTTGTCAGGTTTTCCAGAAATTCTGCAGGCAAACAGATCATTTGGAATTACTAACCTGACAAACACATTTATGTTGGTGATTGCATCTAGTTTTCAAAGTGAGGGAACAGAGGGTCAGGCTTTCATTTTGCTAGTTCCTTTTCATTCTTGTACATGGCAGTGCTATCTCTGCAGGGTTATAGAAGTGTCTGAGATTAGGGTTATACAATTTTTCTAACATCTCAAGTATCTGTTTTGTCTGGACTTTGTTCATAGAGTGTTGTGCAGAAATTTCAAGGCTGTAGTCTGGAGCACTGGGTCAAAGGATATGTCTCTTTGAAGGGCTGACAGGAGGCCTTTTTCATTCATGAAGTAGTATTTCACTTTACATCAAAGAACGGTAGCTTTTCAGACCTTATTATGGTGGCAGTTCAGTGCAACCCTTTAAAAAGATGTACAATATATAGGTTCAATTTTATCCGTTTTTGTGGATATTTATCATACTGATTCTTACATGCTTTGTAGCTACTGTGTTGGTACGTACTAGATTTGTTCAGTGGTATTTCTATGCCACCTCTGTAACAGGAGTCCTGATGTAGAGTGGTAAATAAAAATGGTTAAATACAGAATTAACAATAAAGATACAATTAACACACAAAATACATCCCAGCAAAAATTAAGCAGCAACATTAAACAGAGATAGGTCTCAAAACTTTAAAAGCCAAAATGTCAAAATCTATTAGACAGCTTGTGATGGGATCCTTAAAAGCCTGGAAGATTTTAAAAAACCATGTCTGTGTCTGGCACTGAAAAGAATAGAAAATAGGCACAAGAGGAGCTCTTTAGGGAGGGCCTTTTACACCGGGGTGCTATAACAGAGAATAAACTTTGTCATAGCCACCTGCTGGATCATACTGCATGCAGTTGCTCTTGCAGAAGGGCTTTTGATGATGACCTCAAGCTCAAGGTAGGAGTATATGGGCGAAATCAGTTCTTTATGAAATCTAGCTTTGAGCTATTTGGGCCTCTAAAGCAGGATTGGGTAAGTGCAGCCCTGTGCTTGCATTCAGCCCTAAGGCTGTTTTATAACTGTGGACCCCCCAAAGGAGTAAATTACCACTCTTGGAATTCCCCTAGGGACAGAATTTCACTGTATAAATAGGTTGCAGAGCCCCTCCTCCCCACTGTTTAACATATAAAAACACTGTTTTTCAAAACCAGAGATATATGTCTGGCCAATTTGAGGGTTTTGTTTTTGGCATTTTTGGCAGCCTGTGCAACCCCCAGGCTAGCCCTTGGGCCTGCCATAGATGCCCATTCGTGTTTTAAAGATTTAAGCCAGTAATTTGAATTGGGGCCAGAAGTGAAATAGAAGCCAATGGAGCCAACAGCATATTAGCATATATTCAGAACACCCTGTCCCAGCCTATTTGGGACCATTCCCAAGCTGTTTACAATTGCAACCTCCGCCCCCCTTGTATAGTGTGTTGTAATCTAAATGGGAGGCCACTTGAACAGTGATAACTGTAGTCAGGCTGTTGTTGTCTAGGTAGGGTCACAGCTGGCTTATCAGTCAAATCTAATGAAAGACACTCTAAGCCACTGAGACCACCTGGGCCTTCACTGACAATTCTGCATCTATGTATATACCCATAGGTGGGTGGGCAGATGAGCCACCTAGTAGCACTGCATTGATGTCTTGTCTGAGTCTGTTTATTGGCAGTGTCCCAGTTCATTAGTATGTTCAAGCACTAATTGAGAACACCCACTGCCTGTCCAGGATTTGATATGAGAGACCAAGAGAGACACTGGCGTTATTTAGCTACTAATGCCATCTCAGTGCTAATCTCCAGATTACCTTGGCCAGCTGTTTCATTTTGAAATCAAACAACACTTGTGATAAGACATAACGTTGCAGGATCCAAAAAACACTCAGGAACTTTTGTAGAAATCTTTCCCGTATCACTTTCTGAACTTAAGCATCCTGGTAGGAGCAGAAACACTGCAAACCAGTGCCTCCTGTCCTCTACTGAAAGAGCCTATCTGGAAGGATACAGCAGTTAATAGCATCATGAACTATTATGACTTAATAGTCGTACTCTGCTTTGTTCTTGACAAAGCTTAAATAACAAGGTGACAAAATCAGGTTTGTTCCATATCAAGGCTGATAATGGATGGTTTAAAACATAATACCCATGATCACCCTGATTGAACAGGTTTATGCCTCATCATGAGAAGGCTGGAAACTAGCTATGGTCTTTGATAGTGGTGATCAGCTGAGGCAGGAGGGAGAACCATGGCCTATATATGATGCCTAGGCTTGTAGTCGTATGTTAATTTCTATGAGGCAGCTGTGAAGTTGTCCCACCATGATAGTGCAGCACAGGTGCTATCTAAAGCTTCATAACTCAGCCTGTCTATCCATCCAGGAACTGTGTATATTGACACCACTCTGCTGCCAGTCTTCTGGTAGGCAAGAGGAAGTATTTGAAGATCTTCAGAGACAAGAGGCAAACTTAGGTGAATTGTGCACAGTCTGTCACAGATAAACATTGCTGTCCTTAGAGATGCATTAGAAAATGAACATCTTACCAAAACTTGCAAAAACGCTTTTAATTTGGATTGTTTTTTGCTTGGTGGAAGTCATTGCTGGAGTGATCCTAATTGAAATTGCAGCCATACATAATAAAATGACTCAAGGAAGAAGTTCAGATAAAATAAATGTATTCATTTACTTTACAGTTCCTGACAGAATCAATAGATGATTGACAGAAACATCAGTTTTAGTATTTCTATCTAAAGTATTTTCTGAATAAAACTTAGAAAAAAGACTCCTCAAAGTAGGACTTCATGGAAACTTCAAAGTCCTAGCATCATTTACAAAGTTTTGGTAAACTGTTAAGAACCATTGCATCTCTAGAGCAGAGCAGAGCAGAGCAAAATACTACCTGTGTAACTGTTTTGTACTGTGTGCTGTGTTAACAGGATAACTGTGCCAGTTCTTTTCTGACGTCACAACCAGCTGTATATAGAAATGTTCATTGCTTGGTGTTTGTTTTGCCTCTGTTCAGTAACAGTGCACATAGCAGCATGAAAGTGTAACACCCCAGGATGATTTCACCATGTTTTGGGGCCTTCCCAATACATTTTTGGTTCAAGAGGCAGCTTCCTTCCAGCAAGAAGTGACCCAAGCAAATTCAGAGTCGCTTCCATTTGGAAAAAAGACCTTTCCTGACTCTAAAATGATCCAAAGATGTCCCAAAACATGATGAAATTGCCCCGTATACCCCTGGGGGCACTTGGGAACAATAAAATAAAATGACCACAGAAATTGAGAGGGTGAAGCAAAGTTCCCCTGTAGGACTGGTCTTTCTCCCATTGGTTGCCTACCCCTGCAGTGTGTGGTCTGTGTTCATCATTCTATATCATTAGCTACTAGCATTTTCCCCATTGACCAAGAATTAAGGTGGTTATAGTTAGCTAGCGTACTTCCCCCCGTCTTTTCTTTATTTTTGAACAATTTTTTCTCACTCTTACAAGCTTGTTGTCAGAATGTTTTTAAGGGCTAAGTCTTCTCAGTATTCACTTTATCTCCTGAGGCTCTTCAGTGTGCTTCATACAACCGTAGGTAATATCCAAATATACCGTCTTTTTGACCATCCCAGAACTTGAGCTCTGCACATGATGTAGCTACTGGAATACAGCTTAAATTAGAAGAGGCATAGAAAATCCTGTTTTAAGGATACTACATCATCATCATCATCATCATAAACAATGTAATAAAAAATAGGAAGCCATTGTTGATGGGTATGGTTAATGAAAATAAGGGGTTTATCAATGAAAATGGTTTGCTACCCAGTGGAGTCAAAGAAATCTTCTGCATCTACTTTTTTCCCCATTCTCTGTAACATTCTTAACAATTTTGTGTCAACAAATAATATTCATTGTGACACAGTCTAGCTGTGACAAGTCAGAAGTAGCACATTGCCAGAATCTGCAGTTGAACATATGTGGTGGGAAATTTCTTGCATGTGGCTTTTGTCAGCTTTGCGTGGCATAATGTTGCTTTCTGACTATAAAAAAAAAAAACCCAGAAATTTTGTCTTTTTTTTTTCATTTGTACTGACTGCTTTCTAGTTTCCTTGTATGATCTTGTATAATCTAAAAAACTTTGAAGCACAGTAGGCAGTTCATACACACTTAGACCTGTATTAACAGATTTGAATTAGCAGATTTGAGTGTTTGCCTGCAGAATAAGATGTTTTCCACCCACCACCCCCTGGTAATAGACAACTTTCCCTTGCTGAAATTGTATGAATGGAGTTAATCTAGACTGATAGCCAGATAATCTGTTGCCAGACTTCTAATGCACTTGTGGACAAATACAACAACATTGTTTTGGGGTTTTTTTAATGGAAAATTTGTCTGAAGATAAAGCTGCCCATAGGGCTTTTTCCAAATGGTTTAGAAGATACCTGACTTAGTCATTTTCTTTGGCTTTGTTACACTTGCAGGGCAGGGATGATGAAATAAAAACTACAGTTGCTACATATTCAGTTGTGAGAGATCTTTTGCTGTGGGCCAAGGATGAGAGAGTGTCCCAAATAGCCTAGTATTCTCTTTTAAAAAAATTTAATGCTGCCTTTATTGATGGATTAAAAATTAAAGCAAGCTGAGGGAGTGTTTTTTTCTCTTCTATTCTCTGTGGCATCTTATGGTTACTGATGTGTCTAAAATTAGTCTGTCTGACGACATGAAGTAGATTTCACAAATCTTGGACCAGTTAATTTCTTTTGACATCTGTTTTAAAAAAAATGATCTCACACTATATTCAATTGATCACACACATTCCCATGTGGGACACAACACTTCTATCACTTGGAAAGCCTGAAGGTGCAGACATATACTGATGTGCTTTATAGTAAAACATCTTGGCCACAGTCCTGTATGGCTCAGCGTAGCATAGTTGTTATTCATGTGGACCTAAAATAAGCTGAGCCATATGTTACCCTCTTGGACTTACTGAGCAGCCTCTGAAGCCCCCTGCATGCTCATTCTGTGCCTTGTGAGGAAAAGGTGGGATTGGACAAGCATCTAGCTATGTCCTTGTAACCAGATGTGAAAAAATTACGTCAGTGTGAGATCTGCTAGGGTTCTCCAGAGCTGCCCCCCCAATGAGATAGGGAGGTCATTGTTATTGCTGCAGAATACAGGAAACTTGGTCTTACCCAGACAAGGACCTTCATATCATTGTTCTGGAACTACTTGCCCTGTTTAGGGCATGCAGACCTTCCTGCTGTTGATATACACAGTCAGATTCAGGTGCTTCATTGTAATGTGGTGTAAATGAGGACTCCCATACTCTGGCATCATTAGTTTTAAACTTGTAGAATTGGTGCTTTTGACATCATATCCTTTTAATCACTATCCACCTGACAGTCACAGAGAATAAATACAGAGGAAGACCACCTCTGCAGGTCTTCCTCAGATACAGTTGGTCTTCCATATCTGTGGATTCTGTATCCATGGATTCAACTAATCATGGCCCAGATAAGTGTGGTTGCCTAGTCTTACAATTTTCCTAGGAACATTACAGCAACATAATTTTAAAACGGGTAGGCTCTGTTCTATATCTGGAGGTAGATAATGTGAAATTTAAGGCAGGATGGATCCACCCTCCACAGATAATACAAACTTTAAGGAGCCAGAGACCCTTGACCAGATGGTTTGTGGCCATACATGGACAGCTTTTACCAAGTATGCTGCCCAGCATAGACTAGATCTGTTCAGTTGTTAGCTTCTCACATTCCTTTTTTTGTTCATACTTGTAGAATAGAAAATTTTTGTTCTCTTCTAAAAATGTTTATTTAGCTGTTCTTCCCACGTTCTTAGCCCTGGTGGATTCTTTTTCATCTCTGTTTCCCCTGCTAGTGGTAAAGAAATTTTTGAGGGGCACACAGAACCTCTACCATCAGCCTCAACAGCCCACCCAGTCTTGGACTTATGTGGTCTTGATGCAGCTTGCCAGATAACCATTCAAAGCAGTGGCCTTGATATCTCTGGATTACCTATCATAGAAAGTTGTCTTTCTCATTGTAGTTACAGCAGTTCAGAGAGTTGTGCTTTCTGAGATGCAATGCCCCATGCTTAATTTGGCATAAAGACAAGTTTGTTCTGAGGCTGGACAGTTCTTTCCTGCCAAAATAGTTTCAGAATTCCAATTGACTTGATATGTTGTTCTTTTAACATTCTTTCTTAACCCATCTTCTCAACTGGAGTGAACCGTGGATACCCTAGATGTGCATAGGGAATTGGATTTTTATGTAACACATAAAAAGTCCTTTAGAATGACTCCCTGACTGTTAGTTTCTTTTCTGGGTCATAAGAAGGGTTATTTTCTGGGTCATAAGAAGGGTTGTCAGGTGTCACCCTAAACCCTTGCAAAATAGATTGTTAAGATGATAACCTGCGCCAACTGGCCAAACAATGTTTAGATGGAGGAATCAGGAGCTAATTGCTGTGGCAACCTTAAAAGCCTTTCTGAAGAGTGTTCCTCTACCAGACATCTTCAGGGTGGCAACATGGACCCAGCCTTCAACATTTATTTAGTATTACAGATTAGACATAAGAGCAAGGAGTGATGTAGGAGAGCAGTCCTCTCAACTTTTTTTCTCATGATGTGTCTTCTGGTCTCCAGTGTTGAGATAGCTTGCTAATTGACACCTATATATGTCATGCACAGAGACCAGAGTGAAGAAAGAAAGGTTGCTTCCCTGTAATTGCTTTTTGAGTCATCATCCATGCACATAATCCACCCATCCTCCTTAGGAGAGTATATCTAGATTTATTTTAGCAATACTGCATCTGTGGACTGTTATTTAGGAAATACACATTGGAGCATGCATATACAGGAGGGAAGGCGGAGCTACTGCTAAAATTCTCTGCTGTCTAGAAAGTTCTGAAGACTAACTCTGCACAGGTCCATATGTGTGAATGCACAAATGACCACTTGAAGAACAACTGTTACAGGTAGCCAGCCAGTCTAATCTTCCCTAAGGAATGGAGGTGCTTGAAAATGCCTTTCATCTGTAAGAAATACAGCTGTTTCTCTGCATTCTCTTTTTCTTTTTCTCAGCTTCTGATGATGATCTCTATTTAGGAAAAATTGAAGAGCAGCTCTTGCTCAGTTGCCAGCAAGACTGTTCAGGTCCTGTCATCATCTTTTTCCTGGACAACACAAGGTAGGGAAAGAAGATTTGAGCTGGTGCTAAGGTTTAATACACTAGTACTTTCCCTAGCAAGATCAGTTTTAGCAAAATCTGTTAAGATTCTTAGTCACTAATCCAAAATACTTTATTAAATATATGTATACCTGCCTCTCTTCCATCAAATATATGGGGCATAACAGCAAATATATCTATGCCTGTGATAGTTTCTGTGTGCTGTCTTCTTATATAAAAGTATAAACTGTGGAGGTTAAGTAGGGTGGGCAACCGGAAGTAATTACCAAGGCCAGTGGCATTTTTGTGTTTTAATAAAGGTAGGGGCTAATTATTCAGTTTTTATTTAAGTGAAATGGTGCCAAAAAAGAGGCTCCTGCAGAGCAGCTTCACTCCTTCAGTGTTACTCTAATTTACCACAGACACAACTGTCACAATCAAAATTTTTAAACTTGATATATAACCATGGAAGTTAGGAGCCCTTTGTCTGCAATGCATGCAGAAGATCCCTTTTATACAAATCAACCAGCAGATGATGGACAATGATGAAAATTTGATTCTTTGAAGTCATAATGGTCATTGAAATGTGTGAAATTCTGGCATTGAAAAGAGGGCAGCCAGCAAGGCTTGGACTCTTGGGTGGTTGCTGGGAGCTTGCTGGGAGGTTTTCTGCATTTTGACATCAACTTCCCATTGCTGCTTGTTCACTGTTTCCTTTATTTAGAGAGGAGGAAAATGTGAAGCACTAGATATTTGCTCTTAGGGGTTCTATACAGTCTCTTGTGGGTAAATGGTCTGATACATCATGATGTAGATGTAAAATTTATATCTATTAATGATTCATGGAACACCAGATTCAGTCAAGTATCTGTGTGAATTAGTTGAAGATGAAGACTGGCTTCAGTTTGCTGTTTTTTTCCTTTCCTGGTTTTGAAACTTTAAGTATTGGTTGACCATCTTTTTGTATAAAGGCTTACATTGGCAGCTTCTCTTCTAAGAAGATGGCTGAAGTAATATGATTACATTCTCAAACAAAATGGGAGAGTAGTTTTGAAAGTCTCCACTAATGTTTGAGTTGGGGTTTTGTTAAGTATCTTCCTTCTTCTGTTTTTTGTGAGGAGTAATAATTTAAAGTCTGGACTTTTTCACACCAATTTCCTAAATTCTCCTACAGTTGTATTATGGGATATTTATTTAGTTTTAAACAAATCCTCTTTGTTCTGTTAACATCCTTCACTTGTGTCACTACATCTGAAAGTGTACTAAGAATTGGAAAGAATTGTATGCCATTATTTATAAAAAAAACAACCGGATCTGTTCAGTTTACTCTGTGAAGAGTTTGAAAATATATATGCAAAAAGAATCAGAGAAAGTCCACAGGTAGTGACTTGTCTCCAGTTGGAAGTGAGCAAGCATAAAAAGATTAAAATCATTAAGCCAAATATTTCTAAAGATACAAAAATGCAAAGTAAAAAAAACCCTAAAAATTAAAAACAAAAAGCAAAGCAACCCTCTCCCAACATCTTTGTTTCAAAAAGTTGGTTCACAGGTAGTTTCACTGAGAACTTGAACACAGAACAAAGCAGCTGGAGACACAGTAGAGAGTTGGACTTAATTCTTTTCAAGTATTATATTGTTTTTAATGGTGTCTTGAAACGGGAGCTTTAGCCCATTGAAATGTCACTAAAAGGACAGGTTCTTCTGTCAGTAGCTGAAGCTGTGTGGATGAAATGATCACAATAGAGTGTTGTAATGCATTTTCAAAGTGTGAGAAATCAGTTTGTCTAGACTGAGAGTGCGCCTACAGGGAATAGGAGTTTTAGACCTTCTTTGCTCTTTAGGTGTCAAGTATGTGAGAGATGCCAAGCCTTTATTCCATATCTTTGGCAACAGCTCAGCAATGCTACAGTACCTTACATGTCTACTGCAAGCAAAAACAGCAATTCTGTGTCAAGACAGCCGAGGCTTCACAATCCAGAAACTCATTGTCCTAAACAACTGTTTGTTCAATTGCCAGCTTCATATGGGGGAGGAGGTGTATGTGTGTGTTGGGGAGTGGAGTAGGAGGAAGAGATATCAATAAACAATTGCTGTATCCCCAGAAGGCATGGAAACTTTTGTCTGTAATGAATCAGAAGTACAACAAGCTAGCAGCATTTGTGTAACTATTTTAAATTATTAAAGCAGGTCCTGTTTTAATTCTTGCTTATGAAAAGAAAGTTTTCCTTTTTCCTAAACAAGGAAAACAAGGAAAAAAGGTTTTTCAGAAGATAAATCTCATGTCACTACTAAAGTTCTGCGTGTTGCGTCATTGAAACCAATCAAATACCTGTTATCCATGGCTTGCTGTTTTACATTGTCTTTTTCTTATAAGTCATTTACAAGCATAACAAATCTTTCAAGGATAGCTCAGTCCTTTTATAAAGTTATACACTTTTTTAAAATAAGGGCAGTATTTAGTAAGAGTCTTTCAGTGAATGAACTGAAGTGATAGGAAATGGAAAAATAGACTTGAAGCTACACATTTAAAACATTCTATACCTTTCCTTGATATTCACCTTTGTGTAGTCAGTAGTAAATAACACGTCATCTCTGAGTCTTTGTCTAGAGCACATGCTTTCATGTGTCCAGGAGGGATTCCAGTTTGATGGAGACAGGGAAGAGATTATTCTTGCTGTTCTGATGCACTAGTGGTTGCAAACAAGTAGAGACAAAAGCATGATTACCATATATTATAGAAGTTTAGAGCACAAAAAAAATGTGGATTACATTTCAGAATTCAACAAGTTTGCATCTCCCTTTTGAGCTGATAGAAAAGAGGACATTCTAGCAGTGGCTAGTAACTGCTTGAATAATGGATCACCATAACCTTGCTAAATGGCTAGTCTTCCTGGTGGGTGTAAGAGAGAATGAGAGAGATATAATTTCATCTGCTGAATTGCAGCTGACAATGTATTGTTGTTGGGTGCCTTTTTGGCAAGATTGTTCAGAGCGGGTTCAGTTTTGCCTTTCTCTGAGGCTGAGAGAACATGACTTGCCCAAGGTCACCCAGTGAGTTTCCATGGCTGAGCGGGGATTTGAACCTTGATCTCCAATGTCATAGTCTAACACTCAAACTACTACACAACTCTGGCTGTCATGACAATGTATGCCATAAGTTTATAGGGGAAATACACTCGTAAACAATTTGTATCTGTTTGCACAAGTTGGCTTTATTGGCATAATAAAGAAGTTGATAATCCCAGAAACCTGTTAATTCTTGAAAATCTTTAGAGACAAAGTGAAAATTTGATATATGAGCTTGTGTTCTAGTTCTATACATGGTGTTCTTTGTACAAAGGAACTGGGAGGAAGTAATGCAGAGAGACAGAGTAACAGTGATTTCCTGTTGGTTGATGAGTAGAGTGGGTGACAAGACTGCCAGGATTAAAGCAAAATCAATTAGTTTCTAGGGGAGGGAAAAGAAAAAGCATCCAGTGCCTTGTTCAGTATAATGAACAAAGAAATCTGATAATTTGGGGGAAGTTCTCAAAAAATGTACCAAATAAAATTCTCACCCCTCCCTAGCTGAAAAGCATATGAAGAGGAGTAACACTGCAATAGGAGCAAAGCAAAGATTCAACTTGAGCTCTAAATGTATTTGGAATACAGCAAGATGCTATTAGAGACAGTAAATACTGAACATTGGTGTCCATGATGGTGGAAGAATGTGGATGAGTGAAATATGTGCTATGAAATAAGCATTCTTTTGTCCTAGGTGCTATATTCTGCTTAAAGTAATACTTCTGGAAGGATATCCCAGTCCCTCATCACTGAAAAAAATGGTATGACTACCAGGGGTACAAATTGAAACACTTTCTTTGGATTCAGTAGAGATACAGAGGCCACTCCAGCCACAGTGGAGAACAAGATTTTGACTCCTTCTGCAGTAAATCATGGCATGCAACCAGTAGGTCATAAATTCTTAGCTAGCAATGTTTTACTTTATTTTTCAGAATTTATCCTCTGCTTTTCTAGCAAATAGTCTTGGTAATTTACAATCAAATTAAAATAATATACAATAATTAAGAACAAGGCAAAAATACAGGCAAAAGTCTTAAAGACACATGTGTATAAAAACAGTAACAGCATTGAAGTTATCACTGAAAATAGTTTTCACTGTCTTCCTGAAAGACAGTACAAAGGAACCCAGACGTGAATTAAGGAGGTTATTCAAGATCTTGGCCCCACAGCAGAAAAGAACGTGTCTTGGATAGACACCCATTGTATAATCGTGGTGAACGTGGCGGAACTTACAACAATTTCATCTGGAGGAGATACTCTGATTCAACTGTTCAGGGCTTCATGACCAACATATACCAACATACCATTGGACTACATGTCATGTGCAGAGAACTGGAACCAGCAGGTACTTCATACAAATCCCCAAATCTTATAGAGCCCAGATAAAATGAAAATGGATGGTTATGGATCACATTTTCCAGATCCCAGACTTGGACAAAATTCCAAATGCTGATTAAAATAATAATGATATTAATTTCTCCCAAAAGATGGGTCTCTAGAATACACAAAAGGCTGATTGTCAGTGGAAAAGTAGGACAGGAAGACCAGTTCTCAAGATTTGCAGCTAGTGTGATATATTCATAGTCCCTGCTTGGTGTATGAGAGCTTAAGGAAGAGAACTAAAGGAAATAGAACCCTGGGCTTTGATTATACTATATATTGCTCTTTCCGATATTCTGTAGCTTTCATAAGGCCATTTTGGTGATAGAACCAGGGACACAATGCTTGTCCCTGGAAGATTATCATAGTGTTTCTCTCAAGTAGAAAGTCTAGGTTATGTTCCTATTTATTTATTTGTTTGTTTGTTTAAATAGTATTTATATCCCACTCTTCAGCCACAAAGGCTCTCAGACAAGCCTACAAATTTTTAATTTGACTGCTCCCAGTCCTCAGGCCTACAATCTAAGTAAGACACAATACACAAGAAAAAGGGAATGACAGTAGGCTGAGGGATTAAGTCCAGCAGATACTGTTGGTTCTTTTCTCCCTCATATAACGGTTGAGATGGAGAGAGAGCTTTTCATCTGCTGCTCAGGCCGAGGCATGATGGATCTGTCCCTGCCTCTTCTTCGTTCCCTCTGGGGCTAGGGCAGTGGCAGCTAAGATGGAGGCAGGGCCTTTCATCTGCTTCTGGGCCTAGGCATGATGGAACCATGCCTGCTGCTGCTTCTCTGCCTCTAAGACTAGGGCAGCAGCAGTTCCTGGTCCTTACCTCTTTTGCACCCCAAATTTCTTACTATCAGGACACTCAAAACAGTGAGCTTTTCATTGCGGAGGCTATTTGTGTATTTCCCCCATCTCTTATTTTTCTCATTGGATCACCATTGTCCCAGTGAGCTAGGCAGTTCATGATTTTGCCCCCTTAGATTTTCCTGTTATAATGTGCATTCTTCCCTGAGCATGTGGCTTCATCCCTGTTCCTCACCAAAAGGTTGACAATCCTCATTGTTCCTTCAGGGACAGTGATACAGATATGTACACAGTTTTGGAAATTGACCAGGTTCTATGATGTCATGAGTTCATTCACCTATCAGCAAGTGCTGATTGGTGCCTTTGGGGCATGGCTGCTGGGGAAACAATCTTGGTGAGTAGCATTGTACCACTCATGGAGAGTGGCAGTTCTAGGAATTCTGTGACAGTGGTCGGTTGTATGTCTTTGCAGCTTTTACTTGTTCTGTGGGTCCTGCTGCTATAATATAGTGGTGGAATGGACACCCAGTGAAGTGGACCAGTATGATTATGAGAAAAGATGCAGTACACCCACCATTTCTGCAAGAGTTCCATTCCAGGAACCTCTGCATAAAACAAAAAATGCAAAGTGTTGTGTCCCATTAAAGTCAGTGGACGCAACATGCAAGCACGTGAAGCAGCATTGGCACATACATGCAACGTCAGTTGACTGATATGGGATGCAACACTTCACACAACCTTGCATTCACGTGTGTGGAGGTTGTGTGAGAGGAAGGCCCACTGTATTTTAAATAGTTTCCTCATAGTAAACAAAAGCTTTACGTATGCAATATGAAGAAATGTGAGGGGGGTAAAAATGGAGAAAAATACAGAAATGGTGACAGCTTGCCACTTTCTGCCATGGGTTATTTATGATCTAGAATCCTGTCGGTGTCTTATGCATGTGTACGTACAAAAGCAGTTGGACATTTTTGCCTAATGTGAAACATTCAGTCAACCAAGGAAAGAGAGTTGCACATGCAGTGCCATGCCTATGCTTGGCCAATGTGTATCTGCCTGCCACTGCTGAAAGTGGAAATAGTATTCTTTTGTTTGCACATTCAGTTATGCAATGTTGCTATTCAATATAAAGGTTGTGCAGCACAGCCAGCACTTAACTCTGCATATGGAAATTTATGCTATGCAACTCCTGCATAGGATTTTGCCCCCTGTTTCACTATATGTAATGCCCTATGTTCATCGTGACGAATTTTTCACTTTTATTTTCTACTTTTGTCTCTTTCTTCCTTTTTGCTTGATTTCTTTCCCCAAATAGCGTATAGTGATATATATTTGTGACCTACTTTGTGAAAGACAGTGGAGAACTTTTTTTTTTGTCAGTAATATGAAGGGGTTTCCTTCCTTGCTTTACATGCCTTAACCCCAAAGCCGTGTTTGTGTGAAATCAGATATATTGCTAGTTGGTGTCTATAAACAGACAAGCTGGGACAATCAAGGCTCACCTGATTTTTACTGCAGGTGAAATTCATAGTGTGAAGCATGATGGTTGGTTGCCCAATGGAACAACCTTTCAGATATTTCTTTTTTAGCAATCAAATGCCAATCTGTCAGGAAGGAATGTAGCCTTGTGTATTGCAACATTTTGACTAATAATTGGTGTGTCTTCATATTTTGACTAGACTGGAATTCAACATAAACACTACTTGGTCTCAAAGAAAACATTTATGATTAAATTGTTAAAATATTTTGACAGTTTGCTTTAGGTAGTCTGAACTCAGCTTTTATGTGTTGTTGTAATTTCCTGTGGCTTTTTTCCCCCTTAGTTCTAAATGCAAGACAAACATTTCACACTTGCCAGTTGTGACTGATCTCTCTGAGCTTATTTTATAAAGTGAAACAAAAAAGGGAGGAGGGAGTGGAAGACATGCCTCCCCATTTTCTAAGGATGGTCTGGTGAGGGTATGAAGAGCTTTTAAATTCTGTGACAGAAGAGACTCTGAAGTTGGTAGCTTGAGGCTTATTTTTAAAATCCCAGTATGCTATTTAAACTTGTTTGCCTCCTCAAATTTAAGTCATGTCATCACTGGTTTGGATTAGTTCTGTCTGGCTGTAGTTGGACCTGTACCAGATAGGCCTTTTGTTCCTGGAGAGAGGCAATGGAAGAGAGTCCAAGCCTCACCCGTTGCCATTCTACATGCAATATTCTAAGTAGGCAGCAGTTTTTAGTTACTTATGCTAGCTTCATGTGATGACTTCTGGGGGAAGTATTTGATAATCCGCACTTTTTCAGCAGATATCAGAAAGATTGATTACAATGCAGGTTATAGAGAATTTCCAATTGATTACAATGCAGGTTATAGAGAATTTCCAATCTGAATGGCTTACAGTGGATGTAATAGTAATATTGCATGCATGACTGTCCAGAAGGACCATCTTATTAAATTTAACTTGCATGCTTTGTAACAACAGCAGGGCAGAAAATATATAAATTTGATTACCCTATTTCAGTAGTCACTAGGATCCAAAAGAACTATATACACTGCAGTGTTTAAGGGTTCTCATTTCTGCTGTATTCTCCATGCCTGCCCCAGAAGCCACTACTGAATGTTGAGGACCATTTAAAGGAGTCTCTGATGTTGCACCAGGAATTGCAGTTGAAAAGAATATCCCTGATGACTGTGTATGTGTGAAAGGACTTGACCATATATGTGGACATCTTTAGATTTCAACCAGACTGTGTTATAGCTTATAACTATGGCTTTACTTTCAGTGCTCACTTATTCAGAAGTCCAGAAACTCCCAGTGGTAGTCAGACTGTTTTAGCCAAGGCTTTTGACTAATCATAAGCTTGCTGTAAGCGGATCCAGAGTAACTGACATGACAGGTTGAAATCCTGTCCTGCTGTGTCCATGCACTATTTACTTCCACATATTAATAACTCTGAAGTCAATATAAGTGGTGTAAAAGAAGTTGTTCAGTATTGAGGGCCACAGATGAAATGCTTAAAATTGCCATTTCAAACCCACCTCTACAACCGTAAGATCTAAATCCATTAGTTGAATATTAGAATTCAAAAACTTGACAGTACAAAAGAGATGCACAGGTATGGTTTGCTGCAAGTTAGTTTTAAATCCAAGGTTGGATCTAAGCTTTCTCATAGTTAAGAGTCAACCCACTGAAACCAGTAAGATTTAAGTTAGTCCAGCCTGATTCCATTTCTACCAGTGTTAACCAAATTGCTATGAGGGCTAGATCCTCTTCTCAGTCTATTGCTCAGGAGTGTTGAACATATGTTTTGAATTGTACATTCCACTTCTCTCTGTGAAATTGTCTTGCCTTAAGAAAAAAGTCATACATATATTCCTAAGTTATATTTGTCATTTCTTGTATTTTTAGGACCTTACACCTTTAACTGGTGTACCAGAGGAGCATATTAAAACCAGGAAAGTTCACATTTTTGTTCCAGCCCGTAATGCTATGCAAGCTGGTGTTAACAACACCAAAAAATGGAAGATGGAATTTGATACAAGGGAGCGCTGGGAAAACCCTTTGATGGGTTGGGCATCTACGTAAGTATAATGTTCAAATAACTGAACTCTGGCCTTTTTTATATAATAGCCCACAGTCCTCCACAGTCTCTCCTGTCTGTCTCTATGTCTCTGCCCAAGCCAACTATGTTTTAGCTGATCTGATATAAAGATGATTGAAGATCTGAGAAAAGATGGACTGCCTACAGCCAGTTAATCTGAACACTATGAATTGTAGTATGTTAATAGTCAAGTTCCAATGACGGTGATCAACTTCTCTTAGCAGATGGGACTGCCTGTATCTCATGGACTTTTTTTTAATTTAAATTAGTCAAGGAGTTTAGAGCATGTGAAGTAAAGCAGACAGAAAATACTTGCAGTATGGCTTACAGTACATATATAGGTATTAACTCTGAACCTCAGTCATGCATCTGCAATGTGGGAATAATAATGTTGACCTACCTTGCAGAATGGTGAAAGAATTGCTAACCATATGTGAAGTTCTCAAAACATTTATACTGTGCTCTCTAAATACTTAGTACCATTGTGATGGCAAACATTTCCTGCACATTTGAGAAAGGATTTCAGTGACTAAGAGAAACCTATATGTAAGCAACACTTTATAGTAAATGTTTATTGCAGTGATCACAACAATATGTTAAATGTTGAGCTGCTAGAGTCAATGTTCATTCTGCTGCCCTAAATATGTTAACATATTTAGATTGTTGTCGCCCAAGGCAGGCTACAAGAGGCTGGAAAATACCTTCGATTTCCTTCTCTTCCTAATGTAGTACTGCGTGACCTCCAAAATGAGAGTTGGTATTTGTTTGTAGCACAGTAGCTTGTGGCAGCATCTCCACAGTGTTACAGTGACTTGTTAAAGTCTATGTTAACTGCACAATAAAACAATCTGTCAAGCTCACAACCAGACTTTGCATATCATCTATTTCTTTACTTTCTAAGGTTCAAAAAGTTAGTTCAGTATCTTTCCAAAGAAGATACTGAAGATTTTATAAAGATCTTTTTGACTTGACATTTTAGCCATGGGGCACCTGTGTCTAGTATCCTTAGCAAAAGAATCTTTTTTCCGTTTTGTGACCTTGGGACAAGTTTTTATATAATTTCAGGAGCACTGTAATAGAGGTATGTATTCTCATAAATTCTGAGAATTCAGCTTGCTTCTCTTGGTAGTGCTGAAAGTTCTGTTTTTAGTAACTGTGGTGATGTTATTCATGAAAGAGATATTCTGAAAAAGTAAGCACTGCACATGTTTAGCATTTTGGGCTGGGTTGTGGGCTGGATGTTGGCTCATTCAGAAAGTTGAAGGGTAAGAATTCCTGACCCTGTTGTGATTCACCCTTCTCTACTTTAGATATAAAAAGTCAGAATGCAAGTATAAGCTGTAAATTATCTTTCACTATTGCCTCCTCCTCTTTTTCTGACACCACCAAATGCATTTCCTAGCCCAGGTGTGGGGAACTACAGACTCACATTTGGATACAGAAAACACATCTCTTACCTCAAGCGGAATACAAATACTTGGTTAGACTATATCTCACATTGCCACTGTATGTTAGCCAGCTTTGAAATTAACAAGATTTTAACAAGTCTGTACAACCTTTGTTTGGCTTATAGGCACTTATGCTATGGAGCCCAAGCCTTCATATTTTCCCCATGCTTTCTGTTAGAATGAGCAACATGTGGCCTATAAGCTACATCCAACCCCCAAAGCTGTTTTTGTGGGATCCCTCAAGTTACTGTCATAACACCACTGAATGTCAGTGGCAGACCACTAAAAGCCATTAAAACCAGCATGTTTTTGTAATGAATTGTCACTGATGCTTAATAGCAAACGAAGAAAATATCATTAAAATAAGTATTTCCAGCTTCTTTTAATTACTTTTTTGACTTTTCTTCCAAAATTCAGCCATGTGATTTTTCCACCAAATTTCAGCAATGTTGTTGCCCAACTTGTGAAACTAGCTCCCAAGTGAACCAAAACTGAACATCCTGCACCCTATGTATGACACTGCAGGGTGTCATCATTTGGGAGTTAAGTGCCACCAGTATTCGGCATTCAGCTCTGCTTCTGTAAAACCAAGTGAAACAGTGGAACTGCTGAATCAGTGCCTTGAGGAACAATTAAGTGAAGTTTAATTCTGGTGAGATGCAGGTCCTGTGATCTGACTATTCTCATCTTTTCAGAAATGATGTTGAATCTGTTCTGAACATGATTATAGTCTGCCTAAAAAAGGAGGCTTATAGCTTTTGCAAGGGGTAGATAATATTTTGGGGTTACAACTGTCATCATACCGAACCAGCATAGCCAGTGGTGAAAAGCACTGCAGGTTGTACTTCAACTTTATCTGAAGGGTCCACTTCGTCCACCTTGGAAAGCTTTCCACATCTGTCTCTGTCTCTTTCCCTCCCTCCCTCCTCCCCCACATATTATATGGAATTGTAGTGTTATGCTACAATCACTCTTGTTAGATGGGCTAAATATAGACTATGAAGTCCTAGTTATTCTTCTAAGAAGACAAACACTGACAAACCCTAATGGTCCGAGGAATAGACTAAGAAATGAATGCACAGTTAAGCCTGTTTCTGCTTCAAAAAAACTCTTGCTTCTCAATCAGTCACATGTAGGTAGTCAAGACCAAATATGATAATTTGCTGACCCCAAAGACTTACTTCCATCCTTTGATGAAAAAAAATATTCAACTAGTTGTACAAAATCAATTTTTTCCCCAACTTGAAATAGATCTGATAAGTAGTACATAGAGTTAGTGAGTAAAGCTGAAGGTGGAACAGTTATACCTCAGCAAAAGATGTGGATATATTGGGTATAACTCTCCTTAGATATGTGGCCTTAAAAATAGTGTTCTTTCAGGTATAGTCAGTTTATAGCAATAGTAGTTACATTTCTATACCGCTTACCAGTGCAAAGTACTCCCTAAGCAGTTTACAATGTTTTCAGCTAATTGCCCTCACCAAGCTGGTACTCATTTTACTGATCTATGGAAGCATGGAAGGCTGAGTCAACCTGGAGCCCTGGAGGATTGAACTTACAACATTCTGTCTGTACTACCGGTGTTTAACCACTGCGCCACCAGGGCTCTATTATTTATATTAAATAATATATTATTTATATTAAATAAAAGGGAAATATATGTTATTCTCTTTACATTATTACAAATACTCTAGTAAAATAATTTCTATATAAAACATTATGTTCAAATGTAATATTTAAACCAAGTGTGCTAAATCAGATATTAATTTGAGATCTGAAAATTTTCCAGTTCTGCTTTTTTGGAAAATCCACATCACTACTTGGGGAATCGCAGAATCATAGAGTTGGAAGAGACTACAGAGGCCATCCAGTCCAACCCCCTGCCATGCAGGAATTCACATCAAAACTCTCCCAACAAATGGCCATCCAGCTTCTGCTTAAAAATCTCCAAAGAAGGAGATTCCACCACACTCTGAGGCAGCATATTCCACTGCCGGACAACTCTGACCATCAAGAAGTTCTTCCTGAGGTTCAGGTGGAATCTCCTTTCCTGTGGCTTGAATCCATTGCTCCTTGTCCTAGTCTCTGGAGCAGCGGAAAACAAACCCACTCCCTCCTCAACATGACATCCCTTCAAATATTTAAACATGGCTATCATGTCCCCTCTTGACCTTCTCTTCTGCTGACTAAACAGACCTAGCTCCCTAAGCTGCTTCATTTTGGTTGCCCTCCTCTGGACATGCTCCAGCTTGTTGATATCTTTCTTGAAATGAGGTGCCCAGAACTGGACACAGCATTCCAAATGAGGTCTAACCAAAACAGAATAGAGTGGTATCATTACCTCTGTCGATCTAGACACTATACTCCTATTGATACAACCAAGAATTGCATTGGCTTTCTTGGCTGCCACATCACATTGCTGGCTCATGTTCAGCTTGTGGTCCACCAAGACTCCTAGATCCCTTTCATACCTACTGTTATCTAGCCACATGTCCCCCATCCTATATTTGTCCATTCCATTTTTTCTGCCTAAGTGCAGGACCTTACATTTTTCTCTGTTGAAATTCATTTTGTTAGCTTTGGCCCAGCTCACCAAGGTCATTTTGAATTTTGATCCTGTCCTCTGGTGTATTAGCAACCCCTCCCAGTTTGGTGTCATCTGCTTTTATACGACCTAACAAGAAATAAATATAAAATGACAATTTTACAATTCTTCTTAATGGAAATTGCTTTTGTGCAGCACAAGTGCACAATGATGGACATTTCAGGAATAAATGTATTGATAGTTATGCAGTGGCCCACACCCAATGTCACACTGGTCCCAGCTATCAGCATGCCATGACTTTTTCCCTCTCTTCTCCCTGCTAGAGGCTTCAATGTGAAAACTGGCTTTGATATGTTTCTTAGCCTTCCAGTGCAGGTTTTCAGTTGCATGGGAGGCTGCAGTGGGGAAAAAAAATTGGCCTCTTCCCTCCTGGATTCTGCAGATAGAAGCAGTTCACTCAGTTGATGTACCATACATGCTCATGTACAAGTCAACTTCATGTATAAGTCAAGGCAGGTTCTGGGGCCAAAATTACAGATTTTGATAGGACCCATGCATAGAGAGCCAGCACGGCGTAGTGGTTTGAGTGTTGGACTATGGACCTAGAGACCAGGGTTCGGTTCCCTACTCTCCCGTGTAAACCCACTGGGTGACCCTGGGTGCACCACACACTCTCAGCCCCCAGAAAACCCATCGATAGGTTCACCATAGGGTCACCATAAGTCGGAAATGACTTGAAGGCACACAACAACAATGAATAAATTGATGGTCATTACATAGACAGTGGAAAGCGCCACGGCCGCTTCAGGTGGCCAGCCGCCTCACTCGCCATTTTCCCATCCAGGCATTCAAACAAGCCTTTTACCACTCTACTCAGAGAAAGGGATGGTTCTTTTTTTGATAAAAGTTAAGGTACAATATTAACTTCTTTGGCAGAGTGTTTAATTCCAGGCCAGATCAAATAGTTGGCTGGCCTGAAATGGCTCAAAATCCAAATAACTGCAGGTGTGTTTATACCCATATTTACCTGCCTATTCTTTTGCGTGCTCTGTTGAGATACTTCTTCATGTCCCATATTTCAGTAAGAGCCACAAAAATTGTCTATAAAAGAGAAAGAAGGTGTGTGCTTTTTTAACTGGGCACAAAGAATCCTATCGTGTAGTTGCCATGAGAAGACAGTTTTATCTAATCTTAATAGATTTTACTGATTGAATTATGTAAGTTTTAGTCTGTTGTGATGTTTTTACCAGTTTTCTTCCTGTTGTGTATTTGTTTTTAATGATATACCCTGCTCTGAAATGATCCAAAATATGTAACATTTTAAAATAAAATAATGGCATTCTTAATTTCTTACAGAGCAGATCCTTTGTCCAATATGCTTCTGACATTTTCTACAAAAGAAGCAGCTGTTGCCTTTGCTGAAAAAAATGGTATGTGGGGCAGTGACCTGGAGAGCAATCTACTGCCACAGGGAGGGACAGGAGAATCCATTGCACAATGAGGTGGGGGCATGGGACTGCTGCTTTAGCATTACAGGAGTGTGGCTGTTGAATATGTAGCAGTGCCTGGTGGCCAGTAACATTGGTGGACCATGCCCAGAACTGCTACTCACTCAGCAACCCTGTACTTGGATGACACTGAAATAGGGATATTCAGATATTGGCCCCCACCAATACACAATCTGAATTGGGAGTTGGCTTTCTGCTTGATTTGGCTGGTACTGAAAACTGCCCTTCACATTCTGTGCACCCTCTTACTTTGTTCTTTGTTTCCTCACCCTTCTTCCCTTCCAACATTCTCTACTTCCTTTTGCCAAAACAGAGAGTGTGATGGGTGTCTCTTGTTCCTCTGACTCACTTGTACCCTGTATATGGTATTGCAAGCATCCCAGGCAGATTTTCCTCTAATGCATTCTCTAACTTGGAAAGCTGCTCCCTGACTCACATGCTACCTTGTTTTGTGGATTTTGTTTTTCCCATACACTTCTTCCCCAGTGAGAAGGTTTTTCCATAACTGCCCAAGAAAGTTTGCCATGTTACTGTGCAGTCTTGCACATTTCACACACACACACACACACACACACACACACAGTTGTGAACTGGCTGCTACAGACTGGAATTTTTGGAAGGCATGTTGAATAATATGTCTTCTGTTTTACTACATAACCTTGGGTAACATGACTGTGCACTGTTTTCAGAAGTGAATAAACACAGCTGATTTACCAGAGGTTTTATGCTTTGTTGCTGTAAGAAAATGTATTTGGAAAAACCTGCTAAAATCTGTTAAAATGCACATTTGCCTCCCAAGTCAGAGTAATCTTTCAAAACCAGCTGACTGAAGTCTAGTGAATTAAGCACAACAGGTTGTCCTGGTTCAAAGTCAGTAGGACACTATGCTGCATGTAGATGTCTATATTGTTATGTTAGTTACTGATGCTCCAAAATACTAAACACAATTACTGAAAATAAATTCTACTGAAAACCAGTACAGATTACTTCAGGGTAATAAAAACTGCTGTATGAGAGACTTATCTCTGATAACACTTTCTGTTGTAAATAGTGTTCTGTACTTTTACTGAGACACTCAGATGCTACACTCCAATTGCATGAAGTGGATTTTTTTAGTCATCTGAGGCCTTTTATGCAAGAATAAAAATGTTGAACTTGGAATATTCATAGCTGAACTGAAAACATAGTTTGAAAGTGTCACTCTTCCTTTGCGTTTTACTGCTCTGAGAATTTTTGAGGAGTTCTTGTAATTGTTGACAGCCCCTTAAATGTTGGCATAAAAAAAATCTCTGCCCTTTTCTTTATCTCATTTCTTAGAAATATTTGACAAGAAACTTAGTACTTACTGAAGTGAGGAACCAAGAGTGTTGGCCTGAAGCCCAGTGTAATGTGGGTGATACACAAGTTTTCCTATATGCCTGTGCCAGGGCACCTTTATCTTGGCCTACTACGAGCCTCACTAATTCCATGACAAGGCCCCCTGAGCACAGAGATTGCCAGGCAGATCCAGTGGTGCCAAATTATGTGGTAGTTTATGTGCTAGTTTATAACACTCGAAAAACATGGGGCCATTAAACTCATTTTCACTCATGAACTCTAGAGTCAAAAGTTGAAGTTGTCTCTAGGGGAATGTAGGCTAGTGTGTAGAACCCAGGCCTGTCTAATATCTTTCTGCTTAGTATACATTTGCCTCAGGATAAACTTTCTTTAAATTATTCCCAGTAATTATACTGGAGAATTTTTTTTAGTGTCTTCTTATACTAGAACTTAAAGCACGCTGTTCTGCTCATACATCTCATCCATGTGTGTGTGTATGTGTGTGTATAAAATATCTGCCAATGTTTGCTTTATTTTGTTAGCCACTGAAAGCAAGTGGAAGCAGACTTGTGCCTGTTTGGGAGCAGCATGGCACATTTGGGCTGGTGATGTAACAGCCATTACCCAGATTGTAAATAGACATTACATTTGTGAAGGGACAGTAGCTTCTCAAAATTCCTAGAATCTCAAAGTTTTGTGAATTTGTTTTCTGGGAGGAGTACAGTGGGCCCTCCTTACCCATGGCTTCGAGACCTGTGAGTTCAAGCATCCATGACCATGTTGCATCCCATACCTAAAATGGCAGTGAGGTGCTTGTGGGCACACCGATGCATCCATGTGCATGTTACCACCATTGAATATAATGGAACATGAGTACTTGCAAATCCCATTCACAGTTGTTCCAGGAATGGAACCCCTGCATATAACAAGGACCCACTGTAGTCCCTAACTTTATAACTTTCCTAAGTTCTGGGTTTTTCAACAGGAATTTATTGTACTACCACTCCTTTCTTTTCAGCTTGATTCAGAATAAAATAAGCAAGTGAAATTGGCTTAATGCAGAGAGATCTGCTAAAATGATCAGATAGTAGGCATTTGGGATTTGGATTCTCAAGAAGGATAGAAAGCTTTATTTTGAATGTCCTCATTACAGAATGTGCCATTTTTTAAAAAACAAAAATTTACACTAGCGTTCCCTGCATCCATCACTCTTCTTCAGCTGACCTTTCTGAGTAGGCTGATTGGAGCTACAGTTTGAAACAGCTGGATGAACCTGTGTTGAGTATGGTTGACCTAGAGAAAACATAATTGCTGACATCCTCTTCAGCAGTTATGTGAGGCCATAACAGCTGGTGATTTGCATTTACGACCACTAACAAACAAGCACGATCCACTAAACCTTACCTTTTCATCCTAACAATGTCCCAACTGAAGAGTTTCTGAGGTGCTGCAAAGTGATCTCTGCAGCTCTTTCAGTTGCTGGACTCTTGAGACAAGCAGTTGAGGGGAGGCAGAATCCCTAAGGGGTCTCTCCAGCTGCTTGTTCTCAAAACACCCTGCAACCAAGAGGGTGTTGCATATGTCATTTCCCAGTGCCCCAACCGCCCATTGGTTGGAACATTGCCAGATTAGAAGTAGGCATCATCCAACATAAACACAGGGATGGAACCCCATCATTATAGTTATATCCGAAGATGCAGACTCTCATTCATGATTGTTTTTCCTGTGTAGTATAGTTTCTGCCTGCTTCTTTTTGAATAAAAAAATGAATCTGTTCTAAATATGTGTGCTGGGTGAAACAATAGAAATACATAATCTTTAAGGGCCTGAAGTTCCCCATTGCAATCCTCTCACCCACTACTGCTTGTGCTACCCTACTTTTAAAGTTTCCTAGTGCCTCTTGTGCACTCTCTCCCAAGTCTCCTGTATGTGTAGCATGGCACTTTGGGGTTAATACATCATATGGCGTATTTAGGGAACTGATAGAACCTTCTCCTAGGTATTTTTTAAAAGTAAGTTGCTAAAAAGAACACCATGCTAAGTCCTTAAGTCACAAGCTTGCCCATGACAAAGATACTGTAGCCCAAAGGTTCTTAACCTCTTTGTTCTAGAGACCCTTTTCAGGCATGGTGAAGCCTATAGACTGCTTCACAGAATCGCCGTGGGTCTGTAGGCGCCACTCCCTTCTCTAATGGCAGGTGTAATAACTACAGTAATTTTGGAGTTTCAGTGGAGAAGTTAGTGAAAATAAAGATATGTAGGCCAAGATCCTATATTACAGTCATAGTTAAGAATATTTAACTACATATCACCTCCTGGCCAGACTTCTCAATCCTACTTTAATGGCCAGCGGCCGAATCTTGTGTTGAAGGTGTGTTCTCCTGGCAGTTGAGACATAGCAGGATGACATTTCCATTTCCCTCCCTCCAGCAATCTGCCATAGGACAAGGAATTGTCACATGGGTTCCACTTTTGATTGTTGCACTGAAAATCACTGATGGAAGCAGGCTGGAAACATTCAACCTGTTGCACCCTAGTTGCCGGCAGAACAGACCTGTGTGGCTCTGTTGTGGCTGCTGAATGTAAAGGTACAGCTGGGATGGGCATTGGTGGTCATGACAACAGCACCATAATCATAAACATGAATACCAACCGAATAAATCTAACTTATACATTTGTAACTGCTCAACACGAATCTTGTTGTCATTTTGTTTCCCATCCAAATTCATAGGCCCTACATAGTCTACCCACAGACTCCTTACAAGTCCATAGACCTCAAGTTAAGACCTCTTGCTATTGCCATTTTCATGCTTGTGCCTTGAACACCTGAGTGTACAAAGTGGGTAGAAGGGGTTGTACATTCTGGCTTCAGTCTTGTGCCCACCCCTCCCTCCTTCTCCAACTTGGCCATGTTCAGTAGAGAAGTCTGAAGGTCATACCTTATTTCTACACAAATAGAATCCTTCCCAGATGAAGGACCCTGATAAACCAGGGCTCCTTATAGTGTGGAAAAAGTTCCAATGAATGCCAAAGGGCATCTTTTCAGACTTCCCTGCTGAACAAGGCAAGATCGAAAAGAGAGGGCATTGTGCCAGGAGCATGCGGGCATGGGGCCAGCATCCACAGCATCCTCTTTCTGCTCACTTAGAGCCTTCAAGGATCCAAGGGAAAAGGCCTTGTGTCCTTTGTAGAAGAATAACAGTGGATTTTGGAGAACTACCGTATCTACGCACTGGAATTTGTAACCTTTCTTCTTTGGACAGAAAACCAGCTTCCATTTCTCATTACAAATTAGTTGTGAAATGCCACCTTCACAAAGCTGTTTTCCCATAAAAAGGTGTGTGGAGAAGGATGGGGGTAGGATTGACTGATATTCCAGAAACATGTTGAACTGCCACTTAATTGTATGGCACCGTTTGTGTGATTCGTTTGATTGTGTTGTGTATAAGGAGAGAACGAAAGAAGGTCCTTTCCCTTTCTCCTGTTCCCTGTTGCCTGGTAGCCCCCAGGACAAAATCCCAGGAATTGTCTTTCATGCACTTTTTACTGGTATTTTGTAACTCCACAGTCAAGACATTTTGTCCTTTCTTAAATTGCATCTGTTAGTCTGACATTCCCCTTTATCTTCTTGTCTCATCACTTCCTCCTCTGTGTCATAATCTTCATAGTACAGCTGCTAAATCTGAAAGAAGGCTACTGCTAGAGCAGGGTTTACAAACGGGGAAGACCTGTTCAAGACTTCAGTGCCTTTTGATTCCATCTGATATTTATTTGAGGCCATGGAAGTATTGGCAGTGTTCCTGGAGCAGCTGATTCTGATCTGAAGGCCACTTAATATATTCTCCTAAGCTCACCTCTTTGTCCTTCTTGTTTTCCTTGTGGCATTGTGGTACTCTGCTGCCATGCATATTTTCAAAACTTGGCCCGACATCAGACAGAGAGGTGTAGATGCATAAAATTACAGGACTTCATGTGTCAACTGTCGGTGCTGGTCCATCAGCAGGAGCGGTGAAAGTTGGAACATGCAGTCCCTGAGATCTGACAAACCTGAGAACAGGTGTAAGTCACATTTAAGGCATATCTGTCTTAAAGGATTATTGTTCACTGCCTTTTACAAAAGAATAAGCTAGTAATTACATATTGTATATCAAATATGTTGGTTATTTCTTTTTTGTTAGCTCTTAAAAGCTTGAAGTTACATTTGTTTGTGTTGCACTTGCTCCGTCTTATCGGCTGTATATGTGTTGTTTAGAATTCTCTACATGTTTTTTCCCAGGCTGGAGCTATGATGTTCAAGAGCGGAGGATTCCAAAACCTAAATCCAAGTCTTATGGCGCAAACTTTTCTTGGAACAAAAGGACAAGGGTGTCCACAAAATAGGTTGGCATTGGCTGTCTCTGCGTCTGACTGTGAATAAAGTCAGCTGTGCTGTATTTATAGTCCATGTATAATACATCTCTTAATCTCCTAATAAATTTGACCTTTAAACTACTCATGCATCTTGTGGTATCTATTTAAAATGTTTTTGATGTCTCCAATTGAACCTGTTACAAACTTCCCTATATTTAGAGAGGAGATTTGGGGTGTTCATACCTCTAGGAAATTGCTGTATGTGGAATTCATTAAAAGGAATGTTTGAAATGAGCTGCAACTTTAAAGACCAAGCCTTCGCTTTTGAGTAATTTTATAGTTCAATAAATATCAACCCTTTCACACAGGAAAGGCTGTTAATAGATATTTCTCCCATTTTTCCCCATTATTATATTTGTCTAAGAGTTGCAAGGTCAATATCTGCTTATTGTTTTAACCTGTTCTGGAAAATGCATTTTCTCTAAGCATCTTCAGATGAAGGTCAGCTGCATTCTGACTGAGGAAAGATTGTAGGATCTTAATTTTTTGGCACTTGAAGGTACCCTTTTAGTAATGCTTAAATTCCACAGCAGAAGCCCTGCCATTGCTTGCCCTTGATGCATACCCATAAGAACAGGCAGCTGCCAGAGATCTGACTAAGCCGTTTGCCTCCTTTCCTCCTAGATTGCAGTAAGGCAGCTTTTTGCTGGGCAGAATCTTAGCTATGTATCCTGAGTAATAGGGAGGAGATATTGAAGAGAAAAAAGAGAGAGAGAGATTATCTTGGTATCTGACAAGGCAGTGGGTTAATGTCTCAGTTACACCACCACTCTGTCTCAGCCTTCTGCAAAGAAACAGGATGTGTGATCATTTTTAACATTTTTTGTACATTAGGTCAGGTATCATGGATTGCCATTCTTTCATCCATACACCACCTAGTGTGCTACCATGGTATGTGCAGTATTTCATATAACTTTACTGAGACACTGAAATGGGAATAAGATGTTTCCATCTTCCAGGGCAGGTACAAATATAACTTTGCTACCCCAGTCTTTCTAGAGAATGGAGCACTAAGAAAGCTTTTCCAGTGCCATCCTCTCGGTGTCAAATATGGAAGCTTGGTAAATACTCAACATGCTGAACAGCAGGAAGGGCTCGATGCCTAGGTTAATCCCTAAAATTAAAATACATCCTCAACACTATATAATTCTGTATAATAATCTCTTAATCCAAGGTTGAAAATCAGTTGTCAGAGCAGACTTCCTGTAAGCTTTGGGCATTCTAGCATTGATTCAATAGTGATGTTGTCTGAATGATTGCAAACTTTCTAACTGTAGATAACGTAGTTATTTATTTGACTTACAGCTCATCTCATCCTCAGGCCGCAGGGCAGGTATCAATAATTTTCCAGTTATTCAGTGTTTAGCAGCAGAAGGACTGTGATGCTGTAGTGGGAAGAGAGAAGAAAATGGGGCATTACTATGAGAAAGATTTGGGCCAGCATCCTGTTAGTGATTTATGAGCACATAAGTCCCTTTTTGGATGGACTGCAAAGGGATATTCGCATGCTCTCGCACTCTGTCCAAAAGCTTCTCACCGCCCCACTGCTTTCTAGAAAGGGTGATACCACTGTCATTTAACAGTGGGGAAGGGAAGGAGGGTAGAGGTGGTTCAAACTGTGGAGATCCAGCTGCTCTGAGCTCCTTGGGGAAGAAGAAAGTAGGTGCACTTCATTGGAGAGTGTCCCCTCATTCCCACCCCACCACCATCACCTCTGTACTCCCTCCGCTCCCCAGGAGTAAGCAATAGTAGCAGGGGCCCCTCCCAGGGCTTGACATCTGCCAGGCGGTTGGAAGAGGCAGAGCAGTGCATGTGGATCTTACATGTACGTATAGGATCTCAGCTATCCTATGTTTTCAGTGTGGGAAGTAGGAAGTTAGAAGAACAAGATGCAGGAAGACTGAGTTGCTTATGTTAAAAATATTTTGTTTTTTGAAAGGAACTTTAAAACCTGCCAAAAAGTTAGGGCATGGTTTCAATTTCATGGCAGTCTTACTACATTGTGTAGTATTTTTAACAAATCCATCCAGTAAGTGATATTGTGAAATGTTAAACTAATCCCCTCTTTTATTTGTATGGAGCAGTGAAAGTCTACATTTAAACCCGCTTTAGCTTTTTCCTTTTAATTTATTGATAGGAACTTGCTTGGCTAGAGCTCATTAATTTATCTGGCACTGTTAAATGCAATGTTTAGTTACCAATCAAACCACTCATGTTCAGTATTGGCCCCAAAAAGTTTATTATGTAACTAAACCACTTGCTGAACTCCAAAATAAGAGATGTTTTCCTAAAACAAGAAGAATAGCAAAGAAAGACATGATGGGAAAAGAAAACTACTATTACGTTTTCTTTTTGAAGCAGAAGTGGCATGAAAGTTACTCTTCAGAAATAATGGAATTATCAAAAATCAGTTCTTTGTCCTTGAATCCAATTCTGTTATTTCTGCTAATGTCCATCATTAGATCCCTTCCTAGCTGCAGTACTTTGCTAGCTCAGATACATGTAAAACTATACTTCAGCCTATATCAGAACATTTGGAGTGTTATGCTGGCATTTAGTTAGGGGCTAATCTAATAAAACCAGTGTCAGTTGCACCCTTTACATAAAACCCAGTGGGAAAGAGGAATTTTTTTACTCACACTGAGAAATTAGGCCCTAACATTGATTTACTAGGTCAGGTTAGTACTTAGATGGGAGACCACCAAAGAATACCAAGTGCTGGGGAAGGCAATGCCAAACCACCTCTGAGTATTCCTCCCTACCCCACCCCAAAAAAACACTATGAAATTCATGGAGGTGCCATAAATCAACAGGTGACTTGGAGGCACTTACATACGAAAGTGGAAGAGGCTTGCTAGTTGGTAAGAATGTCTTGAAGAGCCCAAGGCAAAACATTTGTAATGTTATATGAAAGTTAACAACTGGAGTAGGCCATAGTGTGCTAATTCTGAATTGAGTAAACATGTTGAATTAATGTAAATGATGGACACAAACTCCTAAGCTTACTGGTAATTTCAGCTAGAGTATACCTGTTTAATAGGGATTTATATATGTGTTGACTTACCATTCACGAGTTGATTTGATGGGCCTTCTCTAGTTGGGACTGCCAGTGAGATTCAGGCTAAGAGATGCTAAAGTCAGACAGTGGCCACACTATAACAGTTCCTATTTTTTCTGCCTACACGGAGTGAAAGCTAATACGGTTATGGGAACAGGAAGACAGCGTATCAAGATGATCTTGGGTGCTAAAGGAAAAGTAATATTAGTGTGATATCACAGTCTTATCTTCAACCAACTGTAGTTATCTACGTAGTACTTGTGGTAAAAGAATTTTGTTTGTTTATTCATTTTATAGCTTGCCTTTCTCCCAGGATGGGACCCAGAAGCTAACAGCAGCACTGTCTGACGCTTCCAAAGCAACTTTCTGGTTACTGCTATACAACATGACAAGCACCCACAGACATTGTGCAGGGAAAGTTTCAATCAGCAGGTGGAGATTACTGGAATTTCATAATAATATTTCTCTGCACTGGGGTGGGCTGGAAGGGCACATGCCCCCATTGCACACCTTGCCAAAAAAAAAAAAAATCATGTATTTGCCTTTGAATGCCTTCCTAAGATAATGTTTGTTGTGCTTTTGGGTACCCTTGGGCTGTTTTAAACCCAAGGGAGACCTCTTTAACAACAGGAAGTGAATAGAAGTAACTTCTTGTTCATTTCTTTCAAAAAGAGGTTTCCCCAGGCCTAAATTGATCTGGAGGGCAAGGTGAAAATGCCTCTCAATTTTTTGGCCTGGGGGGGCCACATATGGTCTTTGGGCTGCACTTGGCCTTCCTCTGCCCTACACAGTACACAAACTTTTCATGCACAAAAGACAAAAAACATACCCATTCAGGGGAATTTTTCTCCCTTTCAGCTTGAGATGCCTAGTAAACAGGATACCAGAGTTTCCATATGAATAAGGCTCTACCTTGGCTGAAGAGCCAGAAAATTCTACACAGAGAATCCTTGTTGAATAGATTAGGATTTACCTCCAAAGAGCTAAGCATAGCTTGGTATTGAACATTTTAGATAGAATTACTTTGACACAAGTAGATATACTGTAGCTATAGAAAGATGGCAACCCTGCTATAGAAAAGCAATGCCCCAGTGATACACACTTTCTTCATTCCGACAAAGGAGGCTCCTGAGTGTTAGCATATGCACATTAAGATGCCAATCTACACAGGTAATTCTCCAGCCCTACTTAAGCCATTTAACTGGAACTTTTGGTACTTACAGGAATGTAAAGTCAGAAATTAAAATGCTACTGTTACATGAGACTAGTCCCCAACCAGGGCTGGATCAGGTTTGATGAACAGGAAATAGAGGGAAGATTGGGCATGGCACAGTACTCAATAACAGTGATGATGGAATTTCCTGAACAAAAGATATGAAACAGGATTGTGCCAGAAGCAGATGAGTGCAGGGGAACTGAAATGGGTGCCTTGAAAATTTGGAAGATGATTTAAAAGAACACACAAATATGCGAACAAGAAAAATTCAAAGCACTTGAAGATTTGGCACGTAGAAGCAGGACAATCTGTGAGGCTTTTAACAAACCTTTTAATACTCTGGTATTCAAGAAAGTAAATAAAAAATCAATTAACTGTAGCAGAGATAGCTTAATCTGATTAGTAAGGGAGAGAAAAAAACCAGAAATATGGAAGAAATATGGAAGCAAGGAAAACAGGAGCCCTATGGCATGGTTATCTAAGCACGTTAGATCAAATAAAGAAGGAAGTTATCCTGATGTTATGAGATGAAAAAGATTAAATATTTTATTTGGAAAGACATAAGTCCTGATCCTGCTTCTTTGTACAAAATCTTTGCGTAATTTTTTTTTAAAAAAAAATGGAGGTCCTCCCAAGAACAATTTCAGATCACAACCCGATATTAACATTTCTAAAGATGGAAACGAAAAGAGAATACAACTTAAAAATGAGAAAATTATAGAGAAAGCCAGATTTGAATTAAAACAATTTTTTTTCATAGCAGCTTGAACAAAGGTACCCCAATTGCCATAGCATGGGCAGCAGGAAAAGCAGTCATGCAAGGTTTTTTTCTACACCAGGTTTCCAATTTAAAAAGAAAAGAGAAGGACCAGAAATTATGAGAAGAACTTAAAGGAAGATGAGTGTAAATTAAACTCCCGAACTACAAGATTACAACTGGAAATCAAAATGATTAAAAATAATTAAAGATAGTAGAGACAGCGGAGATTGAGAAAAAAACTAAAACTGATTAGTAAAGGGCCATTTCCACACAATGTTGCTATAGCACAACACAGCAGGTTGTTTCATAGAATCATAAAATATAGAATCATAGTGTTAGAAGACACCACAGGGGCCATCCGGTCCAACCCCCTGCCATGTAGGAACTCACATCAAAACACTCCTGACAGATGGCCATCCAGCCTCTGCTTAAAAACCTCCAAAGAAGAAGAAGACACCACACTCTGAGGCAGCATATTCCACTGCCAAACACCAAATTGGGAGGGGTTCTTAATACACCAGAAGACAGGATCAAAATTCAAAATGACCTGGACAGATTGGAGAGCTGGGCCAAGGCTAAGAAAATGAAATTCAACAGAGAGAAGTATAAGGTCCTACACTTGGGTAGAAAAAATGGAATACAGAAATATAGGATGGGGGACACGTGGCTGGATAGAAGTACATGTGAAAGGGACCTAGGAGTCTTCATAGACCACAGGCTGAACATGAGTCAGCAGTGTGATGTGACAGCCAAAAAAGCCAATGCAATTTTCGGTTGCATCAACAGGAGTATGGTGTCTAGATCGAGAGGTACTGGTACCACTCTACTTTGCTTTGGTGAGACCACATCTTGAATACTGTGTCCAGTTCTGGGCACCACAATTCAAGAAGGACATGGTCAAGCTGGAGCAAGTCCAGAGGAGGGCGACCAAAATGGTGAGAGGCCTGGAAGCCATGCCCTATGAAGACAGACTTAGAGAGCTGGATATGTTTAGTCTGCAGAAGAGAAGGTTAAGAGGGGACATGATAGCCATGGTTAAATATTTGAAGGGATGCCATGTAGAGGCGGGAGTGGGCAAACTTTGATTTTGCCATTTTATATAATAGTCGCCATGTTACTACACCATCATACATAACCTGAAACCAAATCCTGGCAGATACCAAGGGGCCACTGTATTGATTGAATGCATTATGCATGAGCCGTAATTTTATAAGAATTTAGCAAACAGTGTTTAAAACATAACAAGTTAAGCAGCTTGATTTTCCTGCTTCATACATTAGCCTGAAAGTATAATTCATTCACTCAAATAGCCTATTATTTAAGATTTAAGAGGCAAGAGCCTCCAGGAAGCTGGATATGATCCATGCAGGTTAGTAGATTGATGTATTTAATTCCTGTTAGGTAGCTCATCAAACAGGCTCCGTGAAATATTGTCTTCATCCTACATACTCATTAAAAGATGGTTCAAACCTTTCTCCGATGGAAGTGAAGCAAGTGGAAGCTAAAGAGGAGTGCCGGTATTCTACACTGGCTACTTAGTTGTGTTTGTATAACTATAGATCATCTCCTAGCCCACCTCATCCACCCACGCCACCTTGGTAGCCAGCAGCTGGAGTTGGCAGAGGTGATCTGTTCAGCTCCTGGTTGGGACACAAGGAGGGTGACATTTCTGCCCCCTCCCACCAGCAAGTGAGAGTGCAACAAGAATTTGCCACAGAAGTCCTGCTTCTGATTATTACAACTTGCTCACTGGCAAGAGAGGGCTGGAAATGTCATCCTCATTGCACCCCAATCAGATACTAAACAGACCTCTATTTAATCCAGCCGCTGGCTTTTAACAGGATCTGTGGTGGGATTTATGTAGTACTAGCATATTTATCTGGCATGGCCCAGGACTTTATTTTCTCATTAGGTAGTACTTATTAGAAATACCTTAGGAATTACCTTATCTTGCCTTAGGAATTAGATGCAGTTGAAATACACAGATTTGAGATCCTGTGTCTCTAATTCCCCAAACTATGTTGTCCAGTATGTGTAAGTTTTCCCCATATTCCCCAATCCAATCTGCATTCAGAGTTGTTAACATAACAGAGGTTTGGTTTCTGAGGGAATACACTGTCCTCCTTCTTGCTGTTGGGTCTCATCTCCATAGCAACTGGCCTGAGGGCCAAGAGCTCTCTGGCTGAGTATTCTGAAGGCCCTTGTCTGATCTGCCAACCCCAGAATTCCATAGAATCTTCACAGCCAGCCAATCGTATGAGGTCTTGGCCTGCCTGACACAGACAAACAGACACACTCACACATTTTGACTTTTATATAGTAGATTACTGAAAAGAAAGCAGTTATAGATCTGTTAATTCTTAGTTTACAAATCCGTAACTGCAACATTGAATGCCTGCTGAGGTCTTTGATGATGGCACTGCACCATTGATAATTATTCAGAGATGCTCACCTGGCTTCTTCTTTATGTTCTGTTTAGAACAAGAGGAAAAGCTATTTATTCCCCAGTGTGTCTGAAAAAGAGAAAGGAGACAAAGAGTTTTTTGAGGGGGAGTCCCTACAAACATAGTTCATAAGCTGAATTCCTAATTGTTTTATGCTCTCTCTGCTACTGGAAGGAAAGTTTTCTTTGAGTTTTCATTCTTTTTTTTTCTTTTTCTTTTTTTCCAAAAACTATATTTTGTGTTTTTAATATTTTCTGTTGTTTGTCTTGATCTGTAAGCCATCCAGAAAATGTTTCCTGATGGATGACCACATGAATCAATTTAATCAATGTTAACGCTTCAAAACAGAGGCTAAATATTTTTACCTAATGAATGCAGTATAAATTGTACATTTTTTAAGTAAATATAAGAACCTGTAGATGTGTCACAGAGTAATCCTAAGGGGTAAGGAAAGGAGAGGAACCACCCTTTCCACAGTACTGCTGTTTCATGCTAGTGAGGAAGAAAGTGAAGATAACTTGACTTTTTCCATTTTTGTTTCTCTCTCTCTCTCTTTTTAACTTTTCCTTTAGACTCAATGAAAGAGAAATGAACAATGACTTGTGGGGTTGGGGTGGGTGTTTGACTTCACAGTTAGGGTGATGCAGAAAAAATCCTAAGGGCCCATAAAATACTCTCCCAGGGACTATAGGATCCCAGCTTTAAAGGGAAAAAGGAATAAGGGATATGACCAGCAGTGCACTTGAGATTTTGACGAATGATTCACTCATCCAAAAATTTGATTTCTACACAGTGCAACCTGTGAGTCAAGAAAAATTGAGAAAGACTGGGGGAACATTTCTGTGTCACTCATATGAACTAATTTAACAATGGCATATTTTAATTTTCTACACTTTCATACAGAAGAATGCAGCATTCCTCACATAGTTCCTTAATGAAGCACTTGTTCCTTACTATGACTTGATTTCCTGTTATAAACATTTAAGTAGTAGGGTTCAATGCAACACATTGAAATTGAGTTTCTAACTGGATACAAGTGAGTCATTGGTTTGCACTTCAGCCACTGATGTTGTGTAGTAAGTCAAGAAGGAAGAAATGCATGCTTTGCTTTAAGAATAAATGATTTATTGCAACAAGATGTTTACTGTAAATGGGAGTGTGCAGTGCTCTTATAGACAGCTTTTGGATGTTTTGTTATATTATTCCAGATAAACTGCAGTTGGTTACCAACACCACTTCTCACTTCCATTCACCTGATAACAGACAATAATATTTCAAAGTTCCCCTTCCCCCTATTTCCATGACATCTATTAAGACTAGTAACAAAGACTGAGAAGAAGGTTCACTTTTCTGTGTTCTAGATGTCATTGTTGCTGTAGTGTGTCTCCAAATTGTTTCTGACTTATGGCAACCCTAAGGTGAAGCTATCATGGGGTTTTCTGGGGCTGAGATTGTGTGACACACCCACAGTCATCCAGTGGGTTTCCATGGCCAAGCAGGAAATCAAACCCTGGTCTCCAGGGTCTTACTCCAGTGCTCAAACAACTATACCACACTTGCTCTCTCTAGATGTCATTACTAAGCACTCCACCATGTTGTCTCTCAAAAAGGAATTGGCGTCTAGATGTCATTACTAAGATGCTAATACCTTTTCAAGAGCCAACATGGTGGAATGTTTTGAGTGTTGCAGCAGCAGTCAAGGGGCTGCCAAGGTTCATCCAGGCTTGTTCTGGCTGCTTTTGAGCATCTTGGAAGGAAGGAGCAGCTTTGTGCTGGAAGTAGATGCTGCTCCTTCTTCTCTCTGTGCTCAAGAGCAGCTAGAATGAGTGCAGGCAATCCCCTGCAGCCTATCAGCAGCCGGGGAGATGGAATTGTGCCCAAAAGCCCCCTTGCAAACCAGAGGAAGCAGCTGAGCACCCATGTGATGTAGAATCTTCGCCAACATATAGCCATCAAGACTGGTAGCTGTTGATAGCCTTTCTCTCCGTGAATCTGTTGAATCATTTGTCTAAGAGGCCCAAGTTACCAGTCATCACTACATCTTGTGGCAAATTCTGCACTTTAATATGCTCCAGTCATCTTGATTGCTCCCAAGTTTTTGTACTGTGAGAGTGAGAAACACTTGTCCCTATCTACTCTCTCCATGCATTGCTTTATATACCTTTCTCTGTGCCCACTTGCCTGCCTTTTTTCCAAACTGTTAAGATGCAAATATCATAATTGCTCCTAACTGGAATGATTTCAGTCACCTTGTTAGTAGGCCATACACCCCCACACTTTGATACAATTTAATTGGTAAAATGTATTAATTGGCATAAATATAAATTATTCCCTACTGTGGCTGCACAGCCATTCTGGCTAAGAGGAAAAGCTGTCTGAACTCACACATTGCAAAACCAGATCAGAAGAGACCTCAAGGCATAGCCAGGTCATAGTCAGGAAATCATCAAGGAGCTCCAGGGATAATGGACTTTCAGTTGGCCTCCAAGGACTCAATCTTTAAGAGAAAATAGTGTCCAAGATGTTTCCACAGGATGGCTGATTGTCTTAGCTTCTCTCTCTCTCTGACCAAGCAAACTTCCTTTTTCTCCCCACATCTGTCCAACAATTAAAGAGCAATCAAGGCTACCATTACCCCTTTGTCACCTAACACTGAGGCCATTAGTTCATTCTTGACCCCATTGTCCACTCTCCAGACTCCATTGTTTACTCTGCCAGAGAGCCATTAACACCTTCACCCTCCAGGCAGAAAAAGAGTATTTAAACCCCAGTTTTTGACCAGTCAACTCGCAGTACACTGGTTGCTAGTTGTCACTCTGCTGCTCTGATTCATGTTTATATACTGTCCTTGGACTCCTAGTCTAAGCCACATCACTCTTTGCTACTCTACTGGATTTATAAATATCACCCACTAGAAATCTTACTATCCAAAACTTTCCTTGCTTTTCCTTCAGTTACCCTAACTCTTCAAAGGTAAAAATAATGGCCACCCAGGCTCCATAGCAGGGGTATCTAAGTTCTAGGGTCTGATTTCCCACTCTTGGGAGGACCCATTGCAGCCCTAAAAATGTTGAGGATCAAAAGTGGAGGTTTCCAAATGTGCACTTCCAGTTTTGTTTGTTGGAAACAAACATCAGCTGAATGTGCAGCAGGGCCCACTATCTTGTTTTAATGCAGAATGGTCTCTCCTGGGAAAAAGAGGCAGAGAAGGCTTGGGAGAGACTAGAAGTGTCTGGAGACCACAAAATGGGCCTGGGCCACATGGGACCTACCCTCAGCTTAAGAGAAGGAAACAGAAAAGAGGTGGTGGGTCTGATTCCATCTGCATCCTGTCCTCATCATTCACAGACCAGATGAAATCATGAAGTATATAAAGCACTTCCCTTATCACACATGAGATGAGATGATGCAATCAGGTCTCTAGCTGGACCTTTTCAATATGGCATTTTTGTCAAGGAATGGCGTCACTTCAAATCATCCTTGACTCCCACAGGGAAGAGGGAAGAAAAAGAAAAGTGCTACTAGCATACTTAACATGGAGAAAGAAGAGTAAAAAGTCAGAAAGTGAATCCCTCTGATATGTGACTGGAAACTGTGGATGGAGATACTCTTCACAGTAGCCCACAGGGCTGGCCTTAGGAGAAAGGCTCATGGAGGGGCAGGATGTGGTCAAGGAACTTTATGGGTTGAGTGAGGAAGCTTGGCAGGTTGGAAGTCCTACCCATTTGACTTTCAGCTCGGGACAAGTCTAGTACCCTGCCAAGAGTTTTAGCCAAGAGTGGCAAAAGGACATAAGTTTAGCCAGCTCTTGGGAGGATTTCAATGTGCTGGGTGCTCTTCTAGCTCTCCTTTGAGGGCAAGGGAACATGTGGCCCACCATCAACTCCAGAAGTATAGTCAATCATGAGGAATGATGGGTGATGCAGTTCCAAGAATATCTAGAGGGCCACACATTCTCCACTCTTATTGTAAGGGACTCCTGACATCGAGCATCTTTTTTTAAAATGTCAAAGAGAATAAAATCACTCACCCTGCTGCTTTCAGGGAATTGTCAATAGTTGTTCTGATGCATGGGGAGCTGTACAAACACAGGGCAGGGACACACGTGCTTGACTTTGTTTTGCTTAATGACTGGCTGTTTCAGTGCATCCCTCGGTATAATTTTCAAAGAACCATGTGTTCTCTAGACCAACAGCAAACACACCCCATAAATAATCCAATTAATCTTTCTGTTGTTAGTAATAACTGGAACTTTCTTTTTTCATGGGCTCCAATTCATTCCATGCCCCAGTAATCTTGACTGCCAGTCCTTTATCCATGCAAAATTTTAACACACAAACCCTCCATCATAGAAGCACATTTAACTCTGTAAGGACAGAGGCAGCTAACTCAGCATTTTGTTGGCATACAGATATTTTGAAATGCTCTTTAACATAGACTTCACCCCAATTGGGGAACATCACTTCATTTATTCAAGTCTTTGGTGATAAATTTAAATTTGTTCACCTTATTCAGTTTTCGTTTTCAGGTCTTGCCTGCCTTGGATGAGGGATTTGGATTATGGGTGACTGAAACATTTAATTTTTACTGTTCCTGTGCAATTGCAGTCTGATCTTCTGCTATGTGCTGCATTTTTTATGAAATATGGTCAAGCCACTAGTAGAAGGGTGGCAGACAATTTTTAGTAAACAATTGCATTCTCCTTGAAAACTAATTCCTTGAAAACCCATGTTCAATTATTAGCCATAACCATGTTGTTTTCAAAGTGACTGATTTAGGAGCTGAGGCGTAGTAGGTGCAAAGAAAGAGTGGACAATGTGTGGTCTTTCCAATGCTGTTGGATTAAAACTCCCCACACCCCTAGCCTGCATAGCCAATGATGAGCAATGCCACAGGTAGAGTGCCACAAGTTGCTTTCCCTAGTGAAGAAAAAACAGATTGCTTCTCTCTCTAATGTTTTCACTAAAGGGAAAGATGAAATGAATGCCATGGATATCACTTAAAGTGGACTCTTAGCACTTTAACTGCCATGGCAACTTCCTGTGGAGTTCTGAGATCTGTAGTTTATTGTGTGCCTTCGTATTGCTTCCAATTTATGGGAGACAAACTCTAAGACAAACCTTTCACACTGGTTACCTTCCTCTGTCAGAGATAATGTGGCTTGCTGAAACCCAGCAATTTTCCATGACCAAGCAGGGATTTGAACTTGGTCTCCCAGATTTCCAGTCAAATCACATTCAAATCACTATGCCACACTATCTCTCTAGCTGCAATTTAGTGAAGGATATTTAGAATTCTCAACCAATGAAATCTAGTGCCCCTCTATATTAGAAACATCAGGATTCTATAGGATATTGTCATGAAAGTTGAAGTGGCAGTGCAAGTGAAGTGGAACATAGCGTTAAAACTGTGTAGGGTGAATGGACACCAAGTTACTCTCAACAGCAAAGCTTTCAATGCTCTCAATAGGGAATAAATTTCAGCACAACAAAATGTAGCATCATATCTTCACCTTTTAACTTGAATGTTTCTGTTCAGTCTTCTGGCCATGCATCCAGCCATCTTTTTTCTTCTTTCGGTTCTAAGCAGCCCAACTCACTTGCTGTCTCCTGCTGTCCCCCTCAACAGATTTTCCTGTGGCTCTTGAAGCCCTCTGACCATACCTAGTTATTACAGGATTGTTTGGGGGAAGGGACTGAAAACATTGATTGGCATCCTACATTGCAGTTACAGATACATAACCTAGAATTACGGGTCTGTAACTGCTCTGTACTCAGCTGTACTCTACTCACAACTGTAGAACCACAGTCAGCTGGGGTTCTCTGGAGATTTTGAGAGATGAGGTAATCATTCTATGTGTGGCTACAGAGACATACCCAGATACAACTCTGATCCCTAACACATTCTACCCAATGGTCATGAAAAGGGCTCCAGCAGCTAAACTGAGAAGTGAGGAGAGGATTTGGTGATTGTGAAGGGAGGGAGAGAATAACAACCTCAGGGAGATGAAAGAATATATATAAACATATGTTACCCCAAAATGTAGGTGCTTTGAGGACCATCCCGCAATGCCAGTACCTCCTTGCAAAAGTCGGGAATGAATTAGCTCAAAGTTTAGAAGGCTTGCAAGAGGGGGACAACTAAGCAAGACCTTTCCTACTAATGTTTATGGGCTCCCTCAGAAAAGAAACCAGCCAAAGAGTAAAAATGTGAACTAAAAATATGTTTTATTAAAGTAAATTCACTCACACATACAACAATTCAAACACACACACACACAATCGCACAAAAACTAGCTGAAGAGCAGGGAGCAAAATGGGATAAAGACTTTGAGGAATTTGGATGATAATTACCATGTCTGAGAGAAGCAGAGAAAAGCAAAGGAATGGCTTAGGTAAAGAACCTAAGGACAGTTCTCAGTCAGGAAATGGATGGACAGAGTGGCATTTGGATCTGTGAAAGACTGAACCAGACAGTCTGAAATCAGGGGTATTTGTACCCAAAAAATAGCCTGTGGCAGTGGCTGAAAATTGTAATACCAGGTGTGGAACAATGGGAGCTGCAATACATACAATGAGCTTTCAACTTGCTAATGATCACAGTGCTTGGGTGACAAAGACATAATGGGTGTTGTAATAGCTGTCTATTGTGAGTGCTGTAGGAAAAGAGAAAGAAGTCCAGGTACACGGGGAATGGGTTTGAGTCACTCAGCATCCTGGTGGTATTCTAGACTTTGTGGGAAAACTCCAGTTTCTAATTAAGTTTATTACACACAGGAACAGCATCTACTTACCAGACAAATGACCTAGTTGTACCTGGAGGACATCTTAGGTTAACCAGCCTTTCCTTCTCACATTCACTGTCAGAATTTTCCTCTGTTGGTTTGACCTCCCCATCAGCTTCAGGTTTGATTTTGATATAAGTGACAGTTAATGCTTTGCCAATCAAACATAATGCCAACTGGATATGGTGCCCATCCAAACCACACCAGTATGGGTAGCCAGATGCAGGCCGTGACACATATGTTGGACATAACTTGCAGATGTCACTAACAGGCTACTTGCCTAAATATGTCACTTCTCAGCATCATTATTATTTCCCCCCCCCAAAAAAAAAATCATGCAACTTTTTTTGGAGGTAAGGACATTACATTGGCTGGAACAACAATAACAAAAAAAAACTTGCCACAGGTGAAAAAGTGTTAGGATGCCTCCAGACTGATTAGAAAGACTAGAAAGTCCAGATTTTGTTCCTGTTCTTTCTAATTTTATTTTGGCGATTCATACACATTTTGTCTATTCCGGAACATTTTCAGCCAGTTCCTGGTATGATCAGAGACTTTTTACACCAGTTCCCCAGGTTGGTTTATTTTAATCCAGTATAAAACCAGAAAGAACAGGAACAAAATCTGGGATTTTTTCAATACATCTAGCCTTGCCTTTAGATTCATTAGGACAATTTCTGTCCCAGCTATTTTTTTCTCAAAACTTTTAATCTGGGAAGTGGTTGAAACCTGAGAAGATTCTTTTCAGCTCCTCAGTTAAAAATGTCAAAGAATGCTTACCTTGTCAGTCTAGTTCTGTGTGGATTCTGCACCAAAATATTTTCTGTAGGTCCCATTTTGATGCATAAAAGTAAAGACCGGAAGAATAAAACTTCTAGTCCCTCCAAGGTTACAAAGAAGCACAGATTGTCACAACTGATCCAGGTAGCAAACAGAAAAATATGTTTGGTTGTTTTTCTTCTCAAATTGAAAAGTGCTCCTGGTGAGACTTTGGCCAGCACTGTTTACATTCCATCTAGCTGAAAGATGGTGTTAAGCATTTCAATACAGCCTGCTAATCTGATCATTATTTGTGTGTAATTACCAACTCAACAGATGAAAGAGAAAGGGAAGCAATCTATCAGAAACCCAGGCCATAGGTGACAAGGGTATCTATCCTTTGCAACTGTACAAACAAACAAGAGAAATACAAGCTGAATTGTACGTGTCCCACAAGCTGGAGGAAGCATATGTATGGAAACAGGGTCCACTGAGAGCAGTTTTAGGAGAGGGGAGCTTTTTCGAATGGAAGTTTCATGGAAGCGGTACAATTTTAACAACCAGCCTTAAGGAAGAAAAATAAGCACTTACTACATGTTTGCTTAGCTCTTCTATTTTCCTTTCTGAAATTTTCATCAAAAAGTCACCCACACCTACACATTTTTCCCGCAGGAGATTTTCCTTGTCTCCCTCCCTTTTTTGTTCCTGTTCTTTCTTGTCATGTAGATTTTTAACATCTGTAGAGTCCTATGTTTTATGTTGTTGGCATAAAGTCCCTACTTGTGACAAGCACTCAACTAATAAACAGTCATTTTGCTGTTCATTTGTTGAATGCTTCTGATAATTAGGTGATTTACATTATATGTAATATCAACATGATAATTACAGAGAGAGAAAGACCAATTACATATAAATCAACATTTTTTTCTTATAACAAACAACTATTAGGATACCATCCAGATGTAATTAAAGATCTCTGTGCTCTCCTGTTATTTTCAGTGAAGCCGATATAAGCTGAAAATGCTCAGCTTTCATTGAATTGTTGCCTTCATTTCCAGCTACTACAGAGGCTGCAAGATCCCTTTATAAGGAAGGAGAAGAAAAAAGAAAGAGTTTTACTGTATCCAGATAAATAAGATATACTTTGTAATGGAATAGATCATTGCCACAATCAACATTGAGATATGCATATGTAGAAGCAGACTGCTGCTCTTACATCTGTATGCATTGTAATGAAGTATAATCACTGAAACTATGATGCACATCATTGAAACTATGCCTCCTTGAACAAAAGGATGCATGGGCATGCAGAAAGAGAGAGATAAGCTTGGTTAAATCAGCCTTTCTGAAGATATCTGTGGGATTCAGAGAGCTGTAGTCTAACACATCTGCAAGGGACTAGGTCTGGGTTAGATTATGGGCTACAATTCTGATCATCTGCTCAAGGGGATATGAGAGCAGAAGAAGAAGGGTAGTTTGAATCTAGCCAATACTAACACTGCCATTGCCCAACTTTCCTTTTTAGACCACTGAACAGATGAATGTATGTGTTTTCACTGATCATCTCTTGCCATACATAAGGATCTCCAGGTGCCAAATGGAGATTTTTAATATTACAAATCCACCACTTTGGTATGCCTTTTTGCAGGGCTGAAGGACATAACTGCAAACCTTGTGAGTTCTGATAGTTTCCAGATGTCTTGTGGGGATTTTCTTGTTGACATGTCTGGAGGTCTTGTTGGTGCCTGCCCTGCATTGATTGTTCAGTGATTAAAGGAGCATCTTTCATCCTGCAGCATCTTCTATGTCAGTGCTTCTTATACTAAGTAAATTGGGAGACCAGGATCATATTTTCCCAGTGTGCCAGGGACAGGTATGATACCTGTGTACCTTGGCTATGCTTGTTTTTTTCTTTCCTGGAAACTCTCCAAATACCATCAGCAGATTCCTGATCTATAGAACACCACTTTGAGTAGCACTACTCTGTATTAAGTCAAGTGCAGACTCACTACAGTTATACTATCAAGAGGGTGGAGACATTTAAGAATGGTATTGGTGCATGTGTTTGTGTGTGTGTGTGTGTGCATCTGTCTGTCTGTGCTTTCAAGTTGCTGTCAGCACCATTAGTTTTCATGGAGTTTTCTTAGACCATTTCCACATGTTACCTGATCCTGTTGTCCTCCCATTGCAATCCCAGCAGTGCCTTTGCCAAGAAATGCTCCCCTCCACATCCAACCGGCTTCCTGCAGAAGGGAGTGCAAGTGACATGCATCTGCCTTCCACAGCACAAGTGGACTCTTTCCCATGCTGTGTTGCAGAAGGAAGCACCTCCATCATGCTCCCTGCCCTTTCACATGGCCAGGAAGGATGGGAGCATTGCATAATTGCAGGCGCTTAACAGATCTATTCCGTTAAGCAAATATCCTGTGATTACAATGGGTGGGGGTGGGTGTCAGCAGAACCATGACAAAGTCATCCCATACCCATAGAGGGACTGCAACGCCATGCAGAAATGGCCATAGAAAAAGGAATACTCAGAGACAGCTTGCCATGGTTATAGCCTGCAGCACTTGCTACTCTTTGGTGGTCCCCCGCCCAAGGCTGACCCTGTTTAGCTTCCAAGATCATATGGGATCTAGTGCCTTCAGGGTATATAGGCCATGTCAGTGCATGCACCAATCCTAAATTACACCACAAGGATGTCGCCTTTCCTCTTGCCTTCATTTATAGGCAGTCTGAAAGAAGTGATAAGGCACATAACAGCTTAGGTGAATAGCTGCTCTTGCAACTGAAAAGGCTTAATTATTTTTTTATATATCACACTTTACAGGAAAAAAAAGTAGTTCCAATGGTGGTGTAAATATTATCTGAATGTATATGATAGCATCATGAATAATTCTAATGAAGTTGTATTAAGAATATTGAAAGGGAAGAATTCTTAAGGATCTGTTGTGTGCCAGGCACACAAACACCTCCGTAATGAAGTCTGCCACCCCCCTCTCTCTCTCTTTCTCCTAGGAACTAGTAAATGCTTTGTTCCACACTACACATACAGTGTTGCACTCCTGTAAGCAATTTAAATCTTCACATTTGTAATTAAGCTAGTTGTGAAGTAAAGAAAGTATCCAAACTGCAGTATTTCTTTTGCTGAGTAGCAGCATTAAAGGCAAAACAAGTCCACTTTAAGGACCAATTGATCATTGCAAAATGTTTTCCTCTTGGTTGAGCTCCACATTTATTAGCAATTGCTAATTGCTAGCAATTTATTGCTAAAATGCAATGATTAGCAATGATATAGCAAGACAATATTGTAAGGCTTTAGTGAACCTACATGTTCTCAGATATGACACAAGTGCTTGCAGTAAGAGAGACCTCAAACCTCCCAAGACAAAAATTGTTTCTATGAGAATCTGTGTTTCAAAGTGTACATGCACATGCAAACATTGTTGATAAGAAGGTCTAGGAGACAGAGCTTTGGCATTCCAGTCCAGTCCTCTCTCCAAACTGGCGCAGAGCCATTAATGAGCATTTGCTGAGCACAACTATTCAACCAGCAACAGGCCCACCTCACTGTGGTCCAGCTCCTAACAGTAGCATCATCCAGCAGCAGCAGCCGTTCAGCAAATACCCTGCAATTGTAACAGGTGAGGGCAGGATGGCAGCTTATGAACAAGAATATCATGGGAGACTGTCAAATCATTTGCAAAATGCTCGCAGTATTCCCATGATTTAGTAAAATAATACTTCTATTTTAAAAGGTAAGGTTTGGTATGACTTTTTTTAAAAAAATTATGCTTTAGAGTAAGCAACACACTATTTCCTAGATGCTCACAGACTACGTGTTTAATGATCTGTGATAGAACTTTGCCATGTCAGCCCAGTATCAGTAGTTTCCAAACCTGCTTTTCCCGATTTTCAAGCACAAGGACAGCATTCTCCCATGTCCTGTTTTCTGACACCTCACCCACCCCTTGTCCAAGAATTCTTGAAGATGGCAGACAAGGCTCTGAAGTAACCACTTCAATCTCCTCCTGCACAGTGGGTTTTAGCTCAACTTGGCCTGCCTGCATTAAGTCATTCAGTGTTAGTGGGTGGTCCTCTTAGATTCTTAATGCGGGAGAAGTCCAAGGCAAAATGGGAAATGAGTAGCTCTGCCTTCTCTGCCTCTTGTTAACACACCGGCATTTTTCAGACTGTGGACCTATGCCTTCATTGTCCACCTCTAAAGCTCTGCAACATCTTTAGAAGGTTCTTGCTACCAATCCACCCCAACTGAGAACCTTCTTCATGGGGTCTCTCACTTAACACATTTCATGGTTCCCATGGCAACCTTTTGAAGTTAATGTGTTGTTCCAGGCAAGCCTAGGAGCCATTAGAATATAAGGACCCTTATTTGATACACACCTGACCTTTTCCGTCCCTTTCCCTGGCAGGCCATTTCCACACTAGACTGTTACAGTGCTATTATTCCGTTTCAACATCCAATGGAATCCTGGGGTTTGCAGTTTAGAGAGGGGCCTTTGATAATAGCACTATAACAGTCTAGTGCGGAAATGGCCGTAGTGTCTCAATGAAACTGCGTGTTGCAGGACTCTCAGGTCATCATTCGCTCCTCTGCCTGGTTTTTAAAAATTCATCTAATCTGAAAAGAGCTATGGTCTCAAAAGCTTGCAAAAAGATATTGGGCCTTTTTGTTTGGCCTTTAGCAATTTCTAAATAAAGAAGAACTTTCACTCAAGCAAGATTGAATAAGCTGTGATCTGCTGTGTTGTGGGCTATCCTTCTTATGAAAAAAAAATCCCATTGCAAGATCTTGTTTGCTCCTGTGGTGATAGTAGCACTGAATCAGTAGTCCATATGCTGCTATTTTGTCCTTTTATAGGGATCTGAGGAAAAAATTGATCTCTCCTCACTTGACATCTATATCAGGTCATTCATTTGACTGTTAAGAATCTTTTCTTTTAGCAGACCAAGATAATATGGTAAAGATTACATCTGCAAAATTCACATTGGGTGCTATTAAAACAAGATTACACATGATTTCTGATTTGCATAGCTTTCAGAACATGTTGCATTGTATATTGTATGAGCTTCATTAAACTAAAATGGTCTATGAACATTGTAAAATTATAACTTTTAACTTTACTCAAATGCTATGTTTCTATTGCACTGGATTGCTGCTGATGCAAATAAAGAATCTGTCTTAATGAAACCTGCAAACTGCAGGACTCTATAGACACTGCCTAAAAAACTTCTTTGCATCATGAACAGAGCTGTGGTCTCAAAAGCTTGCACAGAGATTTTGGGGCATTTTTGTTTCACCTAATAAAGGAGTTACCATAATACGAATTTGGAAATTTGTCTTACAGTCAGCATGGCTGGGCTTGTCGTCTAAATGTGATACTACCATAAGATAAATTGGAGAGCTTTTTTTTTTAACTCACTAACCTCTGTGGACATGACAATTTGCACACAGGACTCCTGTACATGGAGGTTTGCCCACTCATTTCAGTGGTGGGGGTGGGTGCAGCTGCACATCCCTTTGTGTTGATGAAGATGTGCATTCAACTGAAGTGAATGAGGAAAAGCATTGTGGGCAGGAGAGCTTTTTTGTATACACATCAAAGCTTCAAAGTAGCAAGGAACTGCTGTATCAGGGCGGATAAATGCGAGAGAGCTCCAAAGCTCAGCCAGGAAGCCTGACACAAATCCTTAGGGAGTAACATTCTTCTAGTCCATAAGTTCTGCCCTTTCATTTATTTATGCGTCTCACACAGATAGGAAAACCCATTTGAAACCCAACGGATGGCTAAAATGTTGCTAGAGACACACTGAGCTTTGCTATTTTTGGTTGTAGCATATTATGCACTGGCATTAAAAACAAACAATCCCAGCAAACTATTTTTAAAATGCCTTTTCCTCGAAGACTGGCTTAATGGTTGGTACAACTCTGACTCAACAGTTTAATTGTGCACAACCAATAAAATGTGTGTTTACAACCCATCTGCAATGTAGTGCCCCGTTGACATACAAAACTAACCAAATGTTCCAGCATCTCCTGACGTTGGGGCGAAAAGCCAGACTGTTACATCACAGACAATCAATAAATAGCACAACATTTTGTACTCTAGATTAAGAAATCCAGAATAATTGACTCCACTGTTTTTATGTTCACTCACTAAACATTACTATACCCACTGGTATTTCACAGATGAAAACCAGGAATGAGTGGCCAAGTGACATCACAGTGTGGTTAAGATGGCAAAAATTATTAAAGAGGAAGAACAGACAAGCTTGAAGAGGTTGAAGCAGATTGCTTTTGCCTGAATCTACAGGGAAGGGGAAGCGCTCTCCAGTCCCTCTCCTCTTCCCTGTCCCTCACTGCACTTGGAACTCAATTTGCAGCAACTGACGAAAGCGGAAGAGGACAAAGGGAGAAAGGGGGAGGAAGAGAGACAAGTAGGGACAATTTAAAATTTTAAAATAGGCAATTTTAAAAGTAACTGACAAAGTGGGACAACAGGGGATAAATCAAAACTGTCTCTGTCAAACTGGGACAGTCGGAAGGCTTGCATTAGGCACATAAAAAATAGTCACAAATTATCTATTGAAAAATACTGACACACCCTGTAAAAAAAAAAAGTTAAAATTTGTTAACTGCTACAATATTTATTTCCTTTTGCATTTTGTAACTCTTTGAGGAAAAATTGTGCAAAATCCTTTTTAGGGTACAAAAACAACTTTTTTTTCTTTTTCTTTCTTCCCTCCCTCCCTCCCTTCCTTTTTTTGGCAGAAATTGGTTTCTTTTTTTCCAGAAATGAATTTTTCACAAGCAAGTCCCAAAGTGAGAAGAATCATTGAAAATATTTTTATATATATTCTTAGGTATATATAAATATATATGTGTGTAGCATTTATGTCTCTTTTTGTGTATGTTTGTTTGATTTTGTTTCTGAATTGTATAAACGCTCACTTTTCTTTTGTGTTCTATGTTTTTTTTCTTTGTGTTTTATCTTTAATAAATATAATTTAAAAAAAGAAAATATTTGCAAAAATTCTCACCATCAAGGCCAATCTGATGGGGAAGAGACTTTGGAAGTTCTTTGTTCTTCCACGTGAGAATAAAATCAGCCACAACTGACTTTGCCACTAAACACAATTTACAAAGTCCACTCATACACAATAGGTGGTAAGACTGTTTAATATATGACAAAAAGCATGCACACAAGGAAGGAGGGAGGGAAGGAAGGAAGGAAGGAAGGAAGGAGGGAGGGAGGGAGGTCAGTCAGTCAGTCAGTCAGTCAGTCTATCCCACACATCTAGCCTGACTGAAAGCTTTGTTCAAAAACTAAAGCGTTCTCACATGATCACCTGTCCAAGAAGTAGCCATAGGGATAAATGTGCCATTTCTTGGCTCTGGACACAGGAACTTGCTGAGAGGTGGGTCTTTTTCTGTCACTAACATTGATCAATCCAAAGTGCCAGGCAACTGTTTTATCTTTCCCTCTCTGGCTGTGAGTTGGATGTGTGAGTAAAGTATCTTTTTATGATATCTCTCAACTATGAATTACTAAATGAATGTTGCAATGCAATTATAATATTAATGTCATTGCTGCTATTAAAAGACTTATCCGCATGTGCCTTTTTATTTAAACTTTTGAAAGACTTTAAATGAATTGAAACTCAGTTAATGCTAGGGTAGATTATATCTGCAATTATGGTTGTGGTATCCTGTCTGATCTTGGAAGCAAGCAGGGCCAGCCTGGGTAGTACTCCGATGGGAGGCCACCAACAAATACCAAGTGCTGTAGGCTATATTTCAGAGGTAGGAACTGGAAATACCACCTTTGAGTATTCTTTGCCTGAGAAAATGCTGTGAAATTCATGGGGTTGGCATAAGTCAACAGGTAAATTGAAGCATGCACACACACACACACACACACACACACACTTTTGTGAAAACTATGAGCACAATATTCAGTGGAAAAAAGTGATATATGTATTAATTGATTGTGGCTATACAGTGAAGTGGAGAAAGTAAAAAGAATTTTCCACATACAGCCCCCCACAAGGCTATTTTTGCTGTGCCCAAAGGCTCCTCCCCAATTCTTGAATTTTTAAAAATTCCCCAAATGCCCTCTGCTCCATCTAGGAAAATGGGCTATCTAGGGAAGGGGTTAATATGAGACCTTTAAAAAATGGAAAAATTGCCCCTAAACACCCTAAAGAATGCGAGGAATTAATTTTGGGTTTTAATCTTTTCCAAAAAAAAAATTAACATAGAGGGAAGGTGTATCTCTCTCTAATCTAAAGGACAGACAAATGTTGCCCTGTATCTCAGATAGTTCCCATCTGGTTATGTAGATTCCTGGCTCATGACCAGGGTTCCCAGATCACAACTATCGCTGACCTTGAAACCTAGGGATGACCCCTCGTGATCCCAGGAGATGGGTGCTGGAGATGTTACGAGGGCAATGATGCAAGGGACAGCCCCCGGAAGTCTCTAATGAATTGAACATGGTGCATTAAGCGTTAACCACAGCTGTATAAATATATGCCATTCAAATAAAAAACACCAAGTCAAAGATATAAGGAAAACACACACAGAGAGAGAGAGGTGCAGACACATACAAGCTTTTCAAGGCAATTTTCTTGCCTTGAGATTCCTCCCCCTCACTCTGAGGACTGGAGTAGAGGGATCAGGCCCTGAGTTCTGAGAACCTTATTTACAGCTAATGCTGTATTCAGATAAACTCATGCCACCACTTGTGGTGTCTGCAGTTTCCAAAATTACAGTGTTTCCCACCTCCCCATGAAAACGCTGCTGTGACACCATCGTGCATGGGGTCCACGTGGAAGTGCCACATGAAAGGCCTAAATCTTATTGTTAACCCAAACTACAGTAAAGCCATTGAGTCAATTGCCCTTACGTATAGATTGACCTAGCATTCAGTGATCGATTCTGTGGGTCTATACTAGTTGGGACTAACTACCAAAGCACTGCTGAAGCAAAACTTCTTCGCCAGGTCTCAAGTACCATAGGTTAATTAAAAGAGTAAACGCAATAACTAAGAAAAGAGTTGGTGTATGCATTCTTAGACACGAGGGTGTAAAATGTTGTTTGTTGCTGAGTGCTTTGAAGTTGTTTCTGATTTGTGGTGACCCTAAGGTGACCCTATCATGGAGTTTTCTGGGGCTGAGAGTATGTGATGCGCCCAAAGTCACCCACTGGGTTTCCATGGCTGAGTATGGATTCCAACCTTGGTCTCCACGATTGTAGTCCAACATTCAGACCACGCTGACTGCTATTGGTTGCAGACTATAATTTACTGGTCAACCTTTGTTGAAGATTAAAGCATTCCATAGTCTGCTATGTGAATGAGATTGCAGCAGAACTGTAATGCACCAACCAAGAGAAAATTGTGAATGGTTCAAGCACTGTCGTGTACATATTTACCTGGAGGTAAGTCTCAGTGAACATAACAAGCTTTCTCTGTTTGCAGGTAATGATCACTGTGGGATTAAGTTCTATACTAATTTCCTTCAGCTTCCTCAGAAGCAACACAAGAAAAAAAATTCCCAATGAATTTATGGACTTGGACAAATTGCAACCCTAGAGCTCCAAATTCCATTGTAGCTTACATGAGAAACAGATGTGGCCCATCCGTCAGAGATGTGATGAAACCCAGAAGAATCTTTCTCTCTTTTTTAATTTTATTTGAGGATATGATTTCCAGATCACAAACTTGCATGAGGCTATCCAGTCAGGGTTAATTGGTTTCCTCCTAGGAACATCTCAATCCTCTCAAACTTTTTGCAGTGTTGCAGTGTGCATTTCTTTTCTTTGTTCATGACAGACAAGTGGTCATGGACACCATGGACACAGGTTACACCATGAACAAACACAAAGCACAGTTCCTTGGGCTGGAGATGGAAATACTCTGGTGGACTTCTCCAAGGTGGCTGCGCAGTTCAGTACAGTTCAAGGAGGCTGTATTGTGGACCATGCCATTGGAAGTGATATGCTTTCATTTCTATTCTTGCGCATGTCAGTGTAGCTATGTATTTTAGCCTAAGTTAGAAATCCATGGAGACACTCTCCTACCTAAGTGATAGGACAAAGCTGTATATATTTCCTTATAGAATTATAGAGTTATAGAGTTGGAAGGGACCCTATACATCATCAGGTCCCTGCTCAATGCAATATCTCCAGCTAAACCATCCTCAGTAGGTAGCTGCATAACCTCTTTTTATAGATGTCCAAATAATGAGACCCCGCCACCTCTCTAAGCAACTGGTTCCACTGTTGAAGCACTCTTCCTGTCAAGAAGTTCCTTCTAATCCCACTTCTCCTTTACACACAAGCAAAGATGGCTATTGAGGGTTTACCTTTGGCAGTAAACAGCAACTCCTCTCTCCCTTTTCTTCAAGCAACGTGGTGGATCAGGGACACTGAAACTGAGCACTAGATTCTGAATACTAGAGCTTCTTAAGCTAGTGAAGCCAGTCTCTATTAGCTCCTCATACCATCAAACGATTAACTTGAAGCTTCTCCTGCTGACTGCTGTCTGGGATGCTGTACTAGGCAGTGGTTGGAAAACTTTTTTTTTGTACAATCCCCCTGTATGGCCACTGGCTTTTCCACATTCCAGCACAAGGCAAAGGGATCCATTAATTTGAACTATGAAGTTGTTCTACTCTTGCAGGTTCTTTGTGTGTGGGTATATGTGCTTTTAACAAATTATGAACTTCATGGGAGTGCCATAATTTGTTAAAAGCACATATACCCACACACAAAGAACCTGCAAGAGTAGAACAACTTCATAGTTCAAATTAATGAATCCCCTTGCCTTGTGCTGGAATGTGGAAAAGCCAGTGGCCATACAGGGGGAGTTTTCTTACACAAAGAATACTAAGAGATGGTTTTGACAGTTCCTTCCTCTGAAATATAGCTTACAGCACTGGTATTTGTTGATGGTCTCCCATGCAAGTACTAACCAGGGCTGACCATCCTTAGCTTCCAAGATCAGACAGGATCTGGCATCTTTCGGTTCTTTACTCATGAGTAAAATGATCACAGTCACAGACACCTTGTCATTAATGTTGACACAAAGCAGTCCTTTACCTTTCAAATAAGGAAGGAAGGAAGGAAGGAAGGAAGGAAGGAAGGAAGGAAGGAAGGAAGGAAGGAATGCAGGCAGGGCTTTGCTACAGAACAGAATGGTATCAGTTTAGTCACAAATCATTTCTTGCTTGTGGAGCATCTAATGAGAGCAATTAGATCCATCCAATTAGAGGTGTTGTTTGTTCTGCAGAGTCCCAGAGAAATCATTAATGGAGAGATTTACATTTTGAGATCTCTTTTTCTATTGCCTTTGCCACATCTATTTTCCATGTTATAAAACTCTGGTAAAATAGAAGATATCACTTGTAAATTAAACTTCTATCTGGACATATCCTTTTAAAATTCAAAAGAGTACATTTAAAAAAAATCTTTACCAATTAAATAATTATTTAACTCAATGATAACCCTAGTGCTAACTCACCCTCAACTTATCCCTGACGCATGAGAAACAAACCATTAAGGAAGCCTTTACACAACAAAATAAAACCCAAGGAAGGAAGGAAGGTATAGGTATATATCTAGCCTGAGCTGTTAAATAAACAGGTAAATTTTAAAAGCTTGATCCATTCCTGCTCATATTTGAACAAATTTGGGCCACTTGCAGGGGGAACAATTTAGGTAATCTGTTTTGTTCTATCCATCATTGCTAAAGGTAATATGGGCATTGAAGGCACTGACAAACAGAAGCCCAGCACAAAAGGGGTTACTAGAAGGGGTACGATAGGAAGAGAGAGTGAGCAGAAAGAAAATAGCCCGACACTCTCTCCAGCTTGTTTGATGGAGATGCGACCTGGCAGCATTGAAAAGCTTCAAGATTAATGGAGAAAAGGGAGAATCTGACAGCTTTTCCGCTGGTTTCACTTCTCCTGGGTGGGCCGATTGGTCTTGAATGTCACTTGCTACTTAATCTTGTGTATCTGAAACAGACTGACGTGTTTGGGGAGCCCCACTAGCTCTGTATGGACATCAATCGGTAAGGCAGATAAAAGGAAACTGCACTGAATCGCTCTCTTATGCCTTTTATAGAGCAATTTCTGACAACAAAATAATTAGCGGCCACAACCAATGAAACTATCATACTTAGGATGCTCCTCTTAAATACCAAAAAGTGAAGTATAGTTTGTTTATTATCATCTTCCAACACTTTCCCAAAATTTATGCTAAGTTGAGAAAAGCTAGGAACTTCTCTGGTTAGCATCACATTTTTAAATATCTTCTTGCTGTTTGTTAAAAAAAAAAATCCACAAACCTCATGAGGGCTGCAGGAAAAAGAAAGATTTATAAATTATTATGACAGAAGGAGGTACACAAATTTATTACCTTACAGAATAGCACTTGGAAGACCTACCTTGTACAGAAGTGCTTGTTGCATGAGCTGTGTGTGTCTGTTTATGCAGCATATTAGAGAGAAAGGGCACATCCCAGGTGAAAAAAGATGGGCCGTTTGATAACATTTTCTTCAATAATGAATTTCCCAGGTTGTCTTCTACAGAAGATAATGGCCATTTCTGCACTAGACTGTTATAGTGCTATTATTCCTCTTTCAACATCCTACGGACTCTGGGGTTTGCAGTTTAGGGAGGGGCCCCTCTCTAAACTGCAAACCCCAGGATTCCATAGGGTGTTGAAAATGGAATAATAGCACTATAACAGTTTAGTGCAGAACCGGCCAATGTCATCCATTATCTTCTACAGCAATGTTGCTGCTGTTATGGTGGTGGTGATGGTATGCCTTCAGATCAACACCAACTTATGGTAACCCTATCTTAGGATTTTCTTTTCATTGCCTTCCTCTGAGGCTGAGAGAGTAGGACTTAACCAAGATCACCCATTGGGTTTCCATGGCTAAGTACAGTTTTGAACCCTGGTCTCCCAGTGTCCAACACTCAAATCACTATGCTACACTGGCTAAAAACTGATTTATCAGTTCTTTTCATATGTTTCCTTGGCAAGATTTGTTCAGAAGAGTTCAGCGTTGCCTTCCCCTAAGGCTGTGAGACTGTGCCTTGCTCAAGGTCACCTGTCTGCTAAGCAGGGCTTTGACCCATTACACCACAACAATTTTATAATGTTTAATTTACAGAATCACATACTGAAAGAGGTGACAAATAAAAATCCTTTGAACAGTCCCTGCTGTAATTTTAATTATTTTAATTTATAATTTTAATTTTTATTTACTTATCTATTATTTAATTTTAATTATTTATGTAGGTAGATAGGCACCAGGAGCCCTGGTGGCGCAGTGGTTCAATGCCAGTATGGCAGCCACAAGGTTGTGAATTCAATCCTGCTGGGCTCCAGGTTGACTCAGCCTTCCATCCTTCCGCAGGTCAGTAAAATGAGTACCCGGCTTGTTGGGGGCAATTAGCTAACCCATTGTAAACCGCTTAGAGAGCACTTAGCTGATAAGTGGTATAGAAATACACATGCTATTGCTACATGGGCCTAAATACCCTAAAGAGCTAAGCAGGGGCAGCCCTGGTTAGAACTTGGAAGGTAAACTGACAACAAATATCAGATGCTGCAGTCTGTGGCCCTTTCCGCACGCAGCGAGGGAAACACTCCCTGCCGCTACTCACCGGCTTTTTGGTGGGTCCGTTTGGGTCCGTCCTGATGAGGAGCAGTGCAAGCTCATCGCTCCGTGCTGCTCCGGTGTCCAAAATGGCAGCTTCCGGTTGGTGGAGGCTCCCCACCAACCAGTGAAGCTCGCCAGCCTAAAGCCAGCCCTCGGCAGATCTGCAGGCTCACACTGGTGCAAGTCTGCAAATCTGCACTGAAGTGCAGGAACGGAGTGGCATGGAGTGGCGCACTCTGTGCTTTTGAAAAACATGTTAAAACGGATTTTTAAAAAGCACACTGCGCGACCACTTTGGGTCGCTCCGGAGCAGACTGAGGTGCGGAACTGCGACAAGTAGTCCAACCCAGTCCACTCCCAAGGTGCAGACGACCTCTGTGAGAGGTCTCACCGTGCTGTTCTACTTACCCCATGCGGAAAGGGCCTATATTTCAGAGGAAAGAACCGGTAAAACCAACTCTGAGTTTTTGGGGAGTTTTTTGCCTAACAAAATTCTATGAAATTCATGAGGTTGTCATAAGTCAACAGGTGACAAATGCCCCTGCTTTGATTCCAGGATCGGATGGAGTCTGGCACCTTTAGAGCATTACATACTACTTATCCAAAGTTAAAAGCAGCATATGTGATATAAAACATAAATCACTCTAGAAGAGAACAAAGGAAGGGTTCCATTGGTGCACTGGTCTGGTTTAACTAGACATAAGACATTAGGGGGGAAATGGCCATGGCTACAGCAGCCTTGAAAGAAATAAAGCACCCAGTGGTGTACGGAGGCTTAACAGCACCCAGGGCAAGGGGGCGGGGTAACCAGCGGGGGAGGGTGACTGGCGGAAGTGGGTGGGGTGAGCAGCGGCAGGTGGGGGAGGGGTGAGTGGAGGTGGGCATGGCAAGCAGTGGTGGAAGTGGGTGGGGGGAGTGGCCGAAGTGGGCAGGGGAGGGGCAAGTGGAGATGGGCAGGGCGAATGGTGGCGGGGGGCAGGTGGAGGGATTCCTCTTTTTTGCGACCCCCCGACATTGGCATCCAGGGCCCATGCCCCTGCCTCTGAAAGCACCAGAGAAGTAGGTTGCTTGGAGCCAGCAGATTGTGTCCCTCTTTCCTTGCTACTGTTACACCTTCCTGAATCAGTGCAACTGCTGGTTTGGTACAGCAGCAGGACTCTGGCCAGAGTGGATTGGATCCTGAGTTTTTTTTCCACCAGCATTAAGTGTCCTGGGAAAAGATCAGGAAAGAATGCTCCCACCAGTTGAAAGGAGTATTTGTGAAGGTGTTTCACTTGATTTCCCATCCCTCTGCAGTGCACACTCCTTCTTTCTTCACTGTACCAGATTTTCCCCCAACCATTCACAGCACATTTTTAGATGACACAGGCGACTGCAGGGGAGCAGCAAAGATCTCCTCCTCTGACATTAAGATAGCTGAACATTTCGCCTGGATGGAAATCCTGCCATTTGTAGAAGGGGCCCTTCTGTCCCAAGGAGGATTTACTGAATGCAAGCCAGTGAATATTAAAGCAAGCATGCGAAGAAGCAAGCAAGCAGTTTGCATAATGCAAAAAGCCAGCCACCGAAGCGATCAAAATCAAGAGCATGATTATAGAGAAAAAAGTTTTATAAACCCTTCTAAATCCCAGCAGAGGGCTAGATATTCGCACCATCACCACCTCCAGAGGTTTCTAGCTTGATTCCTAAACTCAGACCCCTCAATGCTGGACTGCATATCACATCCTACTTGTCCATGGTGGCTGTGGGTAAGGAAAGTTTTAGCCCAACCACATTTTCAGGCTCAAGATTCAGAATCCCTCTTCTGGAATTTAGGGATGGCTGCTGTAAAGAATCTTTTTCTAGCTCCCTTTGTCCTTACTTCTCTCACAAATAGACATGTGAGCACTGACAGCTGCTGAAGCCTCAGCTTGCTTCGAAATTGATGAAGAGATTTAGAACAAGTAGGCAATGTTGCTATACACAAATTATCAATCCCTTTAAGAAAATTGAAGTTTTTTTTCACCTACACTTAGTTTGGGATGCCTCAAGAATGGAAAGAGATAATAGTTCAATGCCAGAGCACATACCTTCTATACAAAATATTCAGATTCAGTCATGACTATCTCATCCTTGTTTTATTTTATCGCAAAGTGGACAGCTATGACACTCCAAGTGTTTTTGGACTGCAGTTCCCATTTTCCTTCATGAAAGTTATGTTTGCTAGGAGTAAAGGAATTTGCAGTCCAACAACATTTGGAAGGAAACAAATTTCCCATGTTAAGGCTTAACAGACGATGGAAAGCAATTAGAATGAGGTCCTAGAAAGTCATACTGGACAGAATTTGGGGGAGTTACTTTAAAAATTTTTCTCAGTGAAAATGACAGTGAAATGACAGTGTTGGAAGGGGGATTTTGGAAATCATGCAGTAGTTCAAAAAGTATCTTTCCTAGGCACTGGTACTTGGCTAGATGGCCAAAATAAATTAGATTCCTATGTTCCTAATGGTAGAAAGGTAAATCTTTCTCATTCTCCTAAACTGTGCCTGGGAGTGGAGTAGGGATTGTAATCCAGATCAGTGACTGCTGATACAGAATTACGTAGCTGCAACCATGTCAGACCACCACAAGTAAATTATGCTCTGCAATCTCAAGAATGCAACTGTTACACTTTGCAATTTGCAGCTATTCTTACTAATTACCTTAACAGCTTTAGTTAGGTATATCATATTCATAGCCATTTTAGAGGCTTGGTGACATCCCTAACAGATAAATACTCTTTTCTGTGGAATGGGTACATTGCTACACAGGAACCTGGCAAGTAAGACTTAAACCAATGCACTAGTATCAGTCCATAGTGTAAGGAAAGGTTGAACAGAACCTAAGTCCAAATAAAATATACATGATGTAAATTTAAGTTTGTACCTGGAAACGACAGTGGATGATGCAATCCCATGTAATACCTGCACGAGTCATTGGGGTGTGTAACCAGGGAAGAAGGTTGCATCATACATGGGATCTAGCAAGGGCTGCTAGAGTTGCATCAGCAATGGCTATATATAGGGGGGGGTGTTCTAGCCCTCTGTGCCCTCTTGAGGTCTGGAGAGTGGCCGGAGGCTATGTTCTGCATGCTGCTGAATGCTGAAAACTCCATTGGAGACTTTTATATACTGTATGTATTGTAACTCAAGAGTAAAGCCTCCTGTTGGAAGATAACATTTGCATGGGAGAATGTTTCCTAGCTTCAGGGAGTTTTTTTGCTGCTAAAGCTAACACTCTGCTGGGACACTTCAAGCTGTGTGAGTAAACTCTGCTGTATGGTGATTTTTAAACACTTGACTCTGGTGAACCGTCTTTTTGCCAGAGCTCAGTGCTGGAGGGAAGTGCTACAGGGGTTTTTGTGTAGCTCCCATCATCCACCATCCCTCTGACACATAGACCTGAGACCTGAGCCCAAACCTTCTCAAGCACGTTGTTTTAGGTGAATGTAAGCAGTAGTAGATTACCCATTACCCTAGTTTAAAGAATTCACCTAAAATTAGTGAATCTTCTCCTATTTTTACCTGACCTTAAATTAGTGTGTTATTTTTTGCCTCTATGTACAATTGTCCTAACAAGATGGCCAAAGACTTGCATTTCCTTATTGTCCAAGTCTGATAGAACTTACTCTCAAATCAACAAGACAAGGATGGCAGGTTTTCAAGCAGTGACAGGCTAACCAATTGTTTGCATATTTCAAAACAGGGTTTCTGTTGTAAAAAAACAGAGGGTGTACTATTTTGCAGAAAATAACTGTATGCTGTGATCAAGAGGATGTGACCATTTACTAACATTCCTATGTTCCTGTCTATGAACATAAAAAATTCAGACCAACCACAGAACCAATAGGAGCACCAAAACTGTGTGTTTTAAGACCACTCTGTTACTTGATATAGGTAACTAGTAAAAACCCAAGTCACACTTATGCTGCTGGAAATATTTTTATTCCACCTGTGGTTAAAGACTATCTTTTATTTTATTTTTTTTTTATTTGCTGCCATGTTGGCTTCAAATTACACTGATTCTAAGAATGATTAACAGCTCTGCTCAAGTCTTGCAGACTCAGGGCCATGGCTTCCTTGGTTGAATTTATCCACATTTTGCCCTCCATTTTACTGAGCATTACTGTCTTTGCCAATGAGTCATAATGACTCGTGATATGTCCAAAGTGCAACAGCCTCAATTTAGTTATCTTGGCTTCTAGTGAGAGTTCAAGGGAGTTTGATCTTTTATTTAAGTTGCTTTTCTGCACGCAGAAGGCATTGTTTGCTCAAGAGAGGAACTGTTGTGCACCTCATCCAAAAATGCTGTCAAAGAAGTGAAGTAAAATTCAGTAGTTTCCTTTCCCCTGTTTTCTTGGAAAGCCTGGAAATTCAGAAGTGCAACATATTCTATCTACTCAAGCACAATATGAGATTTTACAGAAATTTTCCATTTCCTTATCCTCATTTGGATCCAACCCAATACAGACAATAATTTGCAAACTACTGAATTTGTCTCACTGAAATCAGTGTACAGAGTATTGAGTACAGATTGTTTATAGATTCCAGCAGGAGAAATGTTACCAAGTTCATACAAAATATGAGCAAGGATGACATTCTCTGGTGCTGGTTTCTTTTTACTGTTTTTTTCTTACTGGTATAAGCGTGCCATGCCCAGACAAAACATTTCCTATGAAGTAGCATGGGAAAAATGCTGAATTAAATGTTTTTGTTGTAATAATTCTAGTAACAAAACACAATGGCCAAGTTCTCACTGTGTGGGTTGGCTACCCTTACATTTCACTAATTCAACTATTTGCCAGTTTTCAAAAAGTCATTGTAAACCTTGAGAGCTTTCACTCTTTTCCAATTAGCTGCCACATTTAAATTTCCCATGCACAACAGTTTTACAAGTTGCAAGTCGCAATTCCCTTTTTCCCCTCTTTGAAATTACAGAAAACAATCATTAATTAATCCCATGAAATAATACAGCTGGTAATGTTGTACAGTAAATAAGTATTCCCTTCTTTACTTCTGAAAAAAGCCATCACATGTTTATAAAGTTAGCTCGCTTGTCCCATACCTCTGGCATTGTATTTCCACCTACTGGCTGCTCCTAGGCTTTGGAATTCCCTCCCTAGAGAGGCCAGCACGGCCCCATCGTTGTTCTTCTTCCATCCGGAAGTCAAAACATTTTTATTTTGAGGAGCTTTTAAAACTGTCTATGGTGGGGATTTAATACTGTGTGGGGTTATTTTTAAGATTTGTATAAAGTCTTCTAATTACTTTTAATGTCTGTGTTTAATGGTTTAACTTTATAGATTGTTTAACTGCTATTTAAATAACTCTTATAGTTATACTTTTATTAATAACTTTGTATAGATTTAATTTGTATTGTTTTTAAATATGTTGTTAGGTGTCTTGAGTCCCATTACTGGGAGAGAGAAAAGCTATAAATGAATTAAATAAACTGTACAGACTTTCTGTGGTGCCACCAACATAATGCTTAAAAAGAAATATTTCAGAGATGCAAGCATATTTCAGTAAATTTTAGTCATGGCCCCTGATCCCACTCTGTTGTCTTTTATTTCCTTTTCCAGACTGTAGTCAGAAGCACATAACACTGATAACAGTCTTTATACACCCAGAAATTGTACAGAATGAAATCCTATAAGTGTCTCCCATAGTGACATCCAGCTGTTTTGGTCGTTCTTGGGACTCTTGGGCCCCAGTCCTGTCACTACTGTGGTGATTGTGGTAAATGGAGAGTCAACACTTATGCAAACCTCATTGCTTCAGTGGGACTTCTTGAGCTATAGTTACCAGAAGGATTCAGGCAATGGAGACCTTACATGCACAGAATCAAGATTTATGGATGGACCTGCCAGGGTCCGTACAACCATCTTGATTTGGTAGGGACAGCCATGATTAATCCTCTGTCCTCCCACTTTTCCACCTATTTTTAAAATGTCCCAGTTTTTCTCACCTCCTCTCACTTTCTCCCTTGTCCTCAGCTGAGCCCAAAGTGCAAAAGCAGTTTGTACTCAATCAACTCAGCGGGGAAGAGGACAGGAGGGGCAAAATCTTGCCTTTCCCATTAGGTTAAGGCAAAAGCAAATGCTGCAGCCTCTCCTACCTAGTCTGTTCTTCCTCATTAAACATTTTTCCCATCTTGATCATACTTGGGCCATTTCCGCCCTATAGTGCTATTGTTCCCCTTTCACCATCCTGTGGTATTCCGGGGTTTGTAGTTTATTTGAGGCCAAAGAGTTCTCTGGCTGAGAATTCTAAATGCCCCTCCCTAAGCTGCAAACTCCAGGATTCCATAGGAGGTTGAAAGTGGAGTAATAGCACTATAACTGTCTAGTGCAGAAACAGCCTTTGACATTGCTTGGCCATGTGTATCCCAGTTTTCGTCTGTGAAACATTGGAGGGAATCCATCCCATCCTAGCAATGGCAGGGAATGTCTCAATGTGATATATCTTGCAGGCATCTGGCCAATAATTGGAAGTGAGCTGAAGAAGCAACAATGAGCCCTATATTATAGTGTCAAGGCAAGTGTGATGTCTTCTTTAGGAGGGAAAAATACACACAGATACACACAAACATATGTGTACACACAAAAGTGAAATATATAGGCAAGAAAAACAATACATAGAATGTATTAAACCGTCAGCAGATATTCTGACATCATTTAAAATCAAAACCAACAAAAACAGCAACTGAAAAAAAGGAAAAAAGAGAGCCCAAAAAGAAGGTACAGAAAACAAAGAAAGCAGCTTTGAAATATTCATAACTAGGAAAAAATGTTTTCAAGCTGAAGGTTTTTCTAAACAAGCTGCTTTAGGCCAACTGTCTGTAACACGGCTGTAGCCTAAGGACTTTGCCACTCCATAAAGCAGAGAGGAATTGGACTGCGTCTTTAGACCTTTTTTTTTAAATCAAAATATGAGTTTCATTTTTTTTCTACAGTGACAAGTGAATTTTGAATGTTTTGTTCTTAATCTATTAAAGACTTGCAAGAAATTGCTGGGACACCTGCCATTTCCATGCTTATGCTCCATCATGGTACATCTCACATCCTTGTTGAAAAGAGAACAGTTGTCAGTTGAATGATGGATCACCATAGTGTTAACATCCATAGACCTGTTTCTTTCTTTTCTCTCTTCCAAAAGAGGTATTCCCAGACATCTTCCTATTTTTAAACAATCAGCTGTTCTTCTAGCTAGTTGTGTCTCTTTGAACAAAGCTGCAGCCAACCATTGATGTTCTGAATACATGTTGAGCGGGGAACTTCAAAGACTGTGGAATTTCGAGATCTGCTTTCTCTAACAATACAATCCCAGGAAACACAAAAGTTTCCAGGATCTGAAGGGCAGCTTTGATAACTGGGCCTTTTAAAACTGCTGCACAACTGCATGTAACTCCTTTGCTACATGCTCCATTTGATGACTTAGCTTTATTTATGATGGAATAATTAATTTATTCTTTTGGCAACCTGATCAGTTTTATCGTTCTGCCAGCCAACAAGTTGCTAACAGTAGGCAAGTCTGGACTGGCAGTGGGCATAGCAATGGTCAGCATCCCCCTTATACAACCTATCAGGCATATGTACATTGTCATCCTCCCTATTCAAAAAAACACACAAGACCATCACATATACACAACACATACTTAACAATTTTTTGCTATTGTTGTTGTTGTGTACCTTCAAATATTTTACAATTTATGGAAACTCTAAGGCTAACCAGTCACAGGGTTTTCTTGGCAAGATTTATTCAGAGGGGCTTGCCTTTGCTGTCATCTGAGGCTGAGAAAGTGTGACTTCTCCAAGATCACTCAGTGCGTTTCCATGGCTGAGCAGAGATTCCAACCTTAGTCTCCAGAATCTTAGTGCATCACTCAAACTGCTACGCCATGCTGTCTCTCTATACAATACGTTTTACTTATATTTATAGCAAATATGTAAATAAATAAAGATAAAGATGATATTTATGAATCTGAATAAAGACTTGAACATATATAAAGAGTTAAATGGAATATCATTCTAAACATACAATATGAAAAATAACATACAACATAGCCAACAGTCCTGTTACATATACAGCAAAAGAATAAATGAAACATAAAACAATGCACAAATTTGCAACATAAACGTCAAGCCTTATACAAGTAAACATGTATTTTTTGGATTTGTGGTTGAGATTCTGCCCGTGTTTTGTTGGTTGTTCCTTTCCATTCAGTCACACACTGACGTGCACCCCCCTCTACATATGACAGGGCTTCTTGGTAATATCTCCTTAGCTTTCCAGTTATCCCCAGCATTTCTCTCCTTCTGGCACCAGCTAAAAGCACATCTATACGTAGACCTGTAAGTCGGAAAGAAGAAAATGTTTAGTTTGCCTCTGATCAATCAGAATTGTTCGTGTTGTCTTTCAGCAGACATTTGGAATTTAAGCATTTGTAAATGTAAGCATACATAATCTGCCATTTTGGATTTGTGATTTTAACTGTGTTGTTTTTATGTAGATCTTTTTTAGCTGCCTTAAGGTCTTATGAGGAGAAATGGGGTACAAACACAAAGAAATGGAACACAGGGAGAGAAAAGTTAATCTTCTCTATGACCCTCCACCCAACACCCATCAGCCTACGGAAGAACAATCTGGCAAACAGCGATGAGTGTGATTTTCATGGACAGCATGCAAAGACAAGCTTCACTGTGCACTGACCTCTTGTATCACAATTGTGATTCTTTACTGCATCACCCAGATGTTTCATGGGCTTGGAGTGTATGATTTAGATAGAGAGGATAGTCTGTGGTTGGGAAATTCCATGGTGGCAGCTTAGCATAGCATTTTTTTTTATTTCTATACCGCCTATCAACTAGTGTTATCTAAGCGGTTTACAATGTATTTTTAGCTAATTGCCCCCAACAAGCTGGGTACTCATTTTACCGACCTGCGAAAGGATGGAAGGCTGAGTCAACCTTGGAGCCTGGCAGGATCGAACTCACAACCTTGTGGTTGCAGTACTGGCATTTAACCACTGCGCCACCAGGGCACAGATGGCCTACAACAGCTGCATGCATACTCATCTGAAACTTACGTACTTTATATGCAGAGTACATTACAATCCTTGGAGCCTGAAGAAGTTACTTTTTTAGACTATAACTTCCAGAGTGTCCCAACTGGCTAGTGGGGTTCTGGGATTTACAGTCCAAAAAAGTCATTTTCCCATATTTTGATAATCGTTACAAAAACCCTATGAATCATATCAGTTTTACAACTTCTTCTCTCATATTTTGGGGAGTGTAGGGGCAGAATCTGAGGCATATTACTCCTCACAGTGTAGATACAGTGGGCACACTTCCAACAGCTTTCTGGACTTGGGACAGTCAGGTTATGGCAGATTGTGTCTACTGTCTTGTTAAAAGCCCAGTGATTCTGCAAAACTTGTTACCATGCCATATACCCCCAATCTGTGATACAGTACGATTGGCTATAAATATTGTTTAATTGGCATGAAAAAAATATAAATCTTGCACTTATGGCTGAAAAGCTGTGTGGAAATTAAAAGGACTCTGACTGGAAGCTTCTTGAAGCTAGAACAAAGGGCTTCAGCATAGCCAGCATAGGAGAATTAGTCAGAAAACTTAGCCTGATGAGTTTTCAATGGTTCTGTAAAGTACCCAAGCCTAACAGACAATAGCAAACAAAGCTGCTAGAAGGAGCATCCAAAAGCTGACATTCTGTTACCTCTTTCCAATGGAAACCAATCATTAAGAGGCTATCATGATTTCCTTTGATGCTTTGTCACCTGCCCACAAAGACAATCAGAATCTTCCAGACCTCTTTGTCAGGTCTGTTTGAAAGCGATTAACACATTCCCCTCAGGGCAGAAAAAGGGTATTTAAACCCTGGTTCAGCCTCTAGCTGCATGTTGGTATCTTGAACACACGTGGTGTGTTATGCCGCCTAAAGAACCCTAGATTCCAGTTCATTGTACTGCCCTAAGGGTTCCCCAATCTGAGATAGCTCACTTTGATCCTCTGCTACTTCAGGAATGGTAACTATCACCCACTTCACCCCAAACTCTCACTATCTAACCTTTCTCTCCTTTGCTTTCACTAGCCTTGTGTGGTTGTAAGATTACTTGAGTATTGTGTGTGTTTTTGAATTTCCGCCAAATAAAGACATTCTTTTTTATTTCCAAATGGTGTCCTACGGTTAATACTGGTATACAAAGGTAGAAAGATCCCATAAGGTTGCCCCACCTCTCACAGGCCTCCTTTTTAATCATTCCCATCTTTTCACAGAGGCACAGGTGCTGCTGGAAGACCTTAAGGTCCCCAACCATTTGGGGTAACAAACTGATCTTATGAGCTCAGTTTCCAGGGCAGACCATGCATTGGCACAGATCCCATACCCTTCAACCATCCTGAATTGACAGTCCTGATTAACCCTCTGTTACTCCACTTTTTCAGCTGCTTTTAAAATGTCCTAGTTTCTCTCTCCTCTTTCCACTTTTCCCCCTTTGTGCTCAGCTCATTTCAGTTGCAACAAGATGAGCTCAAAGTGAAAACAGGTTGTACTCAGTCAACTCAACTTGAGAAAAGGACAGGAAGGAGTAGAACTTTGACCTTCCCAGAAGGGTCAGGCAAAAGCAAACTGCTGCAGCCTCTACTAGCTTGTCTATTCTTTCACATTAATAATTTTTGCTCCCTTGACCACTCTTTGATATTGCTTGGACATGCACGTCTCAGTTTTCTTCTGTGAACTGTCGAAGGGTATGAGGTCCACATGCTATTCTATTCTATCCTTGATGTCAGACACCTGGCACTATTCTGAAATTAGGACAATTTTCCTTGAGACACAATCACATTGTTCTCCAAAAAGACAGCGATGCTTCAAAATGAATGTTTAGCTGCTCAGATTGGCTGCATCTAAGGCTTGATTTGCCCATTCATATTCATCACGATGGCAGCATCAAGTGATAATTCATGTTTAGAAATGAGTTGCTGTAATTATAATATTGCAGTCAAAACATTCCAGTTATGTGCTGTCATCTCAGACACAATAGTTTGCAACAAAATCTGTTCATGCATTTGGTTACCAGTCATTGAAAGCTGAGAAATCAAATCACATCTCTGAACTAGACCTTATAAGTCATGAGCAAATTTCTATCTTCACAAAACTTTTTAAAAAGCAAATCAGACCAATAGTAAAAGATTATTTTTTTTATTATCCATTCCAGCTCCAGCTCTAATCCTGGTCACTAATAGGTAGAGTAGGGGCATTCAGCTTTTTCTGGAAATACTATCTAAATCGAAATCTGAGCAGTTCTAAATCTGAGCTGAAGACACATAGTCATTTTTGATTTATGGCAACCCTAAGGCAAACCTATCATGAGGTTTTCTTGACAAGATTTTTTTCAGAGGGGTTTTGCTTTTGCCCTCCTCTGAGGCTGAGAGAGGGTGACTTGCCCAAGATCATCCAACAGGTTTTCATGGCTGAACAGGGATTCAGACTCTAGAGTTATACTGCAGTACTCAAACCACTAAACCACACTGGCTCTTAGGAGGAAGGAAATATTTCTGTGGTGTTTCCATTTTTAACCTTTTCCCCTCACTGTTGAAATTTGACTTTTTTTAAGGAATTGTTTAATAAAAAAGAATAAGTACCAATTGTATTAACAGCAGCAGCAATAACTATTCAGTCACACTGATGAAATCTGAAGCAATATTGTGATGTTTACACATCATATTACAGTTTCAGACATGCTTTTTAAATCAATTTGGTAGCTTAATAAATATGTTTATTTCTGTTGATTGACTGATTTCATGAATCTATAATGTAAACAAATGAAATGAAATGTAGTTGCTGGGCATCATAGGCCATTTCTGCCCAACACTGTTATAGTGCTATTATTCCACTTTCAACATCCTATGGAATCCTGGGCTTTGCAGTTTAGGGAGGGGCATTTAGAATTCTCAGCCAGAGAGCTTTTAGGCCTCAGTAAACTACAAAGCCCAGAATTCCACAGGATGTTGAAAGTGGAGTAATAACAGTGTTGGGTGGAAATGACCACAGAAATGAATACAGGCTGGAATCCTGTTGCGGAGTTACAAATTCATAACCAAATCATACATCTGTAACTACTTGATATTCAAAGCTGCTATGCATTCCCTAGTTTAGGGGATGCACAGAGATACTGAAAGTCCTCCATTCACCACTTACTGGGCAGCAGCCATTGTTATCCATGGGGTTATGTTCTGCTTAGGATGCAGGTGACTGCATCTTAGAATGCAGGTAACTGATATTCCCACCCCCACTCCCTCACATGAACAATTTCCAGTGCAAAGGAAAATTGTGACATGGACCCTGCTTCTGCTTATTGCGATGGGGATCACTCATGGAACAGGGTGGGAATATCAGTCAGCTACGTCCTGAGCAATAGCAGAATAGATCTGTTTTGCTTGCAGTGGCTACTGCCTAGTAAGTGGGAGTGGGGGGGGGCAGGCCAGGATTTACTGTGTAGCTGCATAATTGTGAAGGTTGTGCATTCATAACTCCCCAAGAGGATTCTAGCAAGATCCCTCATTAACAAGAGTGCTAACACATGTTCATCTGACCACAACAGAATTTGCAAACTCACTTCAAATTTTGCTTTCAAATTCAAGGCAGCCCTTGCCAGTATTAAACATAGTTAGATCTGTGTGCGTGCCACACCAAAACAGGATCAAGGCAAAAGAAGAAAGGGTGAATACTGGCCAGAGAATGAACACCAGCAATGGGGGAAGGAACTACATATTCCCAAGGCAAGGTCCAAGCCACAGTTTGCACTAAGCAGTCTAGTATTTGCAGCTAGGAATACGATATTTTCAAGGCAAGTGTACAAAAAACATATTTGAGCCCACAACTGTTAAAATATTTCCTATTTTTCTTTTCAAAGATAAAAATGACTGGAGTTACTAATCCATTTCGTCTTTTCAGTTAGAAAACGGTTTTAGTAGCAAGTAATTCATGTAAGTTGTGAAATCACTGGATTTTCCCAGCAAGTTTCCCTAACCCACCAGATCCACCAACTGACACTGACATTACATTGCTGGAATTCTTCAGTGTGGCTGCTTCTCCTTCTGTCACAATCAGTAAAATAGGAAAGGCTGCTGTATCATGAGAAGAAATATTATAATTAGAGGAATTTATAACATGGCTCTGTTGTTAGGCAGACTAATCGGTGTGATTTGTTTGGGAAAGCAGCATGAAGGAGAGAGAAAAACATCTGGAGCCCAGGTGACACTAGAAAAGAAAGGGAAAGAAAAAAAGTGAGTTATGAATAGAATGGGGGTGAGTTGGGGGAGTGGCTTATTTGTTTAGGAAAAGACCCATAAACAGTCAAGGCACTTTCGGAATGTCAAGCATTTTAGGTGTAAAATGCTGTTACCCTGTGAATTGGGGGTCCCAGGAGGGGCGCCCAAATAACCAAACAAAACCTAGCAAGATGGGGAAAATTAGCTGGAGCACTCTCTTGGCTAACGAGAGGCAGGGTAACGCAGCAGGATCTTTTACCCTATGTCTACAGCGTCAGGTCAGTGAGGAGGCAAACAGTTCAAACAACAATTAAGATTTATTAAACAGTTATTAAAGAAAAGCACAAACACACTCCTAACTAGAAAAGGAAAATATAGAGTTCAAGGGGGAATGAGTGATACGCCACTTGTCCTGTAGTCGTGGGAAGGCCAATTGTAGAAGAGGAAACCCGGCGTGGCGGCCAAGGGAAATCTGCTGAACCGAGTGGCAGCAAGGCAGAGTAGAAGTCCAGAGCGATCCAGCGAGAGTTCCAAAGAGCTCTCAGAACTGGGGGTTTTTATCAGGGAAAGAACGACCGTAGGCTAGTCTGGTCTCGGGTGAAAACAATAAGTTTTGGGTTGGAGACAAAGCCTCCGAAAGGTCAGAATTTGCATGATTGAGTTAAAGTCCGAATTGACAATGGGATGGCTGGTATGCAGATGTGGCTAGCTCGGCAGTTAAGTACCTAGCTCACCACAGTGTCCTCTCAGGGCAGAGGATCTCTTTGTGGTAGAATGCATTTGTAATGAAAGTGTTTGTTTCGGGAGGTCCCCTAAAGCAGAACTGGCGATATCTGGTTTGTTTTGGTGAGAGCAGCAAGCAATAGCCATGCCTAGCTTCACGCTTGTTCGGCGGGCCTCACAAACACTTGGCTGGTGGATATCTTTGGTTCACCGAAAGCCAGGCCAGTACACGGTGGTAACAATGCAATAGTCCTGTATAGAAAGAAAGTGTTTGGAATCTTTCTGGGAAATGAAGGTGCATTGTGTCCCAGTACAGTAATTTATCCTCCTCTCTTCATTGTATTCTGCACCAGTTGCTATTGTGATGAACTGTAATGAATTTCTTTGTAATCTTGCTAACACAGTGCTATGCAGTTGGATAATTAAGTGAAACATTTCCCACAAACCCAACCCCCATTTCTTTCTTTCTTGGCTACTCCCTCTCTCTTTCCCCACCCTTCCCCAAGCCCCTTTTTCCCCACCACCACTCCTCATCTTCATCCTTTTCACCCTGCCCCTTTTAATTATACAGTTAAGGTAAAAGAGGTGCAGAGAATAATGGGCTTGTTAAATATCTATTCCACCATTGATCTTTGCAGATCTCACTTCTTCATTGGAAGAGGGGAGTTGGAAAGCATGCAAAGATTTTACATCCATCCATCCATCCTGTCTCCCTTATGCATTCCTTCTGTTCTAACCCCTGCGTTAACCAGTTAGTGAAGTAAATGTTGCAGCCTTGCTTTGTTATTTCTCTCATTTTAATCCAAATCTCTCTTTTAGTCACTCTCATTCTCACTCATGTCTTCCTAGATCCAAACTGAGCCTTTTTCTCCCAGCCCCACTACCAGTGTCACCTCCTCCCTTTCTTGTTTTCTAGGATTCCCAGGTGTAGGGAGTGGCAAATGTTTGGCTTCCCATCCAGAAAAACAAGCATGCGGTGACGTCATTAACACCCTAGGCCAGACTGAAAACAAAGCTTGTGTTGAAGGAAACGTCTGCTCTTTGTGCTTCAATCTGGTTCCCAAGTGTAAGTTCTAACATGGCACATTATGTATAGTTTAAGAGATGTTAACAAATCTGGAGGTTTAATCTGCTCTTGTTAGCTGCAGAAGCCAAAAAAAGTCCCTCCTCTGCAGTTCACCAAATGCCTTTTCCCCCCATGATAAATGGACAGTTTTCATATTATAATCATGAGATAGGTGAAGCTCCCCAGAAGTTCTCCTAATTTATTATGTTTGTTAAAAGCTTAAGGTTTTTCCAAACTGCTCATATTACTTTGATTCCCCCCAGCATTTTTGGCCACAATAGCCTCCCTCCCTCCCTCTCTCCCTTTCTCTCTTCCCACAACCCATCCATGTCAAAAGGAACTTCTGCAAATTTTGGTACGGCTCTGGAAAACTAACTGCAGGTTCCTCAGTTGCCTCAAAAAGTATAACTCTTCTCAATTCATACAGTCATTTTTAAATAGTGAAAAAGTTATCCCAACTGAATACATTCTCCAAAGTTGATTTTAATTCTTTTTTGCCAGTTTACAAAACAATGCTATGGATGTTTGTTCTAGCATTGCCAAAAGATGAAATTTCAGCAGGAGTTGCTTGTTATGCAACAGTTCTTACATACACTCCTTTCCTTTTTACTGAAGATTGGGTTGATTGAACCCTGAGACTTTATGCAAAAAGAACATGTCTTCCACCACAGAGTTATTTCTTCTCCCTGGCCAAACTGGTCTCAACACGACAACATGCAAGCCACTCTTGAAGGAGTTCCAGGATCTGGCTACAAAGGCTTAAATCTCATGGTTAGCCCCAACTAGAAAAGACCCACTAAAACAATGGCTGCATGGTATATCAATATGTATGGAAATACCATTGATTTGTTGAGTTTATTTTACTTGGGACTGTCAATTGAATTTAGCTGAATAGCTATGTGTCATCAGAAATTAGGAAATTAAGAAAGTTCTTCCTGACACATAAGACTTCATGCGGATCTGTACCAGGCCAAGCCAGGATGCTGGAAACCTCAGACTTCTAAAGCTTTCACTTCCTTGGTGAAATTGGGAGTAGAAGGTTACTGTGGCAATGAAACTTGAGCTCGATATATTGCCCATAGCTGGCAATAAATAAGAGCTAGCATGGTGTACTTACTAGTTTGAGCATTGGAATATGACTCTGGAGATGAGGGTGTGAATCCCTACTTGGCCATGGAAACCCACTCAACCTCAACCTTCAGTCCCCCTCTTCGAACAAATCTTGCCATGAAAACCCTGTGATATCTTCACCGTAAGATTGCCATAAGTCAAAAACTACTTGAAGGCGCACAACAACAGAGATATTCTACAGAAGGGGACTGAAAGCAAGAAGAACCTGCCTCATGCTTGCTCTAGCTTTACATTATGATGCCCTGCAGTAAATTAACCTTGAACAAGGATTTTTTTTTTTGTCTAAAACTAGGAAACTACACATGATTTTTTTAGTGATGCCAGATTCTTGGGTGCAAGACACTCCCCTGCTCAAGAAAGCTGCTATGTTCGTGGAGAATACCCCATTCTTTTAAAGCTTTCCTGTCCAGGAGCAGGTATTATTCCATTTTTCCAAATAACCACACTGAAGATCACATATGCATGGATTATGTTTGCACGGGGACCATAGCCTCAGTAACAACACATGTCCTGCACTCTTGACCAGGGTTGTCAGATCTCAAGGCCTGGCCCCTTTTCTCCAGTCCTCAGGGTGAGGGGAAGTAAGTTCAGGGCAGGAGTTCTCCCTTGAAAAGTGTGTATATATAAATATTTTCCTCATTTGTTAGACGTGGTGCTTTTTATCTGACGGGCTTACTGTACTCTGCGCAACCATGACTGATGCTCAATTTATCATGCTTAATGACTTCCCCAGGGCCTGCATCTTGTAACCTCACCAGGGTCTGCACCTTGTCACAGCACAAAGGGTCATTCCTAGGTCTCAGATTTGGCCCTTAAAATCCCAGAGCCTGGCAAATCCTACTAAGATGTGTTTGTAACATGTGTTTTGTGAGCAGCAAGAAACCACATTTTCTTAGGAAATAAATCTAAGCAGGAAGACGAATAGAAAAAGTCTGAACATATAGGATGCGGAGACACAGAACTGGGTTCTGTGCTTCCTTGTGAGTGCTTTAGAGTGGGCAGATCCTTTGGTTTCTGCAGACCACCACCACTCTTCCTTGCATGCAGCTGAACCAGACACAACCTGCAGAGCTGTTTGTGGTTGGCCATGTGGAACTTCTTCTGCAGAGGTCTGATACACTAGAGATTAACCCCTTTACAATCTAACGTGATTTTAAAGCAAGGTTCTACGAAAGCATACCCTCCAACATTTCATAGATGAATACATCTATGTGACATTGACAGGAAAGCAGAAAACCAAAGCTTCAATCAAAATAATATGTAATATGTATTGATTATACATCCATACAGCATGTTTTACATAGTTCTCTCCCACCCACTCCACCCTCTCTGATATTATTACAGCAGTCTTCTCTTCAGGAGGTGGCCATCTATGATTGAGAGAAGATGAGGTTGTGCCAATGAAATCTGGTTCTGCCGTATAACCATCGGAGGCACAAGAACCTATCCTGTAACAGAATTCTAAGTATCATCACCTCCAATTTTAACATCAGCATCACCAAACATACCTTGGCTTACAACAGTCTCAGACTGGGGCCATTTCCACATGGGGGTAAATCCCCGCACTGTGACGACCGGACACGGAGGTCGTCTACACCGCGAGGTGCGCTAGAGCGGTTAAAAAAGGGGAGGTTCTAGACCTCAAACCGCTCTTGCGTGGCCGTGGGGGTGGCGCTCCGTGTTTTATAAAGACCACTTTTCAAGTGGTCTTTTTAAAACTTGCGCGCGCTACTCCGTCGCAGTTCCCTATTTAGAACTGCAGGGATGCGCTAGCATGTCCCTGCAGAGCTGCCCGGGGGCGGGCTTCTGTCTGGTGCGCTGCCCTGTGTGGCGGAGCACCGCTGGAAGCTGCCGGACGCCATTTTGGGTGCCGCCAGACACCGTCAAGTGCCACCGAGTGCCGCTCACGTTTAGAGCAGCGAATTCGCGCTGCTCCCCGCGGGGACAGAGCGCCCTGATGCAAGGTAAGCTCTGTCCTTTCGTGCGCCGCCCTGTTTCCTCCCGTTTCACCGCCCCCCCGTGTGGAAAGGGCCCATGTTGGCAAAAACATTGTGATCTAGATAAAGAACTTCATAAAAGCATATGAAAGTGGTCTGAAGAGCTGGCATTGCACCATTGTACTGATGGCATTGTGCCTAGTTACCAATTACTACAAGTACATAAGCTAGGCTCAAATACAAGAGATTAAATTTGTAATTGCTCGAGACTTTACATTAGTTCAAGCTTTTGTGTATAGGGGTGTTTTTTTTTTTTGAGGGGGAGGTGACCACAGTCATTTTCTACACATTGACCACTGGCTGTGCTCTTTGTACAGATGTGGCCTTTCTACACTACACTGTTATAGTGCTATTATTCCACCTTTAACATCCTGTGGAATTCTTGTAGTTCACTGAGGCCAAAGAGCTCTCTGGTTGAGAATTCTAAATGCTCTTCCCTAAACTGCAAACTTGAGGATTCCACAGGATGTTGAAAGTGGAATAATAGCACCATAACACTGTAGGCCCATGGACAGACTCAGTCAAGAAAGCCACGGCTCTGAGCCTGCAAGACCTGATCAGAGCTGTTGATGACAAGGTAACTTAGAGGGCTCTCTTTTATAGGGTCACAATAATTCTGGAATTCTGTAAATTGACCCCTCTCCCTAGATTATGCCAGGCCACAAAATTTTAGGGCCAAAACTTGAGACTGAAGGATGGCCACAGGAAAAGGGGCTGCTTCTGCTGATACCATTAAGTAAATACCTTTGTACAGTTAAACAAAGTATATCATTTAAACTGTAAAAAAAAAAAAAGAAGTCTAATAAATGATATAGATATAGATATAGATCTCAACTTTCAAGGAATGCTCTCACCTTGAGATTCCTCCCCTTCACCTTGGGAAGTGGAGATGAAGGCCTGGGCCTTACCCTAAGATCTAACAACCCTATTTGCATGGGGCTTTCAAGCCACAATGAAGATTCATGTCTCCAGAGGCTTGCCAGGATGCAAGCCTCCATTTAAATGCTATTTATTCCCCTCCCATTCTCCATGCAATGTTTAGGCCCCATGTAGTATTTTGGGAAAACTAGTAGTGACTTTCTTGTACTTCCAGTTTCACAAAAGTAGTCAGGCATGGTCTGAGAGGATAGAAGAGGATTTGGCATGGCTCCTAGACCTTCCATGTTTACCTGTACCTAGACTAAATCATAGTTTGGCTTTATGAGAATGAGCCAAAGCGTGGTTATGAGGAGGCATTTGGAAGCCTTCAGATAGTCTTACCATTTGCTGGAGTGAAATGTCCACCTTAGGTAGACAATTTTGGGTGTCATGAAAGGTGAAAAAATATTATTTAACTGATATGTGTATTTTTACTGCCAGGGAAGACAGTTGTGTACACAAATATCATGGTGTAAAATCTTTATCACTGGTGCCAAAAATAATCTGACCAGCCTTTAGTACAATCTTAGGAAGAAGCAGTGGTTGTTGCTTCTCTGCCTCTTAAGGCAAAACAGGATAATTGGAAACAAATCAGCTTGAAACTGTGGTTTAAGAACAGACTGGCTTCTACTAACATTAATTAAAACCAACCACAGTTTAGGATTAGGATGACATGCTAAACCATGGTTAATAAAAATGGTAATTTTTGAACCTCTTATGTGTGATTCAGTCACAAATGGTAGAAACACAAACTGGATTAAATGTGGTACTTCCTTATGATACCAAACAATTAATTTATCAAACGATTTTCTCTTGGTCTTTATACCAATCTTCCTAAAGCAAGTGTCACCCAAAATTCTACATTTTACACACACACACACACACACACACACAACACACACACAAATAATAATTCAAATGCTAGGTTAAGAATCAACCTTGCAAAATTTTGGACATATAATGTGTACAAATTTTTGTTGTACCAGAACAACAGTACACACACTTTGGCATGGATAATTTATTCTGAGTGCTGAACTGGAATTTTCTTGGCATAGAACCTAGGATTCCTTCGAGTAGAATTTTTGAATTTTTGGCAGAGATTCTAGCCACTATGGTTCATAAGTAATGGCAAAACCAAGAACAGTCTGTCTTCACATTTCCCTTCATTCTTAACGCTCCATTTTCTGTGCCAAAAGTAGGAACTCTTCACTCTTTTGTGGTTAGCATTGTAAATTACTAAGTATATTTGGAAACAGACGTCCTCTTTTTTCTTCTCAATTTGCAATTCTGAAAACTCACCTCTCTCTGAAAAGAAACTTAGGAATTTTACAAATAAATCAGATGCTACCACTATGGTTTTGAATTAGCAATGTACCTATATAAATGTGTAGTTTTTAAAATAGGAGACAAAGATATGGTAACAACCTGACCACTGAAAATCCATTATCCAGCAAAGTGTGAGACATACACAAAATCACTTTTGTATGTGGACTAAGCTAGATTGGACTCTTCTCTGCATGCCAGTCATTAGATGGGCAGCTCAGGAAAGCTTCTTACAGGGTACAGTGTCTCCCAGTCAACAGACTTCACTCCCACTCATACAATTCATAATGCTACCATTTGGCAATGTAGCAAGCAAGCCATGATCTTTGTACTGTTCACCTTGTTCAAAGCTATTTTGCTATTAAGAAAAAATAATTTTCAGAACTTTTACCACATGGGGCTCCTTGTGGCCTGAGCTCGAGCCAGCACAGTTTGACCAAGGTGTCCTACATCTGTGAACTGTCAGCACTGACTGCATGATGCCAAGATGAACTAGAGGCCCCTTTGAGGCCCCTCCTTAAACTGCAAACCCCAGGATCCCATAGGATGCTGAAAGTGGAACAATAGCACTAAAAAAGTCTAGTGTGGAAATAGCCTTAGAATTCTTTCTGTGCAGGCAGCTTCACTTTGTCACTATTGCAATTTCCGCCATAGACTGTTATAGTGCTATTATTCCACTTTTAGCATCCTATGGAATCCTGGGTTTGCAGTTTAAGGAGGGGCCTGAAAGGGGCCTCTACTTCATCTTGGCATCATGCACTCAGTGCTGACAGTTCACAGATGTACTGGAGAATGGGGCAGTTATTCTCTTCTGTATGTAATCAAAAGACATTCTGAAAAGTGCATGAGAAACATATCTCTTGGGACTGTGTACCCTCCAAAGGCATCTGGAAGCTGCTAACTGGAAGAAAGAAGGGGCCATGCTAAACATTTTCCATTAAAGGAGAGGAAAATAAAGGAAGGATCCGGACGAGGACATAAAAATGTTGGGCAAGTTGGCACAGTTTTTGCAAGAGACCAATAAATTTCTGTAGCACCATCCCAGAAAACAAAGAAGAGACATCAGAAGTCGTTGTGTCCCATTGTTTGAAAATGGATAGCAACATTTATTGTAGAAAGAGGTCTTACGAGTCATGATAGATGCAAGATTTGCTTAGACCAATGGTTCTTAATCTTTTCTTTACTGGGGACTCTTTGTAAATCTAATCTGTTGCTGGTGACCCCCAAGAGTTAACTCAATATTTAAATATTTAAAATTAGATTTAAATATTAAAATAGTTCTTTAAATATTAAAATGTTTATTTATTTATTTGTTAAAGGCATCTAGAGACTAGGATTCAAATCCCTACTCAGACACTGGATGACGCTGGACAAGTCATATTCTCTCAGCCTCAGAGGAAGGCAAAAGCAAATCCCCTCTGAACAATTCTTGCCACAAAACCCCCCAAAATCCTATGATAGGTTCACCTTAGGGTTGCCATATGTCAGAAGTGACTTGAAGGCACACAACAACAAAGTCCCACTGACTGGGACTTCTTTCTAGCCATCATATCTCTCCCTTTTGAAAGGTGACTTATGGCAATCCTAAGGCAAACCTATCATGGGGATTTTCTTGGCAAGATTTGTTGCCTTTGCCTTTCTCTGAGACTGAGGCCTTTTCCACACTAGATTGTTATAGTGCTATTATTTGACTTTCAACATCCTACAGAATCGTGGGGTTTGCAGTTTAAGGAGGGGCCTCAAAGGAATAATAGCACTATAAAAGTCTAGTGTGGAAATGGCCTGAAAAAATGTGACTTGCCTGAGGTCTCCCAGTGGATTTCCACGGCCATTTGCAAATGAGGGAGCAGTTTGGGCATCTGCACGCACACACACACCGTTGCCATGTCTCTGTTGCTTTGGCTGCTGGTAATGGTGGTGAGGGGACCACAGTTAAGAGCCACTGGCCTAGACCAAGGGTAAACTCAATCATTTAAGCCAAGAAATAACTAATGACGGTCTTTTTTAACTCACAATCTTAAATCCATTTAGTCGTCAGATGCCTCACACTTCAGGCACTAACGTGGCTTGATGCTTGACTGCCTGTTAACACATTAGACAGGTTTTGTTTTTACAAAGCTGCCAGTTTAGTAAGAGCCTCCCTCCTATTACTTTCATAAATTACTTGGTAACCACTTGAATTACATTTATTAAGTCCAATAGAATGAATAATATTAGGGGAGTGGGAAAGGAGCATAAATGCACACAATGATACCAATCTGTAACAAAACCCCATAAAATCCAAAACATGTCTTTGCTTTTATTTTGCAGTTTGTCTCATATATATATATATATGCGTATTGCAGTCTTGTACAACACTGCAATATGAAGTTATAAATATTTAGAAAACTTAAAAACTCAGAGTTACGTTCCAGAGCTTACAAATGCATATGTTTTTTATGAGTGCAATGATAAATCAGTGCCACAACTCAATGCTGTAAGCTGTGGTGTATATTGTATTTCTTTTCCATTCTTCTCAAGAACAACTCTCCTGTAACCAAAATAAATGTCTGGATTTTAACATCTAGGGCGCGTTAATTCTCTTGACTCTATAACTGACAAAACAAATCAAGAAAGTGTTGAAATGTTCATAATGCTACTTTGGTGGTTCCATCAGTTTCAATAAATTTTAATGCCAATAAGAATTTTCTCTGAATGACTTTGTCATGATGCTTTTATAAAATAAAAGATCGCCCCATACTTTCCAACATCTTCTCATTAATTGGCTAACCCACTGAGTTGGGTTTTTTAAAAGTAAGCAGGACAAAGGTATATAAAATGCAAAGATCAGAATTTTGAAGGACAAGTAAGTTACAGAATCCTTTTTCCCCCTTTATGCAGGGAACCAATTTATAATGAATATGGTGGATTCCACAGATCTGATTAACTGAGCTGCAGTCTACAAAAGCCTATGCCAAATAAAAAAATGCTTAGTCTTTTAGGTGCCACATCACTCGTTGGTTTTTCTGGAATAGATTAACACATTGCTACCATCTCCCCACCCGCTCCCCCCAGAAATGGCTGGCACCTGATTCAGTGGTTCTAGCAACATTTATCATTAGCTGCTTGGTGGCAGGGGGAGGGGGTAGATGCATTCTATGAACCGACAATAATGGTTAAAAATTCAGTAGATTAAGCATGCTGGCAGTCTTCTTTTGTCCACATTATAGCTTCTTTCTCTGGGATGAAACTGCAAATTCAACCCCTGCAAGTGGCACAACATCTAAACAATGTTAGGAGAGCCAAAGCTGTGGAAATGTTATTTCAGGACAGTAAAAAACCAAAAGGAAATATAGATTACTAGTGTATTTACCCGGCATTGCCTGGGATTTTATTTTCCTCTTAAGAACTCACCAAACTGTCTTCTACAGCACCTGTAACTTTTGCTCATATTTCCCAATGCAATCTGTATTCAGAGTTGTTAACATACAGAGGCCGGGTTCCTGAGAGAACACAGTCCTCCTCCTTGCTGCTAGGCCTCATCTCCATAGAACTGGCCTATTCTGGTGCCTGTAACTTTCCCCCAGTCTCCAATCCAATCTGTGTTGTCTGGTGCAGTCGTGTAGGGACAGGGGGGCAGGGAGAATGATTCACCCTAGCAGCAATGTTTTTGGGGCGTCCTGGCCTGTAGCCATGCCCTCACATGCCCTGGTCACTCCCCCATGCACCACAACCACACCCCATGCACAGTGGCCCAGCCCCCCTCCCACCGCCCCTCCACCCGCCCCTCCACACACTCCAAGCTCTGCCACTGGTCTGGTGACGTTGATGTACTGGCTTTTGATTATTTTGCTTTCTGTTGAATTTGTGCAAGCATTTTTTGTTTTGAATGTCAACTTTAAGATTCCTCACATATGGAACCCATACAATCTACTGTGTGAAGCAAGAAGACCTTGTAACTATGTTGTGTATGTCACTTTAATTTTTCTCACATATGCCTCCCAAATGTTTTCTGGCATCCTTAATGCTGGTAGGCCTCGTCTCCATAGTAACCAGCCAGAAGCCCAAGAGCTCTCCGCTGAGAATTCTAAAGGGTCCTCCCTAAACTGCCAACCCCAGGATTCCATAGTGTCTTCAAAGCCAGCCAATCATACGAGGTCTTCTCCCCTCACACAGTCAATCGTATGAGGTGTTTGCCTGCCCGACGCAGACAAATGACAAACTCACAAACTTTGACTTTTATACAGTAGGTATATATATGTGTGTGTGTATGTGCCTTCAAGTCACCTGTAGTCTTATGGATTATAGGTATCCAAACTGCTTTTGATGATTTTTTGTTGTTAAATGCTGATAAGTCAACTTCAACTGACGGCAGCCCTACAAATGAGAAATGTCTTAGTCACCCTGTCATCAACCACCCTGCTCAGGTCTTGCAGATTTAGGGACCTGATGGAGTCAATCCATCTCTAATGTGGTCTTCCTCTTTTCCTACTGTCTCCTACCTTACCAAGCATTATTGTCTTTTATAGTGAGTCATGACATGATGACTATATTAAGCAGGATTTCTTTGCTTTTGATGAGTGTATACAGCAAGATTCCTTTCCTCACTTGAAACCAAATTTTAGGGATTCTCAGAAATCAAAGTCAAACCTTTAAGCAAATAGCAGAAGAGGTATCTCAGCCTACAGACCATAACCCTGGAAGAGAAATAATGCATGTTTAACTCCTTATAGAAGACCTGCAAGTATTCCATGGGTGGGATCAGATGATAGCCTTACTAGATAATTCCTGATAACTGGTATGGAAAGCACTGGTTCTGTTGCTATAGAGCAGTGGTTCTCAACCTGTGGGTCCCCAGATGTTCATGGACTTCAGCTCCCAGAAGCCCTGAGCATTGACCATAGTGGCTGGGGCTTCTGGGAGCTGAAGTCCACGAACATCTGGGGACCCACAGGTTGAGAACCACTGCTATATACTACACACAGACCCGGAATTCACTTGCATGTCTTGTCTCACACATATATCTACATCACCTTACAATTAACAGATACTTTCTGCCCATATCTCGTGAAGTAAAGGGAATGCATACGATTCAAGGGCAAATGTATTTATTATACAAAAATGTACATCCTAACGTTTTATAAAACATCCAAACGTGGTTTTCAACCTGGAAATACACAGGGTACAGCAAAGAAGACCAGTAATATCCAATAATATAAATGAAAGCAACTTTGTCTCTGAGCTGCATGATAGATATTAGTAGTGCCAGTATTATAGTATCAAAAATTCCTCCTTTTTACATTTCTCAGGGCAGGAAAACATGTATCTCAGGCTTGGTGCCAGTGAGTGTTCTCAGCGTGTGAATTTGGAATAATCCTACAAATATATCTAATATATAAAAGTCAAAATTTGTGAGTATGTCTGTGTCAGGCAGGAAAAGACCTCATATGATTGGCTGTGTCAGCCAAGAAGACCTCATATGATTGGCTGGCTGTGAAGATTCTATGGAATCCTGGGGTTGGGAGGGGCCTTTAGAATTCTCAGCTGGAGAGCTCCTGGGCCTGGCCTGTTGCCGTGGAGATGAGGCCTAGCAGCAAGAAGGAGGCGGCCAGTGTATTCCCTCAGAAACCAAACTTCTGTATGTTAACAACTCTAAATACAGATTGGATTGGGGAATATGGGGAAAAGTTACAGGTGTTAGACAAGACAGTTTGGGGAATGAGAGACACAGGATTTCAAGTCTATGTATTTCAACAGCATATAACTCCTAAGGCAAGGCAAGATAATTCCTAAGGTATTTCTAACAAGTGTTACCTATGAGAAAATAAAATCCTGGGCAATGCCGGGTAAATACACTAGTTTATTGTACTTACTTTGTATCCATTCTCCAGAGTGTTAAGGGCAAGGTATATAGTTCCTACTTTTGTCCTTGCAACACACTTTTGAGGAAACTTAGGCTGAAACACAGGCCTTTTCCACATGTTACCTTATCGTGGAGGTGAGGGGTGCTGTTCGCGCAAGCAGGTTCTTGCGCAAGGCACTCTCTTCACTGCTCCTTCATCCCGCAGCTGGCTTCCTGGTCGCGTGACCAATCCGCCCCTTCCTTCTGCAGTGCAGCCTGGGAGCTGTAGGCTGCGCTGGGGGAGGAAGCACGAGTGGCGCGCCTGGGACGACGTACTGCAGGCGTACTGCAGCGCAGGTAAGTGCGTGTGGGCCCTGGGAGCCTTGCGCGACCACGCACCATTTTCCGCTTGAAGCCAAAAATGAAAAGGTGTGTGTGCAGTTCACGTTAGGCTTGTGAGCATCGCGTACATGGGAGTGCATCGTACGGACCGCCGCTCCCATTTACGCGACACTCAAGGGGCCCTCTCACAAAAGAAACTGCACGTGAAAAGGTCCACAGTTTGAGATTCATGGTTGAGGAGCATCCGGTCTAACAATCTAACCATTACAACACACTGCTTGTCCACTTGCCAGTGATTCAGGGCAGTCCTATATATGTCAAACCATAAGTAAACTTTCTTCAGTTCAAAGGGTGCCCCCAGGTTTCTGGGTACAGGACCGAAGCCTTAACGCAAGTGCCTTGAATATGTGTTGTCATCTTCATGTAAAGATTTTATGGCATCACTAACATATTGGCTTACCTTGAATAATTATGGCTGGCACACAGGTACCACTATGATCCTATTACTTTCCCATTACTGACAAACAGGCAGTACAAAATCTTGTCTTCCACACCACTGTCTCAAATTCCAGAACACGACACTATATATTTTGCCACTAAGAACTAGCAAAGAAATGTAGATTCTGGAATTTGTTGATAGCACATAATGTATTTTGTTGATGAGCTTTGCAAAAATGTGGAATAACCTCATCACATAATTAATTTACATATAAGTTACATGTTGCCAGGTTTTTCTGGCTGATTGTGGGCCCAAACCTAATTACAAGTTTTTTAAAGAGGTTGTAGGAGTTTCTTTTCTGACAACAAACCCAGCAGAATTCAGAAAATCCAGACGGCAGCTTACACGGCATACTATCAGCAGCCCGACTACATCCCAAGACAATTCCTGCTAGATTTTTCTTTTACTTCATTATAAGAGAAGTGAAAACAGACAGGAATTCTTGGTCTTCAAACCACAGCATGTGATTCTTTTAATGTTCAGGTCAACCTCCCCCACTTCCCAATAATGCATCAACATACCAAAAGGCTCACATGACATTTGGTCTAAGTGCTGTGGTTAAACCAAGTATTAAGAGAACAGAGGGGGCTTATTTACAATCTGTTAGACAACGTTCTCATGTTCCTGTCACTTTTCCCTGGAGATGGGCCTGAACCAAAAACTCAGGTCCATTCTGAAGTAAGTTCAGATCCTAATCATGGAAAAAAGAAAAAAAAAATCAAGATTGGCAAAGAAGACCTCACTTGCAGGACGCTCAGAATCCTGTTTCACAGTCTATTCTGCAGAGAAAAGAGGCTAATCTTGTGGTTATGGCCAGGAAGTGAGAGCCAGAAGATGTGAGACTTTTCCTAGCTTTGTCTACTCTTTCAGCATGCTAGACATTCAAATGCTTCAAAGGGAGTAGCATGAACACACATAAGGGGAGGAAAGAAGCAAAAATACTCAGCAGTTCAACTTGGCTAGATATTTCTGTTTCAACAATAAACAGTTACTTTGGTTACTTTTAATTACAATAGCATAGATGTTTTGTATCCTTGGCACATCCCCCAGACTAAAATTAGCAAAACATGTCACTATATCCTGATATGTATTTGTTTGCAGTAACTTCTATAAATACTATTGCCCACTTCCAAGGGGAGATGTGTTGTCAATTGATCACTGCTGGCCAGAATTATTTTCTCAGCTGTGGTGCAGGTTAATTGTGGACACTAAAAGATAGGAATGCAGGGTAAACATTCCTTATACCATTAATGTATGTCATTATTTTAGCAGCCGTATGCTACCTTATTTACTGTCACACTAAGGTCATGCTCATTACTTTAAAGGTAGAGAAGCAAGTTGAACACATTTTTACCATGCAAACTCTATAGGCACTCTTATGGCTGTCAGGCGTGACCAGTTTGGTTTCTAGTATGTTTCAGAAAAGAGACTATCCACCAGTGCTGAAAAGTAAAAGAGAACTGAAAATTTAGAGTTTATGAATTTTGCATTTTACTGATGCATAAGGCAAAGCACTTATACTGCATTTGCAGAATTTTAATTATCTAATTTAACAGAAGAAGACTGCAATCTTATATATGACTTAAGTCCCACTGAACTCAGCAAGACTTCTGAGTTGAAGAGAACAGGACTGTACTGCAGCTAAAGTTTTAATAATGGATCAAAATATCAGCCCTGATCAATCATTGACTCTGTGAGGGATACACTACTGTTTCAATGCGCTATTTTCTTCCCAAACATACTTGAAACTGAAGGATGATCGAATGATGGCTTTTACTTTTAATTGATGTCTAAACCGAGGAATATAAATCAGAACTGTAAACAAGCCCACAAACTGTGTTTCCATGGTGCCTAGAGAAGAAGGAAAGTTTCCTTCTCCATGGCCTGTACTGACATACAGTCTACTCTTAGTAGACTAGTAAAAACAAAATAAAAGGAAGGCTTCTACTAAGTACATTTTAGCAGAGGAGGGCCTGAAATATCTGGCCTTCCTTCTAGAAAATAGGAGCCAAAGACCAATGTTCCACGCACACAGTAGCCAATTATTTCCCCATGGGAAACGAACCAGCATCATATAAGCACAATTACACCTTTCTCAACCGGCTCATTTATTTTCTGTACTGCTTGGGCAAAGCAAACAAGCAGACAGACAAACTTTATATCCTTTTTATAAGAGCTGTAGGGAAAGAAAGCGAAGGGAAGATTGTGTCATCCATTCCCTATATACCAAACCACTCATTTGCCTGAATGGAATTGTGTTCTCTGCAGCAAACTGTTGAGTAGCTAAAAACAAGGTTGAATTTAACACTTGTGTTTCCAAAATGGGTCAAAAATATAAGCAGGTATCTTTTCTTTAAATGAAGGGTAGCACTTTATTAACTGTAACTTCTATCAATGAGAAATTTTATTCAAAATTCATAAAAAAGGAACCTATACTGGTGTTGGAATTTCACTTTACTCAACTGAGAGTATTATAAACTTGATTATTACTCATCTCATTTGACAAATAAGTATCTATCATGACTTTAAGAATGAGGAAAAGGTTATATAAGCCTAGCTTGGTGGCTTGGGGAATTCCGTGAGGGATACAGAGATGCTGTAGGAAAGACATGAGGGAATGAATTCTTACGAATAAAAACTGTGGTAAATCTTGGGCAGTACACATAAGAGTATTAGGGAAAATGTGAGCCTTCATGCCATGCATGGACTAAATGAGAGTCATTCTGATGTTGTGGTTTAAGTACTGGACTCTGGGAGACCAAGGTTCGAATCTCCGCTTGGCCATGGAAACCCACTGGGTGAACTTGAGCAAGTCATACTCTCTCAGCTGTAGAAGAAGCAGAAGGCTATGACAAACTCACAAAGGACAAATCTTGCCAAGACAATCCCATGGTAGGGTAACCTTAGGGTTGCCATATAGCCAGAAATGACTTGGAAGGCATATAGTAACAACAATTTGAATGCAACTAGCAATTTATGCATTCACCAGTCTATATACATACGCCACCAGTAGTTATATATATTGGTGTTCATGTAACCAAGCTATAAACAGGCAGTCTAATTTTGTGGCCTTTTCCTGAGTCCCCACATTTCTCTGAACGGGTACAGATACATGGTAAAATTATCCTAACAAGTGTTTGTGTGACTACAGAAAACTGGCAGACCATATAGCTATATGTGGACTGGAGCACGTTACCACTTGATAAACAGCTTTACATGGAGGATGGCTGGACTTTGTAACAAGTAGGAAGCGAAGAACCTTACCGCTGATGTTCAGTGTGACAGTGTCCCTGTGGTTCTTTAGAAAGTCAGGAGTCAGCTAAAGCAACAATGGAAAAAAATAGCAGAACAGAAAAGACCAAAGCTTTGACCCACATGACTGACATGTGGATATACCTGATGTATACTTAACCTGGAAAGCAGCCCTCATTTTGCTAGCTAGAAGCACTGAAAATGGATGTATCCAACATGCAACAATATGCATGCATGTACATTAGGTTAGCATGTGCAACAAATGATATGCAGATGGCTTCTTGTGAAGCAGTCAGTGTCATTTAGAAGTTCAACATTTGTGAAGTGATGACAGTGTGTTAGGAGTTACATGCCCTTCACTTGCCTTCTTTAGAAGCAGTGAAACTGGTAACATGATGTTACGTTACTGAAAGTTATGTTTTCCCCTCTCTTGAAGTTCTGCTTTCAGTAGATTTAACTTGTTTACACTTTAGTGTTTAACTTCACACACCTTCTGTAGACAAATGTTATGAGTACAGTATTATATATTCACTGACTACATTTAAATAAATTGGCAAGGCTCTAAAGCAACATTTGGCCCTCCAAATGTTGATGAAGCGCTATTCCCATTATACCTCACCTTTGTTCAGACTTGCTAGGGATGATGGGAAATAGGAACCGAATGACATCTGGAGAGCACCAGGTTTCCCAGCCCTTTTCTTGGACAGTAGCTCCCTGCACCACATTGCAAACTACTTTTCAAACTGAAGGAAGTTTGCAAAGCAGTTTATGATAAGGACTTCCTTTTAAGTATTCAAGTGTCAAAATACAAGCACACCTCAGTTAACAAAGCCTCCAGCAAAGAAGCTCTTAGATATGTACAGATATCTCCCCCTTTTCCTTCTTATCCTCTGTCTAGATGGAAGTGTTTTACCAGCATTGCCACAAGAAGGATGAAGGAGGGCTGGAGAAACACAGACTTTTGGTGATGGGTTTCAGCAGCATGTCTGCAATAAACAATATAATAAACAAAGCTCAAATTGGCTAAGACCAGGATTTTACTATAGCCTATTATACTGTAGCTGAGTGTGGCTACAAACAGCAGTTACCTCCAGAATCCCTTGTGCAAACAAAGAGAAAAGGACAATCTGTTAATTCTGGGCACAAAAGAGAATTAACAAGAAAAGTGGAGGCTGATGCAAGAAAAAAGTCATCCCTGGATGCATTTTAAAAGACATCTTTGAGCAGTCACTAGGAAGTTCAAAATGTTTTTGTTCATTTATGCAGGGCTTACTTAATTTGGTTGTTTCATTTGACATGTCCATACTGTTAGTTTTTGGGGGGGAAAGCTGGCCAAAACATGTTGGAATGCTCTTCTTTCTTGTGGTATAAGGACCCAATCCTACCCTTTCCATGCTCTTCCTGCCTCTGATTCCAAATTTTCTGTTAAAGAAGTAATATCCAGGAACACATCTACTTTGTTAAATGAGCTATACCTGTATTCCACTGGGTCAATAGAAACCCTTTGGGTGAGTTTAAGCAGTCCTCTGGATCTTGGTTGTTTATTTATTTATTGAATTTTATACCCCACCATTCTCCTGGAATGGGATCCAAGGCACCTCTGATTTAATATACAACTCTCTCTGGCTGGTGTTCCTCAAATGGTTGTAATACTGACAAGGTGCTGTCTGCTGTCCTGTGAAATGTTTTGAAATAATTCTGAGAACTGGTGTATTTTAACAATCCATCTAACATGTAAGGTACCTGAAGCTTTAGGCTTCAGTCCAATTGTTAGCCCCAGCTAGAATGCTGTAGTTCTTTGAATCTGTGAAATTTATGTACATGTTGACTTAGCAAGTTCCATTTGATTCACTAGGTCTAATACGAACTACATGTACACTTTAGGATTTATTCTAAGAACCCAAGAGAGGGTATATATCAAAATGGAAAAAAAACACAGATTTTTTTCAGGGAGGCTTGTCAAACAGGACAAAAGATTCCTCCTTGATTGTCTATAATCTTACAAGATTTATTGGATGCAGCATTCAAGGGCAAACATTTTGCATGGATATTTTTCCACCTTTTTTTTTTAAATTTACATTACCTTCCTTGAGGGTAACCACAGACAAAAACCACAAAGACTTCCCTAGATACACTCTCTACTGAAATTTTATGTGCATTTCAATGGGGCTCACAGAGGAGATAGTCCTCAATGAGTAATGAGGAAATGAAAAAAAAAATCCTAAATGTGAATATTGATAAAAACATTCATACTGAAGTGTTCTACACAGCATTTATTTTCATTTTGATTAATGTAAACTATACAAACAATTCTTCCTGCAGACGAGTTGCCTGCAAGAATTTGTCAAATAAGCATCAATGCTGTACTTTCAGTATAAAGTCAGGGATATATAGCCAGTTAGCTATTGATTAGCGCTGCTTTTATCTACAGCGCGATACAAACCTGTGTAATATAAATTAATTGCTATTACAAAAGGGGAGGAACTATGTTAGTTAAGTACAAAAATCTGTTAACTTCTATAAATAATGAAAAACAAGAAGCTCAGTAACACAACGCAACACTTCTGTTTATCTGTGTATGTAAGTTGAGCCATGTGGCACATAACAACAGGGAGGGATGTGTGGGAAGAGAAAGATACTGAACACATCTTTAATATTCAAAAATGCCAGCACTTCCAAAGATATTAGCACAGGATATAAACATGGAAGCAACACAATGAGCATCTTAGAACTGGTAGACAAAAGGAGCCACGGACAGTTGTAAAGCATTAGATGTCTGACAGAAACCTGTCAAAACAGCTGCTGTTGGATACTGATTGATAATGTTTTTATTCTTTCTGCCAAAGTACTGCAGACAGTCACGGGTCTGAGAAAAAGCCCAATGTGGGGACACATTCACACACAAACACACCCAGAAAGTAATTTAACAGATGTCTTCTTAGAATTTTAATCCCCAGCAACCTTTTTAAGGTTTTTTTTTTTATCACAAAATTTACTACATAAATTAATTTCATTGATAGTAATTTCCATTCATGGGATTTATTCATCTATATGATGAACGGTCAAGGCAAGAAGTAAACAAAAACAATTTACAAAGTGGGGATAAGAATTGTATAGCTGCTCACGGAATAAATGCACATCAAGAACACATGAGACAGAACATGTGGCATTAATTTTTTTTTAAATGGCACGTTCAAAGATATAAAAACTTTACTGATCTGTTGCAATCCAGTTATAACACAAACCCAGCAAGAGAACAATAAAAATGAAAAGGCTTAAGTCCTCTAGTAGAGGTATTATCATTTCTGATGAAAATCCTGTGATAAATGTATGATTCCTGTGTGTATTTCAACACAGCTCTTCTATCCTGCATCTATACAGGTTGAATAATAAGGAAGCTCCACCAAGTTCAATGGAGCTTACCGCAAAGTAAGTCTATGTAAAATTACAACCCAGCCTAGTTAGGTATCACCTCTTGTCACATTTCACACAAGTATACTGGATTAACACCATGAAAAAAATGGAATAAAAAACCCCCCAACCCTTTTAAACAGATTGAATCACCTACATTGGTAGGCCTTTTTTTATTTTCTTGTATGTGTGGTCCTCCATTAGACATGACAAACCAGTTAAAAGCTATCTGTTATTTTCGGCTGCACCTTGCATCCTTAATGGTTTAATCCTTCTCTGCCAAAAATAAACTGGAAACCACTTGTGTCAGCAAAAAATAATCACAGCCCACCTAAGATGACCTTAGTTTCTTTAGATGGAATCAGGCCACAGGAGATGAACAAAGATGTCTTGGGATCACAGCTATTTTTAAAAATTGAAACTCCAGTCTATAGAAGAGGCATTTCAGGATGGAAATAGGTAAAAAGTGATCGCAAGAACAACCATCATTTTGGGTCATTGCTGTCCTTTGGGTCATTTCTAGCTCCTTCTCTCTGCAACCATGCTTAAATATCCTATTTAGCAGGTTCACTGCTACTACTATATCAAGTGGCATTCTTCACAAGGAATTCAAAAGTTAGATGGGAGTTTTTCTATCAAAAATGAAAAGTTCACAAATCAAAAGTGCATTATATGCTGAGAAATTTTTTTTGATAACCTATACATCCCAAGTATCCAAAACAATCCTAAGTAAATTATAAAATTATTTTTAAAAAACACCATTTATTTACAAGTGAAAGATAATCACCATTTATCATTGAAAATAAAAATAAAAAACAGAGCTGCCCACCCCCACCCATAAACAAACTCAAAGGCAATAATATCATCAGTAGCGTAATATTCTACCACAGGATAGTCTACCCTCTATTTGGTAGATAAATACAATACCCAATGTACAAATTCAGTTTATGAATAGTCATCCATTACTGTGTTATGGCCAATGCTCTAGCATTTTTGAATCTGAAGCAAACTGTGGATTTCAGCGTTGAATAATGATGGCTAAGAAATATACTTCTTGGAACTAAGTGGAGTGCTGTCACATACAACAACAACAGCAACAACAACCACCATAACAAAAAAAAAATTCTATCATCTGGACAAAAACTACTAAATGTTTAAAACAAATCCAAACCCCTGAAAATAGGAGTAGTTAAGAAACACAGATAGACTATTTGAGTTAATTAAAAGACACTGACTTTCTTTTTAATAATCATGTGGCCTAGGAGTTCTAGCATAATACTAGTTAAGTAGAATACATCCATTGATTATTTAAATCCATGTCTTGTTCTCACTTCAAATATTTTTTACTGAAGTTTAGCCTTCATGTCATCAACATTTTAAACAATCATCTGCTTAATTTGCATTTACAAAGGCTATTTGTTTGCATTTAAGAAGCTTCAAATCCACAACAAAATACTGATATGTCCATCGTATTTGTCTTGCCTTCTGCTACACCAATGGTTTGTCTCTCTAAAACAAATTGTTAAAGGTGTCTGCACTTAATAAGGCTTCTTCTGATTAAATTGCATCAAAAATGCATTCCTTGGTTTCAAGATTTACTCTGGTTCTCAATGACTATAATTTCAAGAGAGCTTTTGGTATAGCTGGTTTTAAGTTTTGTACATGCAGCAAAATTCCACGTTACAGTTCTTCTAATGACAATGCAGGGAAATGGCATACAGTGAGTAGATGTTGCTGGTAAACAAGATGAGCTCCCCTTTCAGTAGTACAGACAACTTTACTGAAAAGAATCATGAACCTGATTCACAGAATGTATAAACAGGCATTTCAGACTAAATGCAAAAATATATTTATTGCAAGCTCTAACACAGTCTTCTTTATACCAAACCATTGTTCAGCTGGGAGCAAAACAAACAGATACAATGCTATCTGAGAATTATTCTCGTTTTCTTCACATTCTTGAAGGCTCAAGGTCTCTGTCTTCTAGTAAATTTATCAGCAGGCCAAAGCTGTCTTTTACGGCTTCCATGTTGTCCAAGGAACAGGGCTTAAGTATCCAGCGCTTTCCTCGTGCGAGTGGTTCAAGTTCCAAATATTTTTTGATCTAGTTGTTAGAAAAGAAGGAGCAATAAGAACAATTAGTTGTGATCCACACTTTTTGACAACTGTCATCTTTTCAAAACATTAAGTGTTGGAAGTATCTTGGATCTCATTTTTAGAATTACTTCCAAGATGTTCCTGAAATAGAAGTGAGTGTTTTTATTAATGGTGAATGATATCCACCACCCTATCAATATATTTAAAAACATGGCATATATGTGTGAAAGACTTATACGTACATGTGACACAGGCAAAGGCAAATTGTGTTTTCAAAATGCAGGAACAATGAAACAGAATTCCAACAAACAAATTTTATAAACAGCATGGTTTGAGCTTCAAAGTTTACCTTAACCTCTGACTATTACCACCTATACGCATCTGACACTTTAGTTATTATTATTGTTACAGAAAGAGATCTGGTCAAATTCTTGAGTTCATGGTAACTTGTGGGATGTCCACCTCCTTGAAGATAGCAACAACTTCACACTCCTTATTCTATGCAATCAGATGTTTCTTATGGTCAGAGATTGCTTTTGCTTGCTTAACAACATCTTTTTCAACATATGTATATTTATCTTGATTGTTTTTGGAGCTGAAAATTGTGGTGGGTGGTAGATTAGTCAAATAGATATAATTTTGGGTGGTGGATTAACCAAGTTCCAATATGCACATCAATTGAAGTAATGTTAATGATAGTGTTTCTGTACCTTGGATTTCGAAAGCTCAAATCTCTGAAGCACCCCAGCTTGCTAGCAATCATTCTAGATATTTCATTCCACATACTTAACCTGAATTTTTAATGTCTTAAAAGTGTTACTGTACAAGTCAACATTTGAAATTTTTTAAAAATCCTCTCATTTCACTGCAACTGCTTCACCTGAGAGTCCTTGGAAATCTTTAGAAAAGGATTTTCAGGGGCACAAGAGGGTGCACTGAGAATAACAGAACAGAGAATTCCCACTGAATAAGTGTCACTGCAGTTGTGTTTTATGGGACACAACCAATTATACAGAGTAGAGATGGGGAATCTCTGGCTCTCCATATGTTTGATGCTTCAATTCCCAGAAGCCTTGGCCAACACAACCAATAAGACTGCGGGAGCTGTTGCCCAAAACCCTTAAAACCAGTTCCCTTGGTTCTACTACAACAAGCATTTACCTGTCAATTTCTGTGTGAAGTATTTTTCCCCCCACAATATTTGTTCACCCACTTCCCATAAAGGAATCTGAATTGTTTTGTAATGACAGCTGAACATGGAAGTATGATACTGATATTGGTACATGAATTATACCCTTTAAGCAATATGAAGAACTGCTGGGGCTTGTTTCAGCAAATACAATCTGACAACTACATTTAGAGTGGAAGCCAAAACTGTACAAAAAGATAAAACTCAGTTCCACTGGAGCCACCTGATAACAAAGCCAGCTGGTGAGAAAAACAGCTGAGTAACCTGAGATTTTCAACAAACAAATAGCATGCACACATGTGCACACGCGCGCACACACCACTGACAGACCAATGTTCACTGTCCTGCTCACTCTATGGATATCTTTACTTACCAAGGTAGGCAGACTACCATCTGGCAACAAGACTACTGAAGTCTCACACACATTAAAGAGTAAAGCTTTTATACAAAGAACAGGCATTGCAGAAACAAGCATTACTGTCCTGGGAAGCTGTCATGTAAAAAGAAAATAGCAGCAATATCAAGTACTCTGTTATCAAAATGCAGAATCTGATTTTCAAGCACTAGTCAACAACAGCTTGTACTAAAAAGCACATCATGTTCCTTAAAGTCCCATTCTTATTAGGCGACATAAATCATCATGCTAAATCTATGCTTTCTTTAATTAGACCCTGCTATACTGACAGCCTAGTTCACGGTAGCTGCTGTATTAAGAAAAATAAATTACTAATTCTGCAAAAGTTTTTGATCTTGCCAATTCTAGTTATATTGTCATCACACAGCTTTAGGGGCAATTGTCTTTCTGATCTTCTATGTTTTCTGTCACTACTATGAACAGAGCCACTGGTACTTGCAAGTCTCCAACAGTCATGCTAAAGGAATCTTCACTGTGCAAGTGGAGGCATCTCCAGCATCTTCACAGAAGAAAACTTGCTCTTCCTCAAACAGACAGTCTCCTTTTGCTTGGGACAGAGACTGAGGTTCAGCCAAAGCTCGTGCTGGAAGCGATGACTTTGCTGTTTCCTCCTTCCCCTTCCAGCTCTCCATGTCACCTCCCATGAAGTTCTGGAGGGTTCCCCCAGCAATTTGGAGTAGCTTTTTATGGCTCATGGGTGCTGCAGGGGAAATAGGGGAAAGGGAAAATTGCCTCCCCATTTTCCAACCAGGGGGTCCAACCTATAAGATGGATACAGTGATCATCTGGATCCAACCTATATTATATATATTTTTACAAAGCCAATACAAGTATTTTCAAAACTTCATGCTTTCTTCCTAAGTAACACTCGCCTTTAGAAAACAGTCTGCCCAATCTGAAATTACTTAGAATCACAGAATCATGGAATTGGAAGAGCCCACAACCATCGAGGCCATCAACTCCAACCCCTGCCACACAAACTCAAAGTGCTCAAAGCACAGTGTACTTTGATACACTCAAATGCTCTGATTAACAGCACGTAATAAGTATCTACTCAGTGCATTAAAGTTTAAAATGAAAAATAAAAGGAAGAATGGAATTACACAAAGGAGCATGAAATAGATTCAGTAGTTTGCCTTCTTTCATTGCTTAATAGACACTCAGTTATTTCTAAACTGGAGCTGGTGATATTCTGTTAAACTTCTTATATCTTGGTCATTTCTCCTCTGAACTCCCAACGTATGAGGCTCCATCTCTATTGGTCAAATTAATGGAATACTTTTTTAAACAACAGTAGCGTAAGACAATGGTGGGTGAGGTGCAGAGGGGTAGATGAGGAAGATTATTAAGCAGAAAGTTTGTCCAGTTTTGCAAAAACAGAGAAAAGGACATGATTTGGTATGGTAAATACCCTTAGAAATGTGTTGTAACAACATGATCAAAGCCCGCCAAAGTACTAGGATTTCATTTAACCTCTGAAGTGTGGCTATTCCTGCCACTGTGCCAGGTTGTTTGACCAGTGGAAGATTATTCAAATGTGTGTCAAGCAGCTCCTATTTTATTAACCAAGTGTGTGAAATCATCCCATCCAGAGAGGCTCTACTGAAACAATTAAAGTTGTCTTACTCTGTTTCCCATTTATTCAACTCTTACAACAATAACACTCATAACTGAGTAGGACACTGTCAAATTACATTACAAAGAAAATTTTGAAAGGATTTCTGACATGATTTTCATCAGGAGTTTATATGATTTTGATGTCATGCAATCACATATCATGCTCAAAATGGACATCTGCATTTCAAACATGGAACAGGATTGTATTTTTAATTCTATTACCCTCATCTAGAACCTTATACATGCGCTGGCATATTCTGCAAATTACTACATGGAGATAATAAACCCAACACTTGGAGGTCATAATTCCATCCATGTGAATGACAGAGGCCCTACTGCATCTCCCAACACCTTGTAAAGTTAGGGTGGTGGGTACATGGAATGAGGCCTTCTCTGTTAGTAGCACCTTCATTGTGGAACTCACTACCCAAGGAAGTTAGGCTGGCCCCATCTCTTTTAAGCTTCCATCAGGAAGTCAACAGAGTGCTACGTTCAGTGTCTGAATACAGCATTCAGTATCTGAAACTGCTGTTTTACCTGTTTCAGAACGGGATTATAGTATTGTTTAAGACTGCTTTTAGGAGTTTCTAAAGAGTATTTTAATACGTTTTTAAGGATGTTTTTATCTTTGTATTGTTTTAACTGTTTTTTATTTATCACCTTGCAGAAATACTTTAAACAAACATACATATACAACATAGATCACTCATTCATCAGCTTGGATTTCCAGGTGTTGGACTACACTTCCCCAAATCACTGAGAACTGGCAAGGCTTGCTAAGGTTTCTGGTAAACAAAGCATAAAAACATCTGGGGATGCAAGTTTGGGAAAACTGGTATAGATATTGGAGGGTCTCTCCCTAGAACAAAATTGTATATTCATTTTTAGCTGTTCACACACATGCTATACTATCACCACACACGGACATAACAATATGCCAAAATTGTTAAGGTTTTTGGTTTGTTCTTCATGAATTGCTTGCTTGGTTGCTGACCATCCTTGTTCCTTGGGCTGTTTTTGTCAGTGCGCACAGCAGTACTAACCAGAAACTAATGGGAAAGCAAAAGTTTTCTATTATCTCTGAATGTGGATTATTGGTTTGTTGCTCCCCTAAAAAACAAAAAAAACAAAAACAAGTTTGCCATTTGAAATCAAGCTCTGGCACTGTTTTGCTCTTTCTGGCCTTGTGTGTGTGTTGGGGGGGGGCAACAAGCAAGGGTCCAGGCTTAAAAAATAAAGGGAGCCTTTTGCTTCCTCAAGAGCACCTGGTAATTTTAGCTGTTCTCAAAAAGAGATGGATTCAAGTAGGTGTAACTGGACTATGTACAGCACTAGGCAGTGTACACTAAAATAATAATAAGCTAATATTCATCACTCTTCTGTCTTACTGTTATGTCCAAAGATAGCCAATGTGTTATTTGTATAAATGCAGAAACACATGCAGATTAAGAAATTATGACAGTTTTGGTTAAATTGCAAACAGATTTTAATTATGAGATACCATCAAGTCATGGAATGTGAATGGCAACACAACAACACAACATTAATTTATTTGTGCCTCAAAATTAAAATTCTTCCCTTATATTCTATTTGCAATATATCAAATGCTACAAATATAACTGACAAAGACTGTCTAGTATTGAACAAACTTAGCTGCGAAATATTCTCTTCTCTGAAAAAAGTTAATGAGTCTAACTCCAAACTCACATATCAGAGACAACCAATTACCCTGTCTGAAACACAGGCTTGTAAAACTATCAGGTACTTGTAAAATGGTCTGCTACACACGAGTAAGATGTTGTTTAAATGGCTTGTTTGACTAGATGCATTCACCATGAAATTGATTCTTTTAAAACCCTGCTTTAAAACTAGATACAAGTTAACTGCACGGGCTGAAATGAGAAAAAAATCTGGCATTATAAAGGGTGGGCTTCAGGTACGAGTCCAATTTTATGAGGTCGAGGGTTACTTGAATGAGAAACTCATCAACTATGGTCATGTCCCATGTAGGAACTAAGGAAGCAGTACATGACTAGATTAGGCTGCTACTTCCACATTGTGCTGCTATTTCTATAGCAAGGGCAAGGTTTAGTGTGAATTTCAGCACAAAGTTCCCATCCGCAGCTACAAAACAAACAATCAAACAATCCTTATCTCACCAAACTAGAAACATTTTATAAATGCTATTACATTGAACATGACATACAAGAGCACAGTTGATCTCTATGCACATGCAGCAAAAAATATGCCGTTTTGTAATTTAGAGTTGTGCCTTGTGGTACCTGTAGCACTACACTAGTGCAAGTAACATCTAGCACAACTAGCACTGAAATACCTAGTACTAAACTAACGGCTGGGAATAGCATAACTTTGGAATTATTTCACAAATACGCATAGGTAACTTGGACCGCTAGTCAACATATACTGAATAGGGAACAATCCTACCTAACCAATCTGGATACACATGTATCAACTCAGACACATGTTTAATTGGGGATGGAGTATGTGTGATGGTTCAGATGTCATTGTAAACCACATCTTCCTTCACTGGCTGGGACAAAGGGAAGTTGCACATGAATAACAATTGAGGCAGGGCACAGATTCTCCATACTTGGTTTAAAACATCTGAAGTATACACCTGAAAATGGACTTTACTTAAGTATGTGTGCACTTCAATGGAGGAGTGCATATCCTGTAAAGGAAAGAAAGGGAGATTTTAAAATAAGTTTTTTAAAAAATAGTAAGGCAGTGAATGTGTTCAACACTAGTTATATTACACAGACCATTCAATAGCTGTCAGTGAGACTTATGCAAAAAATTTCCAGACACTGCTAAATCACAACTGATGTGTGAATTCGTATCTGAAAAGAATTGCATTTCCCTGATGAGACAGTACAGTTTAAAGGCTGAGAGAATATGGTAACCTCATTATCTGAAAGAGACATGATTCCCACTTCTTCAAAGACAGATCTTTATGACCCCTTAGAGGAGTGCTTTGCAGGCTATCAGATGTGGGGATCAGCACCATTCGTGCCATGGACCGACATCATATTTGTGCCGTGTTTGTGCTCTCTGGCAACAGTTTTCTTTTGCTTCTTTCCTGGAAAATTATCAGTGACCAGCAGCCAATGGCTCAAGGACTGGCACTGGTCCATGGACCCTCACATTGAGCAGCACTACCTTAGAGTAAATGAGACATTTATCATACTTGCCAAGGCTATTGCTTGGAAAATCCCATGGTCAGTTCCTGACCTGGAATTCACTGAACTCAAGTCTATTGTAAGAAATCACTTGCACAGACTGTCAAGAAACAGGATCAACCATTCAGGAACTGTTGTTGCACTGATTTGGTGCACCCACTGTTTAAAAATTCTTATGGTTCCAAAATAACTAGTTTGCAGGTTGAAAAGGGACATATATGTCCAATTTCTTGCTAGTGAAATTCTACTTTCACCTCCCCACTGCAATCTTCTGCACCACCCAGAAACTTACTCTGGAGTGTTTCTTAGGGCTCCAAGAATACCTTTAGCACCTAACGGGGACTGCAGGGAGAGCAACTGCCTTTCTCCAGGTTCTGCTGACAGAAAGACAGAAAACCAGCTGTGTCAAAAGACATCTGATCAGGCCACAATATAACATACCACAGTTACATCCTATTCGGATTAGTGTAATATGCTTTACCTGGAGCTTTCAGATGAAGTTTGGAAACTTCAGCTGGTCTTAAAAGCCGTAGTCAGAATATTAACTGGAGCTGGATACAGGGAGCACACAATTCTCTTGCTGCAACAGCAACACTGGCTACCAGGCCATTTCTAGGCACAATTCAACATGCTGGTTATGACATATTAAGTCCTATATCATACTCTACAATTGTCCTGATTTGGCAGGAACAGTTCCAATTAATCCTCTGTCATCACACCTTCTCAGCTGCTTACAACATGCCCCAGTTTGCTTCTCCTCCTTCCACTTTGCCCATTTGTTCCCAGCTTATTTAATTGCTAAAGACTGAGTTGAAAGTGCGAAAGAAATTTACACTCAACTCGGCAGAGAGGAGAGGAGAGACAGAATTTCGCCCTGCCCAGCTGGCTCAGGCAAAAGCAGGCTGCTGTTGTCTCCATCAGCTTATCTGCTCTTCCTCATGAATAACATTTGCCAACTTGCTCACACTCTGATGTCACTTGATCACACTTGTTCCAGTTTCCATCTGTGAAATGTTGAAGGATATATACATTTACTAATGTTTTTGTATGTTTTTAATCTGTACTGATTTTAATAATTTGTATGCCACTTTGAGCCTTAGTATTGGAAAAAAAGGATAGATCATTGTTGTCATCATTGTCATCCCTTCCATCATTAGAACAACTCTACCCCTAAAATTCCTGGGTTGAAGTCCAGAAGTAACCATGCTTAGGATAAACTAATTGAAAGCAATGGGACTTTAGTTAACCCAAGCTTGTCCCATTGATTTTTAACAGGTTTAGTCTGAGCATAGCTAAATCTGGATCCAACCCCTTAACACTTATTTTTATTCTTGTCCCTTGAAATAAGATGTTTGTCTCCAGAAAAGCAAGACATCAGGTTAAAAGGAAGCTAATGGGAACAATGATGATGAATAAAATATGTACAATAAAAATGTTTATACACTAGTTTAGGAGACACTGCAGCAGCAAACTGTTCTGCCAGCTGGAAAAGTTCAAGATTTGGAGAAGATTCAAATTTCAAGCTCCCTGAACTCTACTGTGCCACCAAATGATTAGCACCCACCAAAAGAGTGCCAGCTACACTGTTTTGTTTTTAAAATAAGACCAGCTGCAGATGGGTTCATAGAATGAGTCTGTCTTCATCTTCTCTCTCACACCACAGGCAACAAGCCACAGCAGAAGGAATCCCAAAGAGGAAACAAATGTAGTGTTAGGAGAATAACAATAAATGCTGTTTCAGATTACACGGAGGAGGAAGAGAAGATGCAATAGCAACAGCAACAATGGTGAAAACAGCAACAGCAATTTCATTTTAGCTGTACATACTCCACCACAGTGATTTTTTTTTTTTAAAACAAGTTGAAAATAAATCTGCAGAGTAATTTTTCTGCCAGCAGATGCCCAAGAAGCTATTTTTAGGATTTCAATGTATCAGCATTGGTCAAAGTACAGAAAAAGTAGGGAAAATTATTGTATATACCCTGCACTCCCAAGTGAGATAAAGATTCCTGAAGGACTCGAAATCTCACTGTGACAGATCCTCTCTTCTGGCTGGCCCCGCAATTCCAAATCCTTGGGCCACTGTCACTCACTTTTCCCTATGTGGACAAATGGATGTATTGTTCAGTGGCTTCACTGTGGTAAACATGATGAGACTGTCTATTAAAACTTAACAGCAACAGCCAGACACAATTGGTTTTTTAAAAAAAACAACAACCAGTAGATGTTCATTAACACACAATTAGATCAAACATTAACCCCTGAACTATTTAATCATTCATAGCTCCAGTTCTTCTCCTGGCTGACTGCCCTCCCTCTATTACATCTTTTCCCTGTTGCAGTGCCATCTTTTCCCTATCTGCCCTCCATCAGATATAAGCCTCATTTTTGTATCCTTTCTCCCCACTTCATAGCATTCTCTCAGCTATGATGGGCTGGCTCCAACAAGCCTTGCCTAACTTCTCTCTCCACACTCACTTTTTCAAAGTATACTTTAGTGGTCCAGTAAAAAACATGTTTGGATTGTGCTCACGGACCACAAAGTTCTGTTTCTTCTTTACTAGCATAAGATCATCTTTGTTCAAGAGGGACTGAGTATCACTGAACTGTGAACACCTGCTGCCTCCAAACTAGGGCCAGTCACAGGTTCTTGCACTGACCTTCTACTGCAGATGTGAGAAACCTTTAGCTCTCCAATCATTAAGGACTACAACCCTAATCAGTCCCAGCCAGTATGGCCGACACCAAGGTACTGTGGCAGCTGGAGCATAAAACGCTTGGAAGGCCAAAAGCACATTTATTTATTTATTTATTTCTTTCATTCATTCATTCATTCATTCATTCATTCATATCCTGCTTCTCTCCCAATAACGGGATGCAAGGTGACTAAGAACATACTTAAAAACAATACAAATTAAAACTATTCAAAATTTCAATAAAAGCATAAATATAAAATTATGTAAAAACCAAATAAATAATTTATAAACTTAGAACATTAAACACTAAAAACATTAAAATTAATTAAAAGACTATGCAAACCATTAAACAGTACATTGCATCATTAAAAACCCATCTGCTACAAGTTCTAAAAGCCTGGTAGCACAAGAATGTTTTCAATTGCTGATGGAAGGAGATCAAGGAGAGAGACATCCTGGCCTCCTTAGGAAGAGAGTTCCAAAGACTGGGAGCAACCATCAAGAAGGCCCTCTTCTTTGTTCTCACTAGACAAGCCTGAAAATGTGGCTGGACAGAGTGAAGGGCCTCCCCGAACATCCTGGAGCTCTAATGCATTCATAAAGGGAGATATGTTTCTCTAAATAACCTGGGCCCAAGCCATGGCACACATAAACTTAAAAAAAAAAAAACTGTGCTAGTACTTTAAGCACTACAGTGTGAGAGCATAAACAGTATGAGCCTACAGAGTTTTTAATTCATAAAAGGAAGTAGCCTTATGCTGCCCTTAAAATTTTGATTGCAAATTTTGGTTGTGTTGACCCAGCTCTGGAATCCTCTCCCCAAAGAAGCTTCCATTGTATCCTATTGTTTTACCAGTTATCATGTGTTTTTGCTTTTAAAGCTTCCTTGTTAAGTGTGCATCTGTTTGGGGATCAAAGAATGGAAAAGCAAATTTCTGTAGGTGCCTCATGAAATGGTAGTTATGGTAGTCCCAAAGTTTTTCTGTCTGTAAAAGTGCACTCTTTTAGGAAGTTCATTTCCATGCAGCTTTAGGCTCCATCTGACCTATGCCTTGCCAAAAGTTTATACTACCAAGCACGAGACCAAGCCTTTGTTCTTACTGAATGGAAAGACCAAATATTAGCCCTAGCAATAGTTAAAAATGCTTAAGCTACTGAGGGCTGGTTCACATATGTGGAATAGAATATCCTCCATCCTAATGACAGCATAAAGTAGTGTTCTGCATGAATCGCTCACTATAGTTCAAACACTGCACACTGATCCATCCTACTAGCTCTACCCAGAAACTCACAAAGTGGATATAAACAATAAATAAATAGGGAAATCATCCAACCCACCCACCCCCACTAATTTGTTTGGTGCCCTCACAGGGAAGAGTAACTTTCTGAAGGGAGCAGAGGGAAAGAGTTTCCCTAGACAGATATAAGAACACACACCAAGAACATGATGTAAATATATTGTGTGCTTTTTGACATTACAGCAATATAAAACTGTATTTTACAATTTTTACATGAGCGGCTATCCAGATTTTCCATCATAAAAATTAATCTCAATGTCAGACGAAACATTCCAACTGTCAAATGCTGAAGAAAGAAAGAAAGAAAGAAAGAAAGAAAGAAAGAAAGAAAGAAAGAAAGAAAGGAAGGAAGGAAGGAAGGAAGGAAGGAAGGAAGGAAGGAAGGAAGGAAGGAAGGAAGAAAGAAAGAAAGAAAGAAAATATAAACGATTGCTAATAACTGTAAAAGAGAAGCAGTACAGAATATGAATTTGAAAGAGAAGGGCAAGGAAGCAAAAATATTCCAGTAGTTATTACAACTAACACTTAAGTGCTGCATTTGCTGAATGCAGTTGGGGTTAAAAATGTGACTGCCGTATCAGACTCATTTCACAGACGCTGAAAGACCTCTCTCAATTCATCTAAGCCAAGATGAATAATGGAAGGTTTATTTTACACGGATCATCTACCATCCTATCTACAGCTTGTGCCGATGCAAGGCAGACAAGCAACTAGGCGAAATTAATGCACCTTAAAAACCCAGACTGTCTGTTAACATTTGATTCTATTGGAGACTGCAGAGTCTCCATTACATCCTGGAAGTATTAGCTTCATAATATTATCATTTTGCCGTGACAATTAACATTGCTAACATAGTAGCTAGGAGACTGCCAAGTCATTCCTGGAAGAACTGCTGGGCTGAAACACAAATACACATAAAGGAGCAGAAGAGCAGTGTATCATTAAGATCTACTAATTTTTGCCAAAATGTGCCATGATTCAATGAGTTTCAAATATTAACACCATGCATGCTAAGGAGATTATTTATTAAAGCTTTATTTTTTTCTACTGTATTTGTAATACCATAAGTAAGATGTTACTAAATTAGCACAGCTTCTTCTCACCTAAAGAACGTCATTCACCAAGGTCTATGTGTCTTCACAGAATTACCTTTAGAATGATTGTTTATGAAGCTGACATGAAAGCAAAGCAAAATTTGAATAAAGCTTGCACCTACATTTTTTTAAAGTAAAGTAGCCAATATTGTTATCTTCTCTATTTTAGAATTTTAGAACAGCTGTGAAACACTTGTTGAAAGACGGAACCAAGTCATTTTAATATAGGCTGGTACAGGGATGCAACTAAATTAATTTGTTCTAAGGTGAAATGGAGGTGAAATAGATTGAATTACAAGACACAAGATGACAGAAGATTCTGAAATGTCTGAAGCTCCAAAAGACCTCTAATACAGCCAGTGATATCAGCAACCTGAGGACATGAGGAAAGTAAACCAATTTCTGGTGATATCCTCTATGATAATTATAAATCAGTCATCAAATTGAGATCCTCCGTTCACAAGAAGTGCTCTAGTTGTGTATTTTTGCACTCCATGATTCAATGATTCTATGACTTACTACTTATTACCTACATTTACACCTCACCTTTTCTCCAGTGAGCTCAAGGCAGCGCACACAGCTTTTCTCCTCCCTGCTTTAATCTCAGAAGAAAAAAAAGAAATCAGTTTGAAACAGTAGAGGGAGGCACCCAAAAGGTTTCAAACTAGAAACCCAAACAACCAAGTGCAGCCACTTATTCCTCCAAAACCAATTCTGGGGGACAGGGAATGTCCTGGAACTCCTACAGTCAGACTACTAGGTTCAGCTGATTGTTGGAAGCAAACAGGATCAGGAACAGTGAGACAACTTTGAGAAAAGAGGCTGCTTCACATGTTAAGTAGCAAATAGACCTTTGATATTATAGGTTACCACAGGATATAGGTTATCCACCTATGCACACATGTTGGTCATCACTCTTGTCTTGTAAAACTCATGACTAGCAAGCTGATACCAAGGGACATACTTTTCCACTATGGGAAAGGAAATATCAAAAGCCACACCACTATTACACATGAAAGTTCTTGACTCAGATGTGGATGTTCTATTAGCAGTTTGCCTTCCAACTGGTAATTGCTTTTCCCTGCTTCTTGGATGGACTGTGTAGCATTATTGTTCTTCCCCTCCAATTGCTGTGTGACACATTCCTACATGCATTGGTCTTGAACATGAAATGGGTGTCTTGAACAAGTGCATCTAAGAAGCAGTAGCAGCAGGAGTAGTAGTGGTTGAAAGCTTAAAGTTAGTTGGTAGAGAGGAGACTGAGGTTGCCTAGGGAATGAGATTGTTCTGTTGTTGGGCCTGGTGGCCAAGGCTCTTTAGCTCTTTATCAAACTTTTAAAACTTGCATCCCTTTCTGAAAAATTCCATACAAGACATGTTAAAAGTAAAACATGACCATACATCAGTACAATGGTACATATTACAAAATACATATTAGCAAGCCATAAAAAACATACTAGCAAGCCAAGCATACCAAATAAAAGAGCAGAGCCACAAAAGGTAATATACTATCAGAGCCAGAACGAAAACATGAATTTAAGCCAACTTGATAAGACACCACATGTACACTGAAAAAGGAAAGAGTTGTACGGTGGCTTAAGGATGACAAAGAAGCCAGGAGCTTCGTCCAAGCTGGTGGTGGTGGTGACTTCCAAAGTCAAGATGCAACCACAGAGATGGCCCTCTCCACGAGAACCCTAAATGATACCCATGGAAGGGACGCGTAGTAAAAGGAGTTCTATGAACAGTTCAACTACCAGATGGATTCATCCAGGAACAGTTGGTTCTTCTTACTATTACTTCTACAAGGGGTCATAGGTGTTCAGACACTATATTGAGTCAAGATTATGGGCCAAGACGTATATAGAATTCAGAAGAATAGTCACTGAATCATGCCTTGCATCCAAGATAGCACCAGACATCCATTAACAGGCAATCAGTAAGCAGCTTGCAACATGGGTTATGGTTTCCTAAGGCTATGGTGTTTTAAGGTTCATAATCCATTTCTCTATTTATACAGAGAAACAATAAAGGTAAGTTCCTTTCATGAAGTAATTTTACTCCCTGCTTCAACAGTGAGGGAGAAAAGGAAGAGGGCGCTCACAAAGTTACAAACAAAGAAATGTCAAGAATCAGAAAGTTACAAGAGATTATTATTTACACAAACAAAACAAACTTTGCACTAATTTGTAAATTAGATGTCACCACACTGTTCTGAGGAAGCTTAAGGTGAATTACAACCTTTCTTGAGGTTACAGATATACACATAAAATAGTAGGTATTTTTCAGTGGATAACAGGATAATTAATCCTCAGTAACAAACGGATAACGTGCTATCCCTCCCCCATCAGATTACTTCTTCCTACCTGTATCCTGCTCAAACAAACAAATAAACAAAGAAAGAAAATGTTCACTAGCACAAGCACCTCTAACATAAAAGGGCCATATGTTTACCACTATCACGGGTGCAGACTGAACATTAATGGTTGAAAATACAAAGATGCAAGTTTGTGCCACTGTTTTACATTTACAACTGTCTGAAAAATCATACTCTAGGGTATTAATAGCTTGAACAGATGTTCCAAAGATAGTTAGGGCTTCTGTTTGGCACAGAGTCAATGTGATAAGACATTAAACCTATTAACAATCAACAAAATAAAGAATAATGTGGAACAATAACCCATCTAGAAGGAAAATGGAAAAGATCATAAAATTTGATCAGAAAAGTTAATCTATTTTTATTACTGTCTGGCAGCAGACTAGTTATAGACAATTTAAATGTGCACAACAATTTATATGTCGAGTTGTACAGCAGTGAAGTGCAGAGAACAGACAGCCTAGTATTTAGGACAAATGAAACTGAACCTGACTAGACCTAGCATAAGAAATTTTCTTTTATCTTTTACATTTATTTATTCATTCATTCACTCACTCACTCACTTTCTTACAAACAAGTCCTTCATCCTTGAGCAGCCACTCAAACAATACAGAAGAGAAGAAATGCAATATGATACAGGGCAGTAAAATACTTTTAACAAAACAGTGAAGAGGCAGCTTGGCCCACAGAACACCAACTAATGTTAGCCCCACTTAAACTACCTGGGATACTTTAAAAAACTTTTGACTTCATGCCAAAAATTTTCAACTAGCACCAGTCATATCACTGCGTATGGTACCAGTTGCTCCTTTGTGGGTCAGCATTCCACAATAAATGAGCCACCACAGAGGAGACACTTCCCCTTTTGTTACATGATGTATTTACCTTAGCAAGAGTACTTGGAGAAGAGTCTCACTTGAAGATCCCAGCGTATGGACAAGCTGGTATTAGGTGAAACATTCCTCCAGATTATTTGCACTGCAAGCCATTTGGCATCATCAGTATCTTCTACTGAACACCATCATATCACTGTGCTCTCACCTCTGTCCCACAGAGTGATTGAAGCAACATACCATGGCATCCAAAGCTCCCTCATGTAGAGAGGCATTAACTAACTTCTGGGTGGGCAACTGAAGTAGGTCTTCTGCACCTGGAAACACCAGGGAGCTATGTGGACTGCCAAAAATGCCAAAACACCAAAACAAACCCTGTGAAGTAAATGTACTGTACCATATGACAAGAATGTAAGTTTAACCAGAGATCCTTATGTTGTAGATAACCATATAGTATGAGTAGTCAGGTCAACAAAGAACTACCTGAAACATTGTTGAGCATTGAGATTTAGGAAAGGTTTAATAAGCATTTCAGCAGCTATGTCCATTTAGTGTTTATTTCTGTCAATTAAAGAGCTAACAATTTACTAATCCATACACAGCAAAATGATGATGCTCCACATAGAGGTTCAAAATATTCTTGTTAGACACATTTCAGTACATTATTATATCTGTATGCTTCTATTATAATATAATCTTGTTTACCTAGCTTTTGTCAACATTAAACATAGTTGTGTTCATCCAGCTAATGGAATTAATTTGACTCAGCATCTGTGGCTTTCTCCTCCAGAGTAGAAGGAAAAGCCTCTCCAGCACTCTTGGCTCACTCTTGGCCGGAGTGGCTCCATGTGGACTGAACGCTTTATCTATAGCTTCTTATCTCAGTTATCAGAGGATCTCTTTACTGGCACCTGAGCACAGCTCCCACCTCATATCATGACACCTGTAGATTCTCCACTGTTGAACATTCCCTGAATCCTCTTCCTCCACAGTGATCCTTTTACAGTTGCTCATACTGGATATACTGCTATGTTCTTCCTAAGCACCTGATTGTCTTCTGTCCCTGTCAGACTGTTAGCTCCTCAGAGTTAACTGGTTGGCTGAACCCACAGAATTCTTACTGTGAATAATTCTCAGCACTTCTCTCTTTATTGGGTGCTGTGTGAAACCTTTGACCAGAGCACAACATGAAAAAATAAATATACACTTTCCATGTTGGAGAGTCCATAATACTAGATATAGACAGAAGTCCATTTCTAGTTTTGGAAAATATATATATAGCTATATATAATGCTAAACAATGTGGACAGTCTGCAATCTATTTATTTAAAAGAAGCAGCAACTGCTTTGGGGTCAGGGACCCCCTGTCCCCCTCCTAGCATGCCCCGCAGTTCTTTTCAAAATGGTGATAGGAAAGGATGCTGTCTCACATCTTGTTATCATTTTGCGTGGGAATCTTGAGGAAAATGAAGTACTGGGGGGCAGTATACGGTTCTGCGATATCTGTGGGCAAAAGGGGTTACTTCTGCATATTCTCATGCATTTGTGAAGCTATCTGTGTAGTCTGAGGACAAAAACTTTCTCAAATTCATGCTTTTTTTAAAAAAAAATTGAGGTGTTGGAGGCTTAGGGGGACTTTGGGTGGGTTTTTTTGCAAATGTGGGGTCCAAGGGTCACATGTGGTCTGCCTGCTGCAATTTTACAGGTGTAAAAAGAGCCTTGGGGGATTGCAAGTTTTCTTGAACTGCACGTTGCCCAGTCCCAAATTCACTAGACCCAGCTGTCTGTCCACTCCAAGCAAATAGATAAGTGCTAAAGGATCAAGAATACACATGCTTGGCCAAACTCCTCCATAAACTACTTTCTTAGATGGATATTCATGTAGACTGAAACTCAGGTCAATTGTTCCAAAGCTGCTGCCAAAAATTGTGTAGAACATGGATTAATTAGCATCAACATCTCCACTAACCTATCTTTATCATTTTTTCTTCCCTCCCTTTTAACCTAAAACTGAGTTTGAAATTATCCATAACAGTGTTTAAAATTGTACCTTGCATACATGCACGATTACCAGTCTCTCATCCCAGGCCAGCCATAAACATAGACTAAAGCATACAGTACATACTCACAAAATGGTTTATGTTTTACTACTCTGTGTTTTAAAGCTGAGTATGTGTCTGAAATTTTAAAAGATCAGAATAAAGCAGCGTGACTAAATACATAAGGTCAATGACTGGGATTCAGCTCTTCCCCTGATCTTAACTGAAAGCTTAAGAAAAGGATCCAAAAAAAGTAATGAGGAAATTGTATTTGTTTGACCTTGTGACAGATCTGTTAAAGCTATGAGTAACTTGACAGGTAACATCTGGGTTTACTGACTATGGGAACCTGGAAGGTTGCCATGCCATTAACTCCTGTATTCTCAACCCATCTTCCAGTGGCTGCTTTCAAAAATACCCTAAAAGAAATTCCAGAGGGTCCAAACACAATGTATCCTTATAAAAAATGTTCACAGTTTGCCTAGTTGTCTTTGTATCAGAGAGGATGGTTTTAAATATCTGTATGCAACATGCCAGAGCTGTTCAGCAACCTAAAACAGTAAAGAAATGAGTAATGCATTGATTGCCTAATCTGTTTGTATCATTTCCATGTTCTCTTTGCTTTCAAGACTCTTCCTGAGTAAACTATGCTAGAAGCCCTGTAAAGAGTTACACAATGTAATGTCACACAAGCTGAAGTAAAGCCAAAGAAGTCTCTGAGAAAAATGAACAATTAAATCTCATTGCATCAGAAAGAAATCTGTCTGAATCTGTAACCTCTCTTTTTTCACCATCTTTTTGATTTCTTTAAAAGTATATGAACGGGAGTTATTAGTCCACAGTACTACACAGAACTGAACTGAGACCTTAACTATTTGGTCCTTTGCGATCAGAATTACCTACAAGAAGTGACATAACTATAATAAAACCTAGTAATGTTCAGAGCTTTGGGTTCAATCCAGGTTAAAATTAGGACATATATTTCAAGGATTTTGGTCTGGTAGGAATGAGATAAATAACCATCAGCTCTACAAGTCAGAAAGGAAGGAAGGACAGAAGGAAGGATGGAAGGAGTGGGGAGAAGGAAAGGGAATACAAGGAAGCCTGTAGTTCCCTGCACTGAGCTGTAAGCAATTCAGTATTCAAGACATCCCGGGCAGGGAAAGAACAACTAAAAAAGAAGCACTCTATTCCAATGTTTATATCTTATCATGGAAAAAAAAATAAAAAATTATAAAGCATGCTAGGGATATTCCGGGCAAATAACACCCCAGTTCCCCATCACAGAAGCTGATCAGAATTACAGTGGGAACTTACTTCAGTAATGGGACAGTGTCCTCCACTGTATCAGTGACCAATAGCCTAACTTAAAAGTACACAATCTTCACAGCAACATTCTCTAATGTTCCACAACCTAGCTAAATCACTATCTTCAAAGTCAGCCCTGAAGATTGTTATAACTTTCTTATTGTTAACAAATGCACTTCCTTGGGATCTTACATACACCAATGGTGAGGATGCAACCAAGCAAAGAAGTTTTGGTACGATTAAAAATGCAAAAAGTGTTAGATATTAGGATTGAGTTAAAACCTAAATTTTTTCTACTTGGTATCCACAATTTGGACAGAAATCAGGAAGGAAGATTAGGAAGACTTATATGGTAACATCAGCCAGAATGGTATATGCTAGACATTGGAAAAGCAACACGATCCCAACAGAAGATGAATGGTGGGATAAATTATTAGAAGTGGCAGAAATGGATAGGTTAACATATATGTTAGATAATAAATCTGATGACCGATGCTTGAGGACATGGCAGCCATTACAAGACTATCTTAAAACAGATCTTAGAACATTAAAGTAGCAGTGGAGTAATTGGAAATGATAACAAAAGTATAAAATCCTGTGAACCAAAAAGTGTGATAGTATGATATAATCCACAAAAATGAAGGGTGGTTTTTTTTTAAATTTTGAGTGGAGAAATTTATAGTGCCATATGTGATAACTACCTAAATAGAAGACATAACAGAATATTTTGAAGGTTAAAATTTGATATATTATCTATGTTATGTTATGTCTTTTATGTATAGGCTTCGCTCATCTTATAGAGGAGGAGGTTGAAATGATAATAATAAGAAAAAAACACATCCACCCTGTGGGGGGGAGTCTTCTTTTAAGTATTTCTTTAGATAGCTATGTGAACGTTTTCTTTTTCTTGTTTTGTTTGAAGAAATGAAGAGGTGATATGATGTGATAAGATGTATGTATAAACTCTTCTTTTATAAAAATGAATACAAAAAAAACAAAAACAAAAAACAAATGCATTTCCTGACATGCACAGAAGTTTGAAGAGGAACATGACAATGACACCACAACCTCAACCAACTTCAACACAGAAGCCTCCAATAAATTCTCTTTCTCTCTCATTCTCTCCCCTTCCGTCTCTTTTAAGCTCACAATGAGTGGTGTGCTTGAAATCTTTAACACTAGCCTATTGAAAATTGTTTAGAGCCTTATTAACAGACTGCCATGGGCTACTCATGTCTGCTTGTCAGCAAAACCACATCAGAATACTTCACCTGTGTGTATGACGGTAGTGTAGTAATGAGACACATTCCCCACCCCACACACATACTAAAATTTCTTCACAGAGAATGACCCCTCTACAGCAGTTCCTCCGCATGGAGAAGATGAAAGAAGAGAAAGTCTTTTGGTGAAGATACTTGTTACGGCCCAAGCTCTGCAGGACCACTGTCCACTTCATCAGATTCACAAAGTGTTATTCAGAGTTTCTGCAGTCCCACAGCTGAGGGTGGCAATTACCAGAAGAAAATGAAATACAAGAAGTACACCGAATAACAGCCATCTTATTAATATTTGTCAATGGCAAAACAATTGTTGCTGACAACATAAACATCTTGATATTTGGTAATTTCTTTCATTCTACAATGGCCACTTTGAGGTCAGTGATAAGAGTGATTGTAGGAAGCCGGTGTTCTCCCAGAGGCTTTTTAATATTTAAGATTGCCTTCTCTGATGTTAGATTTGTGTCCATTTAGTTATTTATGCAGAACAGGGGTGGACAACTACCCAAGATTCAGGGGCTGTGCAGCCCTTTCACTGAACCTCAGGGGGCTGTACTCCTCCAGTTCAATTATTCAAAATAACCCTTGCCCCTTCTAGGACAGATTGGGGAAATAGTGCCAAATCCCTTTGGGTAGTTTTTAAGTCGGGAAACACCTTTTTAAAAGCTGCTCTTGGACTTAAAACAATTGTGAAGTAGCAAAAGTATGGTGAATTTCCCCTCACATTGCTTAGAGGGAACAAGGAGGATTCTAAGTAAATATATAATAAAAGCAATGGAGAAAGAGAGCCCTTGGAGATCAAAACATTGTTCTGGGGCTGTATATAGCCTCTGGACCACACTTCTCATCCTTAGTATAGAAACTGGCCTGATTGCCTATACAGAATGTGAAAGAGTATTGTGAAGATTACAGAGTATTGTGTATTGTGAAGATTATCAAGCAGGTAAAGAAAGACAAAGTGAATTAATTCCTCATGTTGTGGAAGACACCATTGTCTGTTAAGAGGGTGCTACTGTAGATAAATCTGACATCTAGTAGGATCTACCTCTGTGCTACTCCTGATCCCAAGACAAGTAGTGTAACTATCTGGAACTTTTCATGAATTTTTTGGAAGTGGACTGTAGTCAGTGAAAGCTTATGCCATTAAAACTTTTTTTTTACTAGTCTTTAAAGTATCACAACTCTCTTTGAGGTTTTTGCAGCACAGCTACCCCTCTAGAATTTGTTAACAGGGTGGCTGCAAGAGACAGATGTTTAATTTTCATTTCAAGTTTAATATTCAAACTGGTCAAAACAATCAATTTCAAGAGAGGATGAATGTACTGACTGAAGAAACTGGAAAACAAAACAAAACAATCTCAAGGAACAGAATATTATGTTGCGTTTCCAACACAGTTCCATATCAAAATACTTTCCAAACAGTTTAGAAATGACATATGAAGAGGCAAACACACAGAGTATGACACTATCCATCCTGAAGCTTATTACTGGATGGAATGTTGCCATCAAGATAAAGAAATCCTTTAATACGTTTTCTGGAATTCTTCCCAAATTAAGGTCATATTTTCATATTTTTCAATAATCAAAGACCCCCATTTATAACAGTAAATAAAAATTAAGTGCTTTTTCCATACTTTGAAGAGGACTACCTCACTAACTTGCAGACAGACTGACGCTAACTTCTTCGTAAGAAAAGATGACAGCCCATCCAAAAATGTGCAGTACTGCAGGTTTAATCACACTGAGATGTGCAAGACTGTTCTAAAAGGCCACTAATAGTGCCAACAGAGCATGCTTTGCTTGCAAATGGTCCCACACCAATCTTCTGACTTCTCTAAAAGGGCCAGAAAAGACACTTGGCAAGTATAATGCTGTCAGTCAATAAAGACAATACAGAGTTATAGGGAACTAATGGTCCAACACAGCATACGGCTGCTTTTTTAGTGAGGGTCTGCAGTGTTTATTTTTAAAATATTTACATCCCATGCTACATGCGATCTCATGGAGGTGTATAGGTGTTATAAATCAATTCAACACAAAATGAAACAACGGGTATAATTTTAACAGACTAAAAGCATACTAAACCAAGCAGTTTAAAACCAGTTAAAACAGGTTAACATCTAATTATCAGACTGCTACTAGCTATTGGAGTCTGCTTGTGAGCAAAATAATAAGAATGGCAATTTAATATTATACAGAACAGAACGGCTTTGTGAAAAAAGCTCAGATTCTTCAAATGTCACTCTCTGGGTGGAATAAAATGTTGCTGCTTGTGTCAGGAATTGTTATGGAATAGTCCAAGCCAACAGAAATGTTGTCTGCCTATTTTTCAAAAAAATAAATGAGAATTCCAGCTAAAAATATTGTAGCAACATTCACCCTGTCCAGAGGCACCCAATGTTTCTTGCCCAGGTTCTTTTTGTTATCCTGCACAACATAAAAACAATCCTGAAAGGAAGTTACACATAGAATTAACAAACTAGAATACAAGTAAGAATACAATAAGATCGTGCTCCAATTTTTTAAAAAAAACAAAACCTCACTGAACAGAATTCTTAGTCTATTATCAACACAATTGTGAAACGGTAAAATGACCTAACAGAGATGTTCACTATATAATAAAAGTGGCATAGCAAGTTATATAGTATATAAAAGAGATGTGGGTGGGTGTGTGTATGTATGAGAGAGAGACAGAGAGAGAGAAAGCACAAGCAAGCAGATTAGGGAGCAACAAATATAGGCAACTGTACCTAGCTGGAATTTGATCAGAAGTTGGCTTCCACTTAGGAAATAAATGTCACTATACACAGACTGCTGATGAAGATTTTGTAGAAATGGGTTCAATTTCAGGCTACCTGTCAAGCAGCCACCAATCAATTTGAGTTTCAAATTGGAATTCCAGATCTAATAGCTATTTAGCAAGAACTAAATTAACCATGATATTTCTTTCGTAAGGACATTTTCAGATTGTGCTTCATAATTATTCTCAATAATCCTATTGAGGTCATTTTACACTAGATCCACCTAACAGTTCTAGCACTGGATCTCTTTTAAATCCATTGTTGCTTGTGTTCTTCAGTTTGGTTTTGTATGTTTCATTTTCATTCTCAGATACTACATACACAAAAGTATCTGCGATATCATTTACAAACATTCAAAAAGATTCTTTGTATGTTTGGAAAGAAGACAAGAACACTCTAATGTACAACAATCTCATTTTTATGACATTTTATGATTTTGATTTCTCTGTGGTGAAGAAACCAAAGAGCCAACATACAAGAGAAAGCATCTTGTAGCTATAATTTTATTTGCTGAATTAAGACCACCACACACACACATACACACACAATGTCTATATGAGAACTAACTTGTTCATCCCTCATGGCATATGGTTCCATTTTAGAGCAGAAAAAAAGACAAGTCTATCTAAGCAATTATTCCAACCTCAATAAATTATTACAGTGGTTCCAAAAACCTTGGCCTAAAGCTAATTCCTAATCTCAACCAAAGTAGACCAACACTTAATCAATGGGATTTACATGAATCTTGACTTATCATTCAGGAACTGATTGAAGTGGTCTAGTTGGTACAAGATGGTGGACTTAGGCTCTTGGCACATATTCTCACAAAAGCACAACTATAATGAAAGTTTCTTATTACCTACAGATGGCAAAGCTCATCTTGCCATTAACCACAGTATGCATTTGCTCCATACCTACATCTGAGGAGTTCTTCTACACTGTGTGCAAGGTTCTCTGGAAATTACTTGTGCCACTATTGCTTTCCCACAATTGTGCCAAATGATTGATGTTTATTGATTGTTCTGATGAATTTAACATTTTTCATTACGAAGACTTCCATAGAGCCATGCCATAATTTGCATTTGTTTTAACTATTAGCTGCTCTAAGTGCTATTTTTCAATGGAAAGTGGGATGAATAAACAATCTTTAAAGTCCACGGCTGTCACAATGGCAGGGCTTGGCTTCCGTGGTTCATTGTTTTGAAGAAAGGGCAGGCAAGGTTGCCAATATTATCACTCCTAATGCTCGGGCAGTGGTGGTGGGAGAAAAGCTGAGTGGTAGAGGAGGTGGGTTCTCCTATCTCCTATCTCAGGCAACATAGGCTCTTGCACCAGCCCTGACATACGGTAAAACAATTTTATCCATTTAGGGAACAATTACTCTTTAGCCAGTAAACTCATACTTCACCAGACCTGCAAACATTCTGCCTAGCAAGTAGTTCTCCACAAAGAAAGAACATAAACAGAGCACACTAGGAAAGTCTACCCACATCTATTACTACTTCTTCCCCTGCACACTGTTTCTATGAAAAGCTAATATAAGGATATCCACACTCCAACTGAAGATCAAAATGGATCTGACATGCAATTATATTAATATTGATCTCCTCACTTTCCTCTGTCTTAAAGTAATTGGGGGAGGGTACTAAAAATTCATAAGCAGCAGATGTTCTTGGGGAAAGACAGTGCCATAATTTTCCTGTTGTTTCTTTAAATGGGCATGGAAATTGTACAGCATTCCAGTTTTCCTTGGACTTCAGCTCCTATCATTCCTCACCATGGCTATGCCAGCTCCTAGGATTCCTGGGAGTTGCATTTCAATATTACACGGAAGGTGGTACAATTCCCATTCCTGCTCCAAACCATTCAGCTCTGAGACAGCTATTACAGTGGGCCTGAGTATATGCACGCCGGGGCTCTGCAGATTTAATCAACTGCAGATTCAAAATATACAGATATTTAAAAAATGCAAGAGATCTAAAAACGCAACCATTCTTACACAGGGAGGGAGAAGAAAGAAACCCAAATCTTCTTCACCCTCTGACTATTCCATTCACCTCCACAGCCTTGCCAAGCTGAAGTGCAAAGCTCACCATGCACACTCAGTGCAAGCAGGCAGCAGCATAGGCAGCTGTAAGTCCCAGCTGGCAGGCATGCGTTCTCCTCCAGCTCCATGAATGAATGAGCAGGAGTGGTGCTGCTGCCACCGCAAATCACCAAGTCCCTACAGGAGCTGGTTGAAGTTGGAAGCAGGTAGCTGGCAGGTGCTCCAGGGGCAGAGCAGAATGTGCGCCTGGCAGCATGTCTGGCAGTTAGGCCTTGCCACTGTCTCTGCTGCTGCCCTATGCCATTTTTAGTAGGGACTTGAGCATTCATGTTTTTTGATAGCTGTGCTGGGTCGTGGAACCACTGTACCTCTGTTGAAAAGAGAGATTGAGAGAGAGAGACAGAGAGAAACCACTGGATTCTGCCCCTACCCCAGCAGAGCTAATAGCAGCTGGTGGAGGGCATATGTGACTTAAGTGAAAAGGTAGACAAAGGTTACCTTCTCCTCTAGAGCAACTGTCCTAATGAAAACCAGATCCAGCAACAATGAAACAAAAAGAAATTTGGCTCTGCGAACAGATCTAAGAGCTTGACCCAAATATAGAGATAGATAGATAGATAGATGGATGGATGGATGGATGGACGGACGGACGGACGGACGGACGGACGGACGGACGGACGGACGGACGGACGGCACAGACAGACAGACAGACAGACAGACAGATCTGCAAAAAGGGAGGGGCAGAGGACTCCCTTCGGGTTCTCATCAAACTTCTGATCCTGGCTGCTCTTTGGAGGTCCCAGGCTTTGGGTCCCATACCAGAAGAAAAGCAGGATATGAAATGAACAAACAAATAAATAAGCTTCAGCACCACAATTCCTTGTTTTGGTTTGGTTCTCCTAGAAACAGCTTACCACACAGCTGAATTGTGACTATTCTTCTTAATTAAACAATTAAAATCCAATCAATCCAAGTCTGCCATACAATCATTTTAAAACACATCGATGCAAAAGAGGCAGCAGGCACTAGAATATATTTTATTCCTCACCACCACCATAGACTTGCTTAAACAAGTGGACTTTACAGAGCTGTCAGTAATTCAGGATGCTCTGTCCAGAACCTTAGGGTTTACTGTAAAGAAAACTCTTTAGCTGCTCACCACTGATCTTAGCTCCTACAACAAAGAGCAGAATCTACAGTGATAATTCCTCAGTTGTGTACATCAGTGTTTAAAATAAGCAGCAAAGGTGTGGTGCACTGGGTATCTACCAAAAAATGGCATGGGAACAACAGCTTTCTTTATTTCTTTCTTTCCTGAAGAGCAAGGATGTATTCTTTAAATAATCAGGGGAGGACAAGCCTCTAAGGCCACTTAACATGACTAAGTATGAGTCATGGGTGGCCTAATGAGATTCAAGAATCTACATCACAGGTAAATTTTGTTTGCAAAGAAAACAAATCTTTTCTTGCAGCTAGTCCAAGATTATGCAACCATGGGGATCAAGAGAAGCCCAAGCTTCATTCCAACTCAAAGGAACAACCTTTCTTACTGTTGTGCCCTTAAGAGCAAGGAGCTGTTCTCCACCGCTCAATCTCCACCTCCACGTAAGACAAAACAAAAACAGAAAGGCACTCTTTACTACATGGAAAATCTCTTTATGGAGAAGAGGATGCGAACAAACCACACCCAAACACCTTCATCATACTAGCACACAAACGCATTACATAGCACAACCTGTACCCAGAGGACCATGTACAATCTCACTAAAGCTTTTTAGACCAATAGTATCACAGATCACACTAAGCACTGAGCTCAATAAGCAATCTCTGTTTCCTAACTGACCTCTATTTGAAGCGATCAGAAAATTGTTCCTGGCACATGCTAGAATCTTAAATCTCTTTTGGATTCCTCTCTCTACATGCTGAAGAAAGGAATTATTTTCCATCCTCCCACTCTTACCCAGAAGCAATGTCTGCTTGTCACTTAGATACCTTCTCATAAAGAATATAAGTAGTAACAAGTTAATTTAAACAATTTATTGCCAAGAGTAGAAGCAGAACATTTTATCCGTCTGCCAGGCTGATTAACAACCATAAACAAGCCTGTGCCCTTTGGGCTTAACATGATCACACCTTATAGTCATCTTTATTTTTATTTAATTCTTTTTTCACAAAAAAGTTGCCTTCAAAACTCACTTTATTAAATGAACGTCTCATTAAAATTTATTTCTATTTACCAGACCTAGATATATAACCATTTGGGAGAATGTGATTATATTGTTTCCCATGTACCAAAAGTAAAATGCTTTTACATAAAAGTCTGTAATGCAACAGGAATTGGAATGTGATCACTATTTACGTAATTTTCATAATCTGTGCTTCCGATCTTTCTTACCATTCAGGTGCAGTGACATTCTTACGGAGAGGGGGCAATAAGGCTGATAAGGCTTAAGGCACTTTTAGTCTATCACAAAGCAGGGGGAAATCTACACAAGGGGAAAATCTTGGAAAGGTTTAACAAGTTTTACTTAGTCTAAGATTTTCTGGACTGAAGCCACAATGTCAGATGCGTTTTAATAAAGGCTAACTTATGTTAAGGTTGTGTTCTGTTTACAACAGTGCGCAGTCTAACCTAAAGCGCTTTTGTTGTTGTTGTTGTTGTTGTTATGTGCCTTCAAGTCATTTCTGATTTATGGTGACCCTAAGGGAACCTATAATGCAGTTTCCTGGGGCTGAGAGTATGTGACACACCCAAAGTCACCCAATGGGGTTCCACGGCCGAGCGGGGAATTGAACCCTGATCTCCAGGTCATACTCCAACACTCAAACCACTATACCATATAGGTTCTCTATTCAAAAGCAGGCCTCTGTTCAGTGAGGCTTACTCCCAAGTAAATACGCACAAACACACACACACCCAGGAAAGTCCTATCCAGAAGGATCTACTCTTATGTAGGCAAGTCTAAAACTGCACTATTGCACATTACTTGAAAAGAAACTAAAGTTTACTTTACAACTATTAGGTACAGTAAAACACATTATATAAATACGCCTTCTAGATTATCCAATTTTAGATGGCAATTCAGCTTTCTCGATTAGTTAAAATAGCCACATGAACTGTAAACAACTCCAGCTGAAGTAAGCAAAATAAATGTTATCTTTTACAGCTGTGAAACCTCATTCTTCAAATGGAGCTTCCAATGATGACAGAAAATGGTAGTGCAAATGATTAAAACATTCTCAATAGTCATGAGCCAGAACAGAATCCAACTGTCAAAGTATAAGCAATGTCTTGAATTCATTAGAAGAGGCCAGTCTGCAGAGATACACCAACATGGTTTCTTCTAATCCTGGCTCCTTTCCTTTGTTTTACATTCCTCAGCAAGAATGTACACTGTCACTTTCAAAATATACTTTTAAGGACTTTTGCATATGTTTTGCTACAAGGACTTTGGTCTGAACAGCCAGTATCAACTTCCTTTTCTTATTATTTTCACTTTATTGGGATTTATTTCCACAAATTTCACCAGTCCATTCAAACTCATACAGTGCGCTAAAAAGGAAAGAAAAAGGCGCTGACTTCAACTGATCTTTGTGTGCGTGTGCAGTATATGCACAACAGACTGATCCAAGGAATTTAAAAATTAATACAAGAAGTTAAGCACTAAGGAGAGGCAAGGGAGATAAGGGCCTTTAAGACACAGCACAAAACAAGGAAACTTTTTAAAATGCAGCTCAGTTCAGAATGCATTGATTTATATTTCAAAACACCTCTATATTAGTGGTAACAGAAACAACTTAGTAAAATATTTAGCATTTATAGAGTGCTTTTTTAAAGCACTTCAAGTGCATTATCTCAGCAACGCTTACAAACAACTTGGAAGGCACGTCAGGATTGGAATCCCCATTTTGCAAGAGGATGGGGCGGCGGGGAGGAGGAGAGGCAGCCTAAGGCTGAGAGACAGTGGCTTGCCTAAGGCCATGGATGAGCTAATGCCAGAAACATAGTCAGATCTGAAGAATTTCTGGCTCCCAGCTCAAACTTTTTGGCTGTTGGTGTAAATGTTCTAAACAACATACATTCATTCCAGTAACTGTTGTTATGTGGTTCCAATCTTATCATAGGGGTTTCTTGGGATGATTTATCCAGAGGAGATTTGCTACTGCTGAGGCTGAGGAAATGAGACCAGCAGTTTCGCTAGATGAGTGGGATTTTGAATCCTGGTCTCCCAGAGTCCTAGTCAAAACACTCAGACCCCTGCACCATACTCTCTTTCTGTCTCTCTTCAGGAATACAGCAAGGTAACAAGGTAGGCACTATTCTGTCTATGCACACTTCTTACTAGAGCATAGTTTCTAGGGTCTCCGCTCCCAGATTCACCCAGCCAGTATGGCCACACCCACCACAAAATTTTCCCTGGCCATTTTAAGCTCTGCAGAATTAGAGAGTGTGTGAAGGAAAGTCGGTAACATGGAACTGGAAAAAGACAAAAGCGTAACTATCTGGAGCCATGCTATGTCTTTGGAGCAATGCAATCTATAGGCCCTGCCATTAGCACAGGGATTCTGGTTAACAGGAACAGTTAAAATGGTTGCAGGCCTCAGAAAGCACAGACTTGGGTTGGCAGGATTCTGTGGATGGGAGGACTCCTAGTACTTCCCAGAAAAAGATCAGACATTTGGTAGTTGTAGGTGGCTCCCTACAGAGACTATGCAAGACACTTATGAGGCTCTCAGTAGGAAGTGCAAGAACCCTGGGGACATTTTCATCAATCCTTCCTGTTCATAGTCACAGTCCAAGAAGGAAGAGAAGAATGCTGCAAATGAACAACTGGTTGCACAGATAGTATTGTTGGAAAGACTTGGCTTCTTGGACCATGACCTGCAATACCATACACAAGAACATCTGGGAAGATCTCAGTTGCATTTAATAATAATAGATATGAATTTATTTTGTAAGAATCTTAAGTCTTTAAACTGAATTCCATAGGGGAGGAATACAATACTCTAGAGGACAGGGGGACATTAAGCACAAGGACAACCATGTCAATGATATGGGTGAAATAGTGATGGTGGTATGGGAATACACTGATGAATAGGAAAAAAACAACAAGAAAGCAGCTGAATAGCAGGAGTGGACAATTAATGGTCTGAAGGTTGGATGCAATCCTTCAGTCCCTCCTGACTCCCTGAACTACCCTTCTCTTGGCCCAAAAAGAAGAATATATTTCATCTCCTAGAAGCTTGCAGGAGTGTGATTCACCTCTCAAATAGGTATCGGGCCCCCTCAGTTTTGATTTTTTTTTTCTTTTTTGACAATGCATGAAGCCCTCAAATGGTCTCAGGGCAGAAAGCTGGCTGCCAGATCTGATGCAGTTGCATCAGAATAAACAAGGTTCAAATATGGTGGACTGCCCTCGAGCTTTTCAAAAAGAAGTCTGATGTCCACCTCTCAAGGACGCTTTACCTGTGGATTCTTGCACTGGCCAGGGGTTGTACTACGTGGCCCTTTCAATCTCTTCCAACTTTACGATTCTGTGGCTTTGATGAGTAGCAGATGATCCATATCCTCTCTTTATAGGAGACTAAACCCTGAACTGGCCCTTTGGTGGCTACATTCACTGTATGAAATTCCTTACCTGACGGAACATGAGAAAACAGCTCACACTACCCACAGGCTGACATGTCTGTGTTAAGCAAGGACAACTCCTGAGGGGGAACGGTACAGTTCCAGCTGTCAGGATAATAATTATATAACTCATGGGACAATATACCCACACCCTTATTCCTCTGAAGGGGATTCACTGAAAGAAAGTCAGGTTTTCCCCTCCCATTGTATTTCTCAGTCTGTATATGGAGGATGAGGAACTGGAAAATAATGCATTTCTAGGAAGGTAAATGATAATTTTTGCCTGTGCAGAATGAAGCAGCAAGACAGGCTAGAACTGTGCTTAACAAATTCACTGGTAAAAAAATAATACACTACAAAAACATTAAATCTAGACCCTGAACTTTTAAGTAGTTTTTATATGTGATACAATCTGTTCTCTAAAGCAAAGTATGTTTCTCTGCCTCTCCCAGATGCTAGGAAAGGAAAAAAGGAAAAAAAAATATTAGGAGGGCAACTGGAAGAGACTGAAAGAGGGTATTTTGTTTTTCCTTTACTCCTGTGGAGTCAGCATAGCTGGAATACCATTAAGAAGTTTGTAAAAGAAAGAGTTAATGGCTTGGCAATCTGAAACAAGTCAGGCTGGCAAATCTGGAGTGGTAATAATACATAATGTACTTAGCAAGGGAGCCAGATCTTCAGGCAAAGATTTGAACACCTGTACAAAAGAAGAAGGAAACATCTTTTACCCTACATTAAAGAGGAAATTCCCTATGTAGGAGGGGCAAGGCAGCTGCAAACCATTCTTATTTATTTCCTGAAATGAAGAGACTCTTTTAGCCCCCCCTTCCTGTAAGAGATTAAGGAGTCCTATTTGGAAATCCCAGCACGAGATATTGTGAGTTGATGTACACTATGGTGACAGTGCAAAGTGGCACTGGAGCTCCAAATCTAATGCTGTACTCTTGTGCTGTGAATACAATCCAAAATAACAGCAATAACAAAAGAATCTTTAAATTTTGTACATAAGATATCAAACACAGAGTTTTGCTGCCTCTGGAGCAACAGTTCTTTTGAACAGTTTGCAAAAAAGACAATTATTAATATGAGAATCATTGTTATTGATGTTATTTAAAATATATATTATTATTATTTTTATTATTTTTATAGAAAATTAAGAGAAAAATGGAAGAGGGTTGCCATGATACTGGTGAGGCAGAGAAGGCAAAGAAGCATGACCTGTGGCAACTTTCTTTGGCTGCATGCAGCTTATGCATGTTTAGTTTAACATTTAACTTACATGCAAGAGATATCATACAGAAAACTGGATTAGACTAGGAGGAAGGATCTGTGAAAATTTGAGGAAGCAACATCAAACATTTAAGACATACAGAATGATACCCTATTAGTAACAGAAAACAGCAAAAACCTGGAATGACTACTGAAGAAGATCAAGAGAGAAACTGCAAAACAGGACTACCACTGAACATTAAGAAAACGAAAATAATAACCACAGATGATTTACATAATTTTAAAACAGGTGTTGAAGACGCCAAAATAGTCAAAGATTTGCTGTACCTTTGCTCAGTCAATAATCAGAATGGAGACTGCAATCAGGAAATCAGGACTTGGAAGGGTTGGTAAGAAGGAATAATATCCTCAACTATGAAGGTATATAATTGAACACCAAAATCAGGATAATTCATGCTATAGTACTTCCAACTTCAACGTATGATTGTGAAAACTTGACAATGAAGAAAAATGACAGGAAGTGAACCAACTCGCTTAAAATCATAGAATCACAGAGTTAGAAGAGACCCAGGGGTCATCAAGTCCAACCCCCTGCTATGCAGGAACACCCATCAAAGGATTCCCAACAGATGGCCATCCAGCCTCTGCTTAATAGGTAGAAAATGTAGTGCTGGAGGAAAGTTCTAAGGATACCACAAACTGCCAAAATGACCAAAAAATAAGTCCTAGAGCAAGTCATGTCTGAACTCTCCCTAGAAGCCAAAATTACTGAACTGAGGCTATCATATCTTGGATATATCATGAAATGATGATCTCACGGTCTTTAGAAAATCCGTTAATACTGGCTAAAAGTGGAAAGCAGTAAGGAAAAGAGGAAGACTGCATTACCAGTGGAATAACTCAATCAAGGAAGGCACAACCCTGAGTCTGCAGGATCTGAGTAAGGCTGTTGATAACATGATGTCTTTGAGGTCTCTCATTTCTTGGGTTGCCACAAGGAGAAGCTGACTTGATGGCAATTAACAACAACAAAAGCTTATAAATGACACATGAAACAACCATTCGAATGATGCTACGTTAAGCTTCCAGGCTTGATCACTGTAATGTGCCATGAAATTTGGAAGCTGAAGCTGAGGCCAAATAAGACAGCTTACGCTTCAGGATGAGCTGCTAGGATCATGTAACACCAGACTCTGTAAGAATTATGTTATCATACTATTATTTTCTCTAGGACAATTGATGACTCCACAGTCTCATCTTGTCTGGGTACTTTGGCAAGAAAGGTTGACACACAGTTCATAGGCAGAAAGAAGCAGACTAAGATGCATAGGAACACAGATACTGACATAGGCTGTTCAATGGCAATGGTGTATCTAAAACCTGAGATTAAATACTACATCCAAAAACTAAGACAAGTGTGGATTACAAAGTAAGGAAAAACAAAATAGTATCAGAGTGGCACAATATGATGAAGAAAGAATGAGTTACATTCTTGTAGAAAAGCATTGGTAGAATAGGTCACAACAAAACCAGCTCCAAGTTCCTGTCAACAAAAGTTTCTTGCAATCACAGAGACCCTAACATTCTATGATAGCTGAATATTTCTTTCACATAACAGATTCATCCACTACACAGTCCTTATGAATTCTTTAATGAATGTTCCAGGTGAAACAGATGTGAGCAGAAAAGGCTGCTGTACCAGGAGAAAAAAAGAGAGAGAGAGAGAGAGAGAGAAGAAAGAAAAGGGTCCTTTCAATGAAGATACCTTTCCTTTGACAGTTACCTCTGCTGAGAGTACGAGGTGGGTGGATCTCTCTCCTTTGGAAGCATGCAGGAAAAACAGGGGGCAGATAAATGGTTTAAACACCATTGGGCTTCTCTGGCCTGCTGGGAAAGCCAATGAGAGGAAGCCTGAAATTTCTTAAATTAGCATTGCTGGACTGATTCCCACATGATCAGCACAGCTCATAAACAAAGCCCTGTGTGGAATGGTGTAGGGAGCTGGGTAAGTTTAGGACGAAGAAGAGAAAACTGAGAGGCAATATGACAGCCACTTTTAAATATCTCCACTATCCTCCATTGCTTAATGAGACTGCTGGCTGTTAAGGGGTGTGTGTGTGTGTGTATGTGTGTGTGTGTGTAAAATAGTGCCACAGCTGTAAATAGTGCCACACTTGTAAATATTAATATAAAATGGTTACAAATGCATAAGTCTAGCTTATGCATTTGTAATAAACTGGATTTACTAGTCTTTCATTCTACAAATTTTGTAGAAATCATCCCCTTGCATGGATGGCTTTCTTTGATTTGTGTTTTGTTTGTGTGTGTGTGTTTGTTTTTTGGTTCCATGTGAACTGGATACACTGTAGAATTAGAGTTCATTCTGTAGAACTAGAGAGGAGGTTATGAAAAAAGCTGGGAAGAGAATACGCACAAGGGTGGAATAAGCATCCAAAACCTCTTAACAGTAATGAACTTTCCAGAAGTCTCCAAAAGTAAGAAACCTGGAGCTCCTTCACAATATAAGTTTTTCTGGAATGTATTCAAGATTATACCTTTGTTATTTATTAACTGCAGTCCTACACCACCCAGTAGCTAAAGCATTTATGATTTCAGTGCCTTAAAAGATGTGTCAATGAAACAAATTTCAGCAAACAGGTATTGTATACTTGTGAAGGAGTAAGTATTGGCTGTAGTTCCCTGTTGAGCACATGTTTGAAGGCAAATTTAAGTTCACTGCTACTTAATATATGAAACTGCAAAGAGACTTGTAGTAGTTTGAAGACAAAACAAGTTTTATTTGGCACAAGCTTTTGTGGACGGCATCCCATTTCAACAGATGCATACTGCAATCGGCATCACACACGCACAATCCATACTGTGGATTACAGATTTATATTTTCTTGACTTAGTGTTTTTGTTTAAAAAAAACCTGTAGCATTGACAGAGTTGGGACAAAGTTGGGATAGTTCATAACGTATTTCCCTCACGGACAAAACTGAAATTTCCTCTGTTATGTCTGAAAAGACAATGGTGTGTTTATTTTTGCTTATCTAGATAACAATAGATGGCCATCTCCAAACAGGCTGGAGACAGAGGCTTGTTTCTACAAAGTCAATTAAGGCTTAATAAAAGGAATATGAAATGTTTCTGGGGAGCTAAGCTAGAGAGACAAGGTTTATTTTTACCAAATCAGCTTGAAGGTTTTGGGGGCCCCGTTCAAACCATCAGACTTCACGCTACACTGCTTGCCAGTGCTTAGAGCTATTTCAACTAGGTGTACATGCACATGCCAGATAAAACAGAAGAAAGTATTAATTGGAAAGATTGCAAACACATTCTTCTTCATAAATTATAACCTTCTTGTTTGCCAAGACTAGATTTAAAATAGAAACTCTCTCAGAGATTTTTATAAGGATCTGTTACATTGTTTGGTACAGCTATCTGAAACTGATCAAAACAAGTTTAAATCTATTTGCAATAATCTTTCAGAGATGTCTTATTCCATAAATAACATTCAAGTTTGGCTTGCGGGGGGGGGGAGTTTAAAAGGGTTTTGTTGACATTGGTTTTTGCACTTAACGGATGCAAATAGTTGAACGTGGTGCAAACTTTTTGCAAATAGATCATTTTACTTTTGTGATAAGAGCAAAGAACTGTGAAGAAAATTTAAAGGCATAAGTTACTGGCCCAGTCCATCAAGAATACTGTACAAATCAAAGGATAAGAGCCCCAAACAGTATTGAGAGATGAGATATCTGGTTAGGTTTTAGACAGACCATCCAAACAGCTGGAAAAGATGTTGATTCTCTTAGGGAAATTTATAATGCGTTTGACTCATGTTTTTGTGGAGCTGTGGATTATCCTGTGGGATAAGAAGGAAAGAAAGAAAGAAAGAAAGGACACATGCCAAGAAATTAAAAACACTATCTGGAAAGTGATACTAGTTTTTCTAGCTCCCCTCCCCCTTCAAAAAAACCAGAAAAGATTAAAACATTTGAAACACTAAAGCAGAGAAGTTAATTTTATTTAAACGTTTACTAAGATTATTTAGATACGGATGTTTTTTAGTATTAAATGGTGATGTCCTGTTAAAGGGTGGTACCCATCAAGACAGAGAGAGACTTATTCCTTTTTTTCCATACACATATATACACATAGAGCCTAAAATATGGTCACAAGGGCAAGCAGACACTCCCAAGCAGTTTTTCATCGGCCAAGGAAAGAAAGGAAATGGATAGGAACAAGAAAGTGCCAACAGTCAAGCAGATCTCCATCCACTGACATTGGATTGTACCACTGTAGATGCCCAATTTTTTTTTATTGTGAAATAGAAAATAGAGTCAATTGTGTATTTCTTTATTATTTCAATCACACTATCTCAAAACAAGTAATAAGTGGTAACTGCAATACAAATTTACAGAGATTATAAATTCTAGGCTATTAGATTTACAGTGCTCAACATTTTGTCTTTTGAACTTTGTTTTTTCCAACAGCATTTGAAAATTCTGGATCTTTATCACATGGGTTGTTCTTGTTAACATCTAGATGCATATTTTCTTGACAGACTTAAGACTCTTGTGTTGTTAAATCCTTCCACCATGAATTCAAATGTCAACTGGCCATTCACCATTCAATGTATTACTCACTTCCCCAGGATTTTTGCTCTTAAATTTAATTTCACATTATCACATTGCCTACCCTGCACTCTTTCTTGTGCTCAACTTCAGGTTATCAACATTCAAACTCTGCAATTTATTTTCTTGAGATATTTCTAGCATATAAAGTATTCTAGAGTGACTACAACATAAATCTGTGCAGTGTTTTCATTTCTGAACTCTTTCTCAATGGGAAAAAGCAAAGAAAAAAAAGCAATTTACCTTCTAGAGCTTACATGTACGCAATCACTTTACTGATCATTTTCCTGTTCCGTTCCAGCCACCTTAAACTCCACCTACACATATGTCAGGTTAGAGGTTCTGGCCCAGTGAGCATCATTTTACAATTACTACCAAAACTTCATCTACATTTATCATGGGAAAAATCCTTTGGGGGCTTTTTGAAATCTCTTTTAAAAAAACTATCCTGAATAATTTAGTGCTATCCATAAACCTAGTTATCAGAATTCACATATAGCACTCGGGTAATCCTATTTCTTACACCCCTCCTTTGTGAAAAGGGGCAATTTACGCCTAAGCTTTATCAGTCCTATTCTTTCCTGTTCTCCTTAAAGAATAAGTTTACCCAAGAGCCTTTATGAGAAACTTTGTCCAAAGCTTTTTGAGTGCTTAAGCTGACAATGTCTACTGGATCATTCTTGTCTGCACAGCTACCAATGCTCTTAGAGAGCTCTAGAAGATCAGTGAGAGAGGACTTATCTTTGCAGAAGCTATGTTTTTTTCTGAAAAAAAAAAAGGCTTTTGATAATATTTGTCCTTCTATCCACTTCTTCATTTTAATCTCTCATAAAGCTTACTAACAGTTTATCCCTAAAATTTAGCCTTGGATTCCACTTTAATAACTGATTTTACATTGGTCACTTGCTAGTCCACTGAAGTCAAAGCTGTCCTTGGGGACATGTCACATATTTTTGTTAAAATGCCAGAAATTTCATGTTTGCATTCTTTTAAGAATTCTCACATCAATATCATTTGGGCCCAGTGATTTGTTAATTATTAATCTGCCAATAAGGCCTACTACTTCTTCTTATAACCAATAGTTATGTTTTTTTAATTCACCCTTCCTGCAAATGTAAGTTTAGATATAATTATCTTCCCTATACTTTCACAATGAACACAAGCCCAAAACATTGGCCAGTTTCTCAACAAACTCTTCATGCTCTGAGTACATCTTGTATTCACTCATCCAATGACCTCTCAAGCTAATTTCTTGTTCTTGATTTAATATTTTTCTTGTTACTGTTAAAGTTTTCAGCAATCTGTTCCTCAAGGCTCCATATTCACCAGCTGAATGCTGATATTAAGAAAAGCACCAAGTCTCTAGTACAATGGCTGGCAGACACAAAAATAAGCTACTGTCTCATATAGAAGGAATGCCTTGTCCTAAAGAATGAGCAGATCATACTTAAAACTTTTGCTGGACTATTCTCCTAAACTAAAAAAATGCACATCACATAGAAATGGACTTGGATAATATAGTATTTTGTCACTGGATGCCTGTCTACAAAAGACATCCTCTGAATAATGTCTCTGAGTGTGCACAACTTCATTCAAATGCTTTGCAGCCCAGATTTAATCACTGGCTTCTCCAGTTAAATATATCTGGGTACCAAGTGTGGTTTGAGCACTGGACTATGACCCTGGAGACCAGGTTTCGAATCCCTGCTCAGCCACGGAAAATCACTGGGTGACCCTGGGTGCATCACATACTCTCTGTCCCAAAAAACCGCATGATAGGTTCATATTAAGACTGCTGTAAGTTGGAAACAACTTGAAGGCACACAACAACAATCAAGGGCAGGGAAAGAGCCTGACTGAGGCTTCAAAGAGTCCCTTCAGGCTGGAGTAGAGAAAACTGGATTAGTTGGATCAGTGGCCTTACTAAGACAGTGACACTGACATAAGCATTTGTATAAATATGAAGATAAAGAATCTTTGAGTCTATGAGAGTTTGCCGATAGTATGAATCACAAACTGATAATGAAATATAAATCACTGACACTTAATAATGATGAACAACCTTAGACATTCATTTGTTTTGATAGGCCAATAATCATCATAGTTTAAGCAGATAACAACTGAGAGGAGAACTCCAGGCCAAAGTCCAAAAATAAGCAGCCAACAAAGAAGCCTAAAGGGACTTCCCAATCAGTCCAAAGAATTTAAGCACCAAGCCCAGCATTTAGTTAATCATAAAACTGAGAGACCAAGTACAGACGAAGGCCAACATATTCATTATATTTACTGAGCCATGAAATTTTGACTCCATTTAGAAAAAGGTCAGATTTAGCTGGGAGTTTGAAAACTGACTTTAAAGACTGTCATATTTTGAGTAAACGTATACCGTGCACAGACTGTTATTTCCCTTCAAAAAGGTACATGTACAGAAAATGGAGCATCATGACAGTCAACAGAAAATCTGAAGTTTTCTTTCAGTTAAAGAAGAACATGCTTATGTCCAAAATTGTGTGGGGTGGGAGTGGACATCTATGCAGCCTGCTCCTAAAGAGATCTCTCTCTCTCTCTCTCTCTCTCTCTCTCTCTCTTTGGTGCAAGTCTGCATCCCTACTGTATAACTGATGGAGCAATATCACAGCTGTAGAGCTGCAACTTTGCTTCAGACAACCAGAACAACAATGACAAAATATAACATACACACACTATATCATATATCCACAAAGCAATACTATTAATGATATTTTTAAACAGGGAGTAATCTTGGCATCCAGTTAATAAGGTAATAACGCACAATACAGTATAACCAAAAATATTAAATATGGTGCTTGCAGTAAAGTCAGAGCTACTTTCTTTTTCTTTTTTTTTAAAAAGGCATGTAGGATAAAAGTGTTCAAACTGGAGTATACAGGCTGCATGGGGCCCCTGAATACCACTTTTTTGGCCCTAGAAACCCTTGTATCAGTCCCCCAAACTGCCACAAGTATTTGGGGGGGGGAGGTGTAATTTTGAGGTAATTTTTGGGCCCAAACCACACAGAAAGTCTCCCAAATGCTTGAAAACACATGAGAAAAGTTCCCCAATAAATGCCACTCCAATTCCTGTATTACTCCCAAATACCTCCATTTTCCTATGCAGTCCTTTTCAAAATGGCTTCAGCTGCCATTTTGAAAAGGAATGTAGAGGAAAATGAAGATATTTGGGCTTGATATGGAAGAGTGACCTGCAAAAGAACTTGGGGATAAAATTGGGCCCTGCATCCTTGTGGTTGTCTATGTCCACGTAGGACAATCTGTATAGGGCCTTACTGCACAGAAAGAGGAAGTTCAACATATACTCTGGCACCCCAATCCTGAAAAGACAAAGCCTCTTCTGTTGCACAGCTCCCACCGGAACCAATCAAGGGCTTTTTCCTCCTACAGTTTGCACCATCAGTATCACTCAGAGATACCATCTCAAATTTTTGATAGTCAAGATAACTGGGACTGCAAACAGAATGAGCTTGATTTGGTCTCCATGGCTTCTAATAAGATAAGGTGTCAGGACCTTTGACTTGGATATATTCTAATTCATATCTACTATATAAAAGTCAATGTTTTTCTGTGAGTTTGTCTGTGTCAGGCAGGCAAAGATCTCATATGACTGGCTGTGTGAGGCAAGAAGACCTCATATGATTGGCTGGCTGTGAAGATTCTATGGAATCCTGGGGTTGGCAGTTTAGGGAGGGGCTTTTAGAATTCTCAGCTGAGAGCTCTTGGGCCTCAGGCTGGTTGCTCTGGAGACAAAGCCTACCATCAATAAGGATGCCAGAAAACATCTGGGAGGCATATGTGAGAAAAATTAAAGTGACATACACAACATAGTTACAAGGTCTTCTTGCTTCACACAGTAGATTGTATGGGTTCCATATGTGAGGAATCTTAAAGTTGACATTCAAAACAAAAAATGCTTCCAGAAAAAAATAAAGCCATTACACAAATTCAACAGAAAGCAAAAAAAAAAAAAAAAAAAAATCAAAAGCCAGTACATCAACGTCACCAGATAACACAGACTGGACTGGGGACTATGGGGAAAAGTTACAGGTAGCTGTAATAGGTTCGCTGCTATGGAGACAATGCCTAGCAGCAAAGAGGAGGACAGTGTATTCCCTCAGGAACCCAACCTCTGTGTATTAACAACTTTGAATGCAGACTGGATTGGGGAATATGGAGAAAAGTTTCAGGTACTGGAAAAGGCTGGTTGCTACAGAGATGAGGCCTAGCAGCAAGGAGGAGGACAGTATATTCCCTCAGGTACCCAAACTATGTATGTAAATAACTCTGAATACAGATTACACTGGAAAGTACAGGGAAAAGTTATAGGTACTGCATTATACAGTTTGGTGAGTTCTTCAGAGGAAAATAAAATACCGAGCAATGCCGGGTAAAAACGCCAGTGTTAAATATGTACAACAATAGATAGAATACTATGTGAAATATTAGCATATTAGAAATATTCTAATTATGGGGGAAAGGATTCTTCAGTATGCATCTGCAAAGTCTTGTCATAAAAATCCAAGTCATAGTAGTAAGAATCTAACTGGCCATACTACCTTTAGAGGAAAGCTGAGCTCTTTGAACAAGAAGTTGAACTAGTATGGATAAAAAGCTAGTAATACTAAGCACAGATATGGACTGAATGGTTCATAATATCTACACCAGTCCCTGACACACACTGCATTACAGAAGCAAGTCATCAAAGCTGTTGTCAATGGCTATGGGACATGTCTGCAAGAACCTGTTAGCATATACTTAGTTTAAATTTAGAGGGTCTCCCCACTGGTTTCTTCACAAATACTACATATTCTTGACAAGGTTTAGAGAACACATTTGCCCTATTCAGATAACACACTGATCACCTGTTTCAGATCCTATTTATGACAACTTTATCCCCCAGAAAATTTCTATATAGAAACACTGCTGAGAGTATCCTTCTACAATGGTAGAAACCTAGAAACTGCATGCCCCAAAAGTAGTGCTAACAAGAAAAATCTCAACAGTCACTCCAGACCCACTGCAGGCATAATGCAATATACTACTGTGATATTTAGTTACACTTTGTGTACCATTCTACCCATAGAAAACATTTATTACTAGCGTATTTACCCGATGTTGCCCAGGATTTTATTTTCTCATAGGTAACACTTGTTAGAAATACCATAGGAATTACCTCACATTACCTTAGGAGTTAGATGCGGTTGACATACACAGATTTCAGATCCTGTTTCTCTAATTCCCCAAACTGTGTTGTTCAGTACCTGTAACCTTTCTCCATATTCCCCAATCCAATCTGTATTCAGAGTTGTTAACATACAGAGGTTGGATTCATGAGGGGACTTGCTGCTAGGACTCATCTCCATAGCAACCGGCCTATTCAGAGCTCTCTGGCTGAGAATTCTAAAGGCCCCTCCCTGTACTGTCAACTCCAGGATTCCACAGAATCTTCACAGCCAGCTAATCATATGAGGTCTTCTCACCTCACAGAGCCAATCGTATGAGGTCTTTGCCTATCTGATTCAGACAAACAGACAAACTCACAAACTTTAACTTGTATATAATAGATTTATTTGTTGGACATACATCTGTCTGAACAGGCCGAGAATCTTATACAAAGCATTACAATTTTATACATTCCATTCCCTAAAGATTCAGGAAAAGATCTACAATACTTAAGAAAGCAAGATTTAAGATTCATCTACAAAGGTCATTGAGTCCTGAAGCAGGATATCCAGCTTCCACAGCTTCTTCTCACTTAAAAACACTTTTTGAATAACTGAGTTTTCCCTGAGAGGAAAGCATGAAAAATAATCCTTTGTTCACCCTCCATCCATACGGCATTTCATAACTCAAATGAACACACAGATAGACAGGGCTTTTGTATTGTTTTTCATGACAGATACTAGTAGAAGTGAACTATGATACAATAACCTACTCCACACAACATACATCTGCAGAGAATATATATGGTGCATACTTGTAAGCAGTTTATTTTCTGCTGGGTGATTTTCAGTAACATTTTAAGAATCCAAATTCAGCTTTTCTAAGAGTAAAGATCAAGCCAACTCAAACAAACAGGGTCAACAGGCATTACATCAAGGTCATTCTGGTTGATTATAGCAGTTTCATAGATCATCCTGGTTCTCCTATGGGAACAAGGCACAAATGTGCTGAAATAGTCAACCACAATAATCCAAAGTGTCACAATGCCTCCATGGGACATGTTGATGTTTGTATTTTTTGCATGACATGAATTTTCATATAAAGCCAGAATGAATTTCCCCATAGCGGTAACATTAGAATGCCACTTAATTGATCTACCCTTTACTCTGTTTGGTTTTTATTTTTGGAATCCAACGAATAATATCCAAAGGACACAAATATAATACCATGGGACAGTAATTTAGAAATTTGAGGTTGTAAGGGCCAAAATGATGCAATATCCCAACATGAGAGTCTTTTAAAAATATTTTAAAGATAGTTGTAGAAACTAATATTTCACAACAAATTTTCAAGGGCAGGCCACTCAAACCTATTACTCTTAGAATAAAAGTTGCACAATTAGAGGGCAAAGGAACAACACTTTTTGAAAGCAACCATTGTCCTTTTCCCAGGAATAAAGGCTTACTCTCAGACACAGACTGAATTAACTTCAATTAAAAATAAATCTGAATTATTCTGGAGCTGTTTTAAGCTAAAATGCTACAGACATTGCAGGTTGCATTGTCTCAAAAGTATAGAAACAACTCAAAAAGAATGACTTCTGTATCTCCCTCCATATGGGATGCTGAACTAGATTTCTTATTAGCATAGAACACTGAGCTCCAAACCTACAGAAAAGTTATTTCCAATAATGGAATATTCTATACGTATGTCTGAAATATCCAATCCATGCCAAATTCATAGCAATGCACCTTTTTAACCGGTATAAATCCAGTAATTTCCTCTATGATTTGATTTTCACAATGGGGTGTTAGAATGCAATGTACCTTCCAGATTTAATTTCTATGAAAGTAATTGAAGATGGGCAATCCACTGGACAGTGACCTTTCCAACTTCTTCACAAATCAGCTGGGAGCATGACATCTTTATTTACAACACTTTTTGTCAATGATTCAAGAAAATCAACAGCACTGTCTGTTCGCAGCTGTCATCAGACAGCTGTTTTTTCTGCTGACCAAGGCATTTCTTCTCACTGCCTCTAATACTATAGTTCCACTACAGCGCTAAAAACATTATCTCTTGATGGTGATTCCTCAATTCAGTATCCATTTTCTGTACTATTTCCTATTATTTGAATCATCCATAAACACTACTATAGCCTCTAGTATATTTTGGTGATCCTGATTCACTGGAAGTAGTATTCAGATTTTACAAAATTCTTAAATGAAATAACTTTCATAGGGAACTTAAAATGGTACAAAGCCACAGATCATAACCTGTGATAATCCTGCAAATAAGCAGAGCGCATCATATGCCAACACTAGGATGCTGAACATAGTAATTTAACTGTGTGTAAGAAAAGAATAATAACTCAACTCCAAACCAGAAGTCCTATCTCTGTTATAATTTTGCTAAGTGTGAAGTGCCACTAGTTACAAAATCTGACATAACAACCAAACTTTAGTCAAACTCTTCAAAGTACACGGTCCAATTTTCAGCACCACATGCTGTCAGAAGTAAGAGATTAACATTAAAAAAAACCTGTTTGTTCAGTTCCTTCATATAGCTTCCCCATAAAGTTATAAGCAGCATCTCTTTATGGAACGGAAAGTCTTGGTTGGTTATCCATGGCACAGTGTTTAAGAGCTATCCACTAGAACATTAAAGGAGATATTTGAAACTATAACACTGACTGCAGCTCATGGGCACAGATGCTTTATACTGTTAGTCTAAAACCAAAACCTAGTAAAAAACATAATGGAATGTCAGGCCTAATATAATTCCTCCTCTAGCCATTCTTCCTCGACTTGAATTTTTTTGCAAAGAACTGAATCGTATTTTGTCTGGCAAAGTCAATATGGTTGTTGTGGTGTGCCTTCAAGTCGTTTCCAACTTAAGACCATGGGGATTTCTTGGCAAGATTTGTTCAGAAAGGGCTTGCTTTTGCCTTCCTCTGAGGTTGAATGTGATCTGCCCAGAGTCACCTGGTGGGTTTCCATGGCTGAGAGGGGATTCAAGTCCTGGTCTTCAGAACAGCAGTCCGCTGGCAATCTTAAAGTCAACATACACCTTCTTCTAAACTTCAGAAAATGGGAACACGTGGAACTATAATTCAAGAAGAACACGATCAAGCTGGAGCAAGTCCAGAGAAGGGCGACCAAAATGGTGAGAGGCCTGGAAGACATGCCCTATGAGGATAGACTTAGAGAGCTGGGTATGTTTAGTCTGCAGAAGAGAAGGTTAAGAGGGGACATGATAGCTATGTTTAAATATTTGAAGGGATGCCATGTAGAGGAAGGAGAGGGCTTGTTTTCTGCTTCTCCAGAGACCAGGACAAGGAGCAATGGATTCAAGCTGCAGGAAAGGAGATTCCACCAGAACCACAGGAAGAACTTCCTGACAGTCAGGGCTGTCCGGCAGTGGAATCTGCTGCCTCGGAGTGTATTGGAGTCTCCTTCCTTGGAGGTTTTTAAGCAGAGGCTAGATGGCCATCTGTCGGGAATGCTTTGAGGGTGTTCCTGCATAGCAGGGGGTTGGACTGGATGGCCCGTGTGGTCTCTTCCAACTCTACATTTCTATGATTCTACGATTCTATATCCTGAAGTTCCACTGTACCGACAGTCCTTACCAAAATAAAGCGGAATAGCTGAAGCATCTGACTTCCAGAATATCTGAAGGGAGAAGACAGCAAGGACATTACCATGAATATAGCAAACACAAAGAAGGGGTGAAAAAAACTCTACATGATTCACACAACAGCTGGACTATATGAGCAGCAGGCAATATGGCCAAGATCCTGCCCTTTCAGGGGAAAAATCACAAACGTTTCTTTAAAATAACAATATTTTTGTCAGAAAACAAAAGTCCAAAAATATGTAAAAATATTGAGGTGCCAATGGTTCCTTTTTTTATTTTTCTGTAACAGACCAATATATTGACTGTGCTATAAGTTAATGCAGTAAGATTTGGGTGACTAGAGTCTACTCTTGGCTGATGCGTACTGTATACTTCAGTTAACAGAAATATAACTCCACCAGGGGGTTTCTTTACTGACTCAGGCCTTGCTTAGAAGAAAGCCTTAAAAGGCTCATCAATGCCACACAGCAATATCAGCTGGGATCATAAAAAATAGCTTATATAAAACAGAAGCATTGATTAAAATGTCCAACAACACCACGTGCTTATTGAAGTTCATTTAATGAATTCCAAATGAAACAACTGGACATTTCTACAGGGTAATGCTAAAATCAATTCATTCATTAGCCATTTCAGTTCTATGGCTCAAGAGTAATTCTCCCTGTATGTATAGGCAGAAAGTTCTCCACTTCCCAGAAAAGAATAGGAAAGTTCTTCCACTCACATGAGCCCACCATGAAGCAATAAAATGGAACAAATGTACAAGAAAGATAATTCTGCTACCAAGCAGAGATAATGATTATATGCACACTTGGAAAAACGAACTGCAATTCGAAACTGGTCTCAAAAGTTACTCCAACTGTTAAGAAATGGAGGCATAACATATTTTCACATTGGCTTCATGGCTGCATCTCCCAGAACACTGGGGAAAGGGCACAGGCAAGATGGTGACAATGAAAGAGACTATTCAGGAGGCTTGTTGATCAGAAAGTACTTTCTAGTCAAATTTAGGACAGGCCCGGGTACGTCTGTACATACAATGAAGTGTAGTGAAGATATTCACACAATCTTACCCAGCAGAAGTTGTTCTCTAACACAGAGAGTCCATGTGTCCTTTTCAAGGAGTTGGTCTACATTGGAATGAACAATCCAAGTCTACTTTAAATATAAAGAAGGATTAAAAAAAAGAGCAGGGATCTTGAAGCTGTCCCTTCGCGTTTATCTTCTGGACGGCAGACACATTAGTGATACAGGTCTCCTAGGCCATTTCTGCACTACATTGTTATGGTGCTATTATTCTACTTTCAACATCCTATGGAATCTTGGGATTTGCAGTTTAGGGAGTGGCATTTAGAATTCTCAGCCAGAGAGCTCTTTGGCCTCAGTAAGCTACAAACCCCACAATTCCATAGGATGTTAAAAGTCGAATAATAGCACGATAACAGTGTAGTGTGGATATGGCCCCATTCTTCTCTCAAATCCCAATTCAGTGTGTGGGAATTCTACTGAAATTATGGTTATTATTATTTAAATTTGCATCTACAACTATGTACTAGCATGTGTAAATTTTGTCTTCTTTCATCCCTCTTTTTGATAATGCATAAGTGATTGAGCTGGTTTACCCTACGCACACTAGACAGCAAAACAATAGCAGCAGAGGATGTGATCCAGAGATATCAGTGAGTCAAAAAGCATTTCCCCAAAAGATTCCAGCCAAATTCTCTCAGTTTTCCTCCCCAATGCAGCCCACCATGTTCCATCACACATAATGTTCAAGGGGCCCCCATTCCACAGGAATAACTTGGGAGGACAGAGGGCATGTGAACGACCAACCCAAAATTAGCAGGAATAAGAATACCTGTTTACATTTTGAAAGCGCAGGATTTCTGTAGTAGCCTTTATGGTACAGTTGTTTTTGAGGTCACATGATACACGATCCTTAACTGGTAAATTTAGCTAAAGTTTTAGAGAATAGGAAAAGAAAAGTTTGTGTTGATAACTCACTTTTCTCTCAAGTAAAGGCATCTGAGGGGGCTGCACTCTAATGTTTCCCTTAGGGCATCAGGCTGTCTTGAGCAATCTCTTCTAGGCAATACAACCAGACTCCTGTCCCATAAAGCAAAAGCTGAAAATTCTACCAAGTCATCCAAATTGAGTGCACTCTATCCCACTTATTAATTCAATGCAATCCATGGAGACGTTGCATCATGAACACTCAGTCTTAGAGAAGTGATGATCCACTGATGTTGTCCCTCTCGTATTACAGTGATGATGGCCAAACAACATAAGATGGATTTATCAACAACTCTGCATGCAACAAAAAATCAAAAGCTAGAGTCTTCCCATCACTGAAATCAGCTTTTAAGCCATTAACCCAAGGGTTCTCTTCTCTTGATAGAAAGGCTTCTCTAGACACAATCCACATACACTTCAAAAATTCTGTGAACTGATTTTGTTTTCTAGCAACTTTTTCCTTCTAACAACTTTACTATAACAACTTTGTTTTTATACGGTTACTTCATTTCTGCCAGGTGCTAGAATCATTGAGATTACATACTGATTTAATATATACACGGGGGAATTTCAAGCCTTCAGCAGACCTTCTTGTTTCTCCCCAGTCCTTTAGCTTTAAAAATTATTCTCACATTTTGAGTCAAAGGAATCTTTCAGACGTTGTTTTAAACATTAAATTAGTTCATGCTATTGACCTCCAATGACTCAACAGTAAAATGTCACTAAGGCATAATTTCATTGTTATACCTTTCACCAGAAATAAAGAAAACAATAAAGCAGATGTGGACACTAAAATTATGCTGGCATAAATTACGAGAAACAGTATGCCCAGCCAGACAATTTTATGTACAATGTGCTTCCGTTTCCCAAGAGATAGATACTGCAGAAGCTTCACTGAAAAGTGTGGCAAAAGAGTATAAGGCATTAAGCTGGAAATGGGATAAGTGTAAAGTGCAGGTTATCACCTGTCTTGTATCATATTATTATATCAATCCTCCATCCCTTCACTTCAATATCAGGGACAGATAATCCACCCACCCAACAAGGGTCCTTTTTCCCATCTGTGTTATTTTCCATTCCATAGAATTAAAGCACATAATGAAAGGAAATCTACTCACTCTCTTGTAAATGAAACTAGACAGAGGCAAATTAAAATGCACAGCTAAGCAAGTGAGTGGAGAGGGTTTAAGAGACTTGCATATACTTTAGATTCAGTGCCCACTCATTTGTAAAGGCTAATGTCTCCCAGCTACTAGCTTCACAGGAACAAAAGAAGGTGTCTGCTGCTAAAAGCCAATATAGAACTTAGCCAACTTTATTATTGTATTTTAAAGATATACATGTACTGTTTTACCTTTCTAGCTTCGATGAGCCCTACAACTGCTTTCTGTAAGCAAATACCTATTAATGCAAACATGCTTTAATTCCAACATTTAGCAACATAATTGGTCATTTCTCTTTCCCCGCCCACATGTACACAAAATCCTGCTAAAGCAAAAGCTGTTCACAAGGAGTTCATAAGGATTCCTTTGGTTAAAAAAAAGTCAAGTCACCTTTTGTCTTATTTGAGTAATATACCATTAAGTCTTTAATTTGGCATTTCCTCTTCTCTGCATATGTGTGTGTGTGTGTGTGCAGACACACACACACCCATATACATACATACACTGTATGAAATCTAAAGAGCTGCAGATATAGATGATGGCTAAAAGTCTGTGAACCATAAGTAAATTCTTATAAGGAATGTACCAAAAAAGAAGAAAGGAGGAAAAAAGAAAGAAAGATTGTTCTTCACTCAGACTTAAGCCATTACTTTCTTCAAAAGAAGAAAAGACACAAGTTAAGAAAAAGGCACCGCCAAAGACCTTCTGCTCAAATGTGTATCTCCATGAAGTTTCCTGCTGAGTGAATATGAATGCACTGTGATCTGGGAAAAGGATCCAAATAGGATTTCAAACATCCAAAAAATTTTACTCAAACATTTAGGTATTTCACCATGCTGCTATTCATTCATTCACTGATTTTTCTTTTTTTTTTTTGCCTTAGTTTAAAAGGATGCTAAACAAAAGGAGACAAGCTCTACATGTATTTTCATTACAAAACTTAAGCTCCCTTTACCACTACCTTCACCAACCTGGAGTCTGTCATGCCTTCATAGCTAAACAAACTGTGAACCCTATGTTCCTGTACCAACAACATGTTGCTAACACGGTTAAGTAAAAAGTTCCTCACAAGGGCAGGGGGAAGGACTGAGTTAAAAAGAAAGTGGTTAGGGTTTAACTGCACACACACTTTCATGGTATACACAGATTTAACTAGCCAACCAAAGAGATAAATTTCTTGCCTGTTTTTTGGTTTTACTGAAGTCTATGTTCTCTGAAAATTCTAGTCACTAACAGCTATTCTGTTATTTTATTATTAAAATACACTGACAAATGCAGTTTCCTGAAACAGTACTACATCAATTTCTCAACTACTGTTAATAAAAATGCAAAAGATGCTTAGAAGTGTTGCAACATTAGGAGTCGTAGCATGATGTGTCACTCCACATCAAAACAACTATGTATGAATCAGCATATGGAGCTAAAAGGCTAATACAGAAACCCTTTATGGTTGCACTAGAGCGGCAATGTGAAAATTTTCTCCAGAACCACAGCAAACTGCCCTTCCTCCAGTATTCACAGCAATGTGGAGAAAACAGCATCTGATGAGCCAGCAGGTTTTGCTGAAAGAAATTTACTACAAACAGTTTTAAAAACTCCAAACGGCAGGATGCACCACTGCTCCTCTTTCTATGGGCTATGGGGTAGCAAATGAAGATTTACAGCCAGGAGAAATGTTGCACTTGTCCTACTCAATAAATATTGCCTAAAACCAAAGGTACAATGTAAGTGGTGCAGAATTCTCCCTTGCCACAGCACCTCCAGAGATTTTCAGGCAGAACGGAGAGCTGTTGGAGGGGGAAACAGAAAAGAAGAAAGACCGCATTAGCGCACCGTTACCCAGAGTGGTGATCCATGGACTAGTGCAGTTCCTCAGCCAATGGCTGCCAGTTCCTGGTGAGTTTCCAGGAAAGAAAGAAATAATTGTAACCAGTGGGCACAAATATGGTGCCTGACACTTTGGGGGGAAAAACCTGCCAGTCTCCCACATCAGATAGCTCAAGATGCACTTTAGCAGTGGACATTTTCAGATCTTCAATGGATTTAAAAAATGTAAATAACAGAACCAATGATGGGTGATTGACCCAGAAGGTTAAAAACCATACAAACTAATCTCCAAGACAATCACAGAGATAGATAACTCTTGCTGGGAAAAATAGCAATTCTTTGTGCTGTTTCCCTAGAATCAATTTGATTCCAGAATATTATAGCAATCTAGTATATGATTGTTGTCCTAAAGGACAAGCCTTACATTTCCAAGGCAATGTCTGCTTTAAAAGACAAAAAGGTATGCAAAAATCCCAGGCAACTGTGTATATGGAGACAAGAATTAGCCAAAGATGTAAGTCTATTATTTCTCTTGCCCTTTACATATGAGAAAGATTTGTGTAAGATATTGTTTTCAATTCTCTTATTTAATACTAAGGAGAGATGGGCCAACCAAATCCGATTCGAGATTCGCAAATTTGAATCCCTTAGCCCAAATAGGCAAACTGAACCTTTTGAATCCACCAACCAAATAGTTTGTTGGAGACCAGGACGCCTGAAAACCTGGGAGACCAGACACACAAGAGGAGGTGGCAAATGGGTGAGTTTTTCCTCTGGATTAATAATGGCCTTTGCTAACAATTCCAGAAATTACATCTGGGGTTGTATTCTAAGATATTTAAATTGAACATTTCATATTTAAGTTCAGCACTTGACTGGAAGGTACAGGCTTGAGATTTCAAGGACAGCTGAAAGATTCTTTTGCATAGCTCCCTTGCAAACCTCTTTCAGACACAATTCTGGGGTTTGGAGTGTTATAAGGTGTCGCAGCCTTCTCTGACAAAGTGTGCTGGAGCATGATCAAACTGCAAACCCCAAGATGCCATAAGAAGATACGCAAAGAAATCCAGTTTTGACCTGGATTATCTCTGTACTGGAGTATGTGTCCTTATTTACACAGGCAGGAAAATGTGGGATTAATCTACATTTTCCTGCCTGTGTAGAAAGGGCTTTCATGTCATTTTCAATCTGGGGAGATCCTGAGGCAAAACTATGACAATTGTCCTGCCAGATTTCTTCAGAGGGAGGTTTGCCTTTGCCTAGGCTTTCGCTAAGGCTGAGAGAGTGTGTCTTGTCCAAGATTATCCTTCTTTCCCTTGCTGTTTAAACCTTTTTTAATAAAAGGATTCAAAAGATTCGAGATTCCTGAGATTTGTGATTCCCCAGAACCTTCCAGGGATTCAGAAAATTCTGGATTCATCCCATCTCTAATACTAAGCAGTGAGGGCTTTTTTTTTGTTTCGTTTTACTTAAGTTGGATTCATTTTCCTACCATGGGTTCATTCTCATATGATGTTCAGAAAATTCCATACAATTTTGTGGTATTATTTTCTGATGTAATGTGCTTCACATTGTTCTAAATTTTTCATTATTATTGTTATTGTTGTTGTTGCCTTCTCCCTAGTTTCGGACTCAAGGCAGCTTACCATAGTTAAACACAGATTCACAGTATACAGACATTAAAAAGCAACTCAACCACCATAAAATCAAAAGCAGTAAAAACATAAACCATTAAACAACAACAACAAATAGAAGTTTTGCACATTATACAAGGGCTCTTTCCCCTAAAATATTAAATGTCAAAGTCCTACGGGAATAAAAAGGCTTTTACCCACTTGCATAAAGAGTGTAAGGAGGGTATCAATCTAGTTATTTGGGAAGGGAACTCCAGAGCTTGGAACAGACACTAAAAAAGCCTTTTCCCATGCTCCCACCAAAGGT